>OZ024834.1:41568803-42166979 GCA_964016985.1 Anodontia alba
TGCACAGATTCAAACAATACATGTAGTTATGAACCTTGCAGTCTGCTAAATTGGGCCCACATAGTATCATCAGGGAACTATGAGTTGTGTGAGGGAAAGATGTCTCTGAGCATATTTGAGTTACACAAATTAAAACTATCTTGCATATCCACACTGTGTCATCTGGAATATGTAAGCTGCACCAGAAAAGATAACTTGAGCATATGTAAAGTGTATGAATTCAAATCCTGCATTCTCATATGGTGTCCTCGGGAAATGTTGGTTGTGTTAGAAGATGTATGTGAAATGGGCAAATTCAAATCATCTTGACCTCCATAACGAAAACATGCCTATATAATTTTGACCCCCTTAAACCCCACTTTTTTGTAGTAAAACTGGGGTTTACAGGGGTATATGTTATTTTTCTTATTTCTGCTCAAAACATAGATTGTGGGTACTCGTTAGAACTGCCTCGATGAGGCGGTTCTAACGAGTACCCCCAATCTATGTTTTGAGCAGAAATATGAAAAATATCAGAACTTTTTATCCGAAAATTTTCATTTTTTGGTTTTAAAATTTTCAGTATATTTGAATAGGCGTGTTTTCGTAATGTCTCACAAACAGTGTGTTCAGGGACATGTCGGCTTTGTAAGAAGATGTGTTAGAGCATGTAAAATAGGCAGATTCAAACTGTCCTCTTCCACCACAGGACAAGTGTCAGATGTCTTAATTAGGCAGATTCAAACTATTTCATCCTCTGCACAAACACTGCCATAAAGGACATGAGGAAAAAAATTGCTTGAAAAAAATATTAGAAAATCGATTTACAATACAAGAGATCACATTGAACCACATTTTGTACAGATTTTATTTAGTATATAAGATCAAGAGAACACCCTTGAAAGAATACAAAAGAGTTCCTGATAAAGCAGAATCAGTCACGTTGAAAAAGTTTGAGGCAAACCGAACTTCTTTAAAAATAGGTAAATTATAAACGTGTGTTCATTTCTACAGTAGTACTGTGAGAACATCTCGAGGGTTGAGTGCAAGACTAGCGTAACTCAGATGGTTGTTTTTCCCCAAACCTAATCTCCTCACCATGAAGGCATTATGAAGATTACAACATTTCTTTCTGTAAACAATGAAAATTTAGGTGCCATTGCTCGTATGAGCAATGGCACCTAAATTTGCATTGTTTACAAAGGGGTCCAAGTTGCCCCTAAACAAGGGTTTCAAAAATATGTTTGAGTTACAATAGTCTTGCGCTCAACCCTCGATCTGTCAGTCTGAAACTGAGAATACATCCAGCATTTGCCATTTGAAACATTTTGCACAAGATAACATCAACCAATACAAAAAAAAAGGTTCCTGATAAAGCAGAATCAGTCACGTTGAAAATGTTTGAGCCAAACCAAACTTCTTCAAGAACAAGTAAATGTGTGTTCATTCCTACTGTGAGAACATCTGTCAGTCTGCAACTGCAAACACGTTCAGTACTTGCCACTTGAAACAATAGAACAAGATAACATCAACCAATACAAAAAGAATTCTTGATAAAGCTGAATCAGTCACTTTGAAAAAATTTAAGTCAAACCGAACTTCATTAAGAATAAGTAAATAAACCTTTGTTCATTTCTACTGAGAGAACATTTGTCAGTCTGCAAATAAGAACATGTTGAGTACTTGCCACTTAAAACATTCTGTTCAAGATAACATCAACCTGTGACCTATAAAATAGGGACATATATAGGTCGCTGCATCAACTAACTGAGAAGGTGACTGCATTCACTTGCCTTATTTTCCGCCATTTTTTTAGAAGGAAGACAACTTTTGTCCATTTTTCTGCACTGCACACCAAGCCTGTGCTGAAAAGGCATCCACTGTAAAGAAAAGCAAAGCTACCAGCTCTCTTTTCCTGATCAAAGTTAACACAATGCCAGAAGGGACCAACCAAATGCAACAAAAAGACATTAATTAGGACCAACCATCAAAGCTGAACCTTGAACCAGCTTCCTAATCGCATAGAATGTGTGAATAGACCACAGAATTCTACCGTTAAAGGACTTGTTGGTTCAAGAGGTGGAACACTTTTATTTTAAAAATACAGAAGCACCCTCATTTTCCAGTTTTTGACCGAAAGTAAAGATGCATTTATTTATGTTTAAATGATGTGCAATCCCAGAAAAAAGAAAAACAAAAGTAAATATTTGAAATTAAATCTATTGTATGTGTTTCTATAGCAAATTCAAGAATCAAAGATAATGGATCACTATATTTTTAGTATCTTGGACATTTGAGGCATAAGAATACGTTGATTTTAGGGTAGGTAGATAAACCATTAATTATCTCCCGATTTTGTGATATTTGAACTGCCAAATAATAAAAATACATAATTAACATACATGGTTGATCAAGTGGACCAAAACATCTCTCATATCACACCTTTTGAAATCTGACCTCATCAACTTGGATTTTTAGGGAGAATCTCCGCCTTATGCATATATATGTCCTTCAAACCATCTTGACCACTCACAAACAGTGTGTTCAGGGACATGTGGGCTTTGTCAGAAGATGTCTTAGAGCATGTAAAATAGGCAGATTCAAACTGTCCTCTGCCCCCCACAGGACAAGTGAGCTGTATCAGACGTCTTAATTAGTCAGATTCAAACTGTTTCATCAAGGACATGAGGAGAAAATTTGCATAAAATGTCAGAGCTTATTTTCTGGGAAAAATATCAGTGTGTCATCTGCTAAATATGCCCATAACATACTAAGTGTTAACTGGGAAAATTCAAAGCCTCTGCACCAACAGGGTGTCATTAGCCCATTGTAGTTGGGAGACCCGTAAAAGGGTAATTGGCAAACAGTGCAGACCCAGATCAGATGTCGCAGAATGCAGTGTCTGATCAGGGTCTCCAATGTTCGCAAATAGATTAGCCATTTTTCTCTAGGAATATGTAAATCTAATAGCTGGATGTACCTAAAATTGAAATTGGACTCTTCCAATATATACATGTAGTGTGGGAGAGTCATTTCAGTATACAATGGGTTAGGGTAATATGGGCTGTGTCAAAAGACATTTTTGAGCATATGTTTAACTATCTTCTGTGCCGACATAGTATCATTAGGGCCATGTCAGAAAAGACGTGGAATGTGCACTCGTATTCAAACCATCCAGTGTACTCATACAGCATCATTCTGGATTTTTGTTCTTTGATGACACATTCTTCAGTATCTTGTGAATGAGCAGGCTGATCTATTTGTTTGTGTTGAGGTTTTACGGCCCAGTCAACCCAGTGGGGTCATGTCGAGCGCGGTCAGTTTACCTAACCACACGTTTACTGGGCAGGCTTAGTCCTCTAAGCGGTTAACCAGTATTGTGCACATTCTTTCGCCAGAAACTGACAACTGTCCTTCTTGAATCAGCGGAAGGGAGAGAATGACCGTAGAAAATATTTCATGATCAATCTCCACGAAAGAATGTTGCCGACCTCGGCGGGGGTTGAACCCGCGACCTCCTAGTCTCCAGTCGGACGGCGCATCCAACTGAGCCACCGAGGCCGGCTACAGGCTGATCTATACCCTCGATGTCTGCATCTTGGAAGAACACATTTTGGCTTGATGTCAGAAAACATCTTTGAACATGTAAAATGTACAGTCAAACCAACCCACATACTCATACAGCATCATCAGAGACTTTTGTTCTCTGATGATACATCAGAGACCTTTGTTCTCTGGTGATACAGCAAAGACTTTTGTTCTCTGGTGATACAGCAAAGACTTTTGTTCTCTGGTGATACAGCAAAGACTTTTGTTCTCTGGTGATACATTCTTCAGTATCTTGTGAAAGTGCAGGCTGAGCTACTTATGCTGTCTGCATATACTGGAATAAACTATTTGATGCACAACACAAGAAAAAGGCCCTTATGACATGTGAACAGTGAAGGTCCAGATGAGTGTGCCCATCCGTGCAGTCTGATGAGGACATTCTCTGTTTGTTGACATGTACTACAGTATCCATTGCTATGGTAGGGGGCAGCGAAGGCCCTGATCAGACTGTGTGAATGGGCAGGCTGATCAGGGCCTGCATTGTCCACAAAGTGATCAGCTGCACCAGTGCACAGGCTGATCAGAGCCTGCATTGTCCACAGTGCGTAAGGATTTTTTTTGTGTGTTGTGCATCATTTGGGTTTGTGGAACATATGAGCCACAAGGTGAGGATGATGTTTATGATGATTATGATGAGTTCAGGTTTAACATCACATCAACCCATGAGGGTCATTTGCATCAAAATGGTGAACTATCTTGGTTTTATCTTCTGACATGAGTGCCCAGAACAAGGCTCATACCAGTCTGCACATCTGTATAGCCTGATCAGTCTTTGTCCACATAAAGGAATTTTGCATCCTTGGCTATCCAAAATGCGCTCTGAAGATTCTGATCAGACTGTGTAAATGAGCAGGCTGATCTGAATATATTCTGGGTGCACACGTCTGACGGTACACTTTCTGATGTTGCCTCTCATATTTCTAATACGAGAATAAGTATTTCTGAGGCAGGAAATAAAAGAAAAGTCCATTTGTTCTATGTATTGCTTTATTTCTCCAATTATCTACTCTACAAATGATTTTTTTTTTCATTTGACCTACTTCCACAGCTCAGAGCCATTGATCTACATGTACACAGAAGCAATCACAAAATTACAACAGAACCCTCCAAGTCAAAATCAAACTTATACTAATGATGTGCAATGTGAAATAAGCCCTTGTGTATATGCAGGGAACAGAGGCCTAGTTCAGCCTGCACAAAGGCTGAATTGGGCCTCTGTTGCCAGCGTAAAGAACCTTTTTATATTGTTGCCAGCTTACAGATCCATTTAATATTGTTGCCAGCTAACAGATTCATTTGAGCCATGTTGTGAGAAAAAGGCTCTTTGGACATCTCATCAAACTCATCTTTCTATATGCGACCCCTTAGCAAGGCCATGTCTATTCTTTGGCTGGTTTCCTCTTGGCCTGCCAGTTTACATTGGTTGCATAGGCCATAAGTTTGACTTTAAAAAGGAGCGGCTCAATAAAAATATTAGTACAGAGCTCCAGATAAGCAAAATATTCAAATGATATTTTTTTCTCAGTTTTGCATGAAAACATATGTTCCGGTATCTCAGAATACTCAATATAATTCTAATGAGACTCCGGACATGTTGTTATGGAAACACAAGAAAATTACTGACATTTTTTTAATCTTCAAAGTTACAACTTATCCGAAGTTCTCAGTTCAGTTGTTGAAAGCATCATTAGCTGTATGAAGTGATTAAGTAAATGTATAACAAAGTACCGAGACATATTTTTTAATACACTAGCACATTTTAATGAAAAAACAAAATGATGAAAAAATGTAGCAAAAAAAAACAACAACAAAAAAACTTCACACATTTTGTTTTTCATCAAAAACATCAGTAAACAGCAAAAGGCGTCATTATATTTTTTATCAGAGTACATAATACTATTTACTTATGAAAATATTAACTCTTTGCATGCTGGGTAATTTTGCATGTTTTTTTTTTTTTGTCATCTGTTAATTTTTTTTTTTTTAAATTAACTTGTTCAAAAAATTCTTTCAGAAATACCATAAGAGTGTCAAACAGTTTAGATCCAGATCAGGCCTGACATTTCGTTGTGCCTGATCTGGGTCCAAACTGTTTGTAAAGGTTATCAACAGATGACAAAAGTGGCCACAAGGGTGGGGAAGAGTTAAACATGAACTCTAGCTTAATAACTCCATTTAGCTAGTGATGCTCTGAACAACTAAGCCCTGATTAATTTAGTAACTACAAAACTGTTAATCATGGAACATGTATCTTTAAAACAAAAACAAGCAAATTATTAAAAAAAAAAAAAAAAAAAAAAAGGGAAACAATACTACATCAGAGATCCTATGACAAATACTTCAAAAATACAGTTAAAAATAGAATAAATGTAAACAAATATAACAAGTGAACACAAATTTCAAAATAATCAGGAATTCAAGTTTTTTATAAGACAGTCATTTGAGCACATAGAACTAAACTAGAAAATTTCAGTTTCATTGACAAGTCACTATAATACCATAATTTGCCCTAAAATATTCCACATACATCTTAACTCATTACAGTACTAAGCCTAAAATTGTAAGTCCATTTGACTGCCTGATGATTCATCTAGACATAACTGGCTGAATGGCAATCAGCACAGACCCTAATCCAATTGTTCCTTAACCCCTTTAAAACTGAATAAACTCTCCCATACCATATATTGGAAGAGTCCATTTTCAATTTAAAGTATGTCAGGCTATAAGAAAAATGATTGAACTATTTGCAAGCAGTAGAGATCCCGATCAGATGCTGTGTTCTGTGGCATCTGATCAGGGTCTATACTCTTTGTCAAGCAGCCAGTAGGTTTTAGACTTAACAACAGGTAGTCAAATGGACTTCTTCGAGTTTTAAGCAGCTCTGAAAGAATACGTATAGTAATGAGATACAGAATCCAAACATTTAGGACAATTATGGTGGAAGTTTTTAAAGCTACGAGAAGAGTGAACACATTCTAAAACAAAATAATAAATGCAGCTATTGTAAAACAAACTAAACTGAACACACAGGGTAGAACACTTTAAAAAAATCTAGAAACATAAGCATAAAATCCAAACTTTATGTTATTTAAAAAAAAAATATCAATAAATGTTTAACATCAAATTCAAAGATTTTGTTAAGATAATTATCCTGAAGGAGTTAACATTATATCTGAATATCAAGCTAAGATAACTGTCTTGAAATGTCTAACATATCTAAGTTGATGACTGTGAAGGTAATAACATCTAAAAAATGTTTAAAAGAATATCTGAATAATATACACAGACAATTATCTAGAAGTTAATAACAATTGATGTCTGGAAGGGTAATAAACAGGAACCTCTTTATAACAATGTTCATTATAGCATGATTTGGGATATAACTGTTTGAAACTAGAATCCAGAAATTTTGTATCCAAAGAAAAAATATATAATTATACAGAAAAATAACCATTTTAAATATGGTCATTTTTGAATATTATCTCATTATTTTCTTTGGATAAAACACAGTTGTTTAGCTAACATGGGTTTTGTTGAGGTGTGGTGTTATCTAAAAGTGTGATATATTTGAAAATAAAATAAATTGATACTGTTTAAGGGTTAACGGATATGCCTCCAAGAGAAGTTGCTCATACCTGAATACATCTGCCTCCCTTATATATACATCAGTAGTCAAATTATTTTCTGCTTGAGTGGTCTCCCTTTGAGAAAGGCAAATAATTTCAGGTTAAAGTGACCTCCCTTGGCAGTGAATTAAAAAAACAAAAAAACAAAAAAAAAAAAAAACAACAACTGAAACCAGAGTCAGAAGACTATCAAAAATATTAACATTTAGAAGACTTTTCAAATTAAATTTTACACAATGTTTGAACACATCAGTTATGATAATTATCCACAAAATTAATGTTAAGCATTTAATTGAAGACTATGTTGTGTTAATTATCAAAGAAAGAAAATAATAAAAAAAAGAAACATGCACAACATAAGATCTGGAAACAATGCTACTAAAATAGTCTAAAAATATGGCAGTTAAAGGATGGCACTAACAGAAAAGGTTATTCAAAAAAAAAAAAAAAAAAAAAAAAAAAAAATCAGCGAACAAAGGTTTGTGCAAACCAAAAGGGGTTTGTTTCTGAAAACAACCATATTAACCCTAAGTACTGGGATAGATAGACAGGCAGCTAGGCTTGGGCAAACAATGTAAACCCAGATCAGATGCCACAAATGTGGCATCTGATCAGGGTCTGCATTGTTTGCTAGTCATCCATCAATTTTGAGACACATTACAATGCATCCAAATGGACGTTCAAATTTTAGGACAGGTATGGTAAAGAGTTAAGATGTCCCAATATTTAGCGTAAATACGGTAATGCCAAAATGCTAATGATGGCAGGTAATAAAATGGATAATGGTATCACTGGGACTTTGTGTCAGTTTTGTAGTGTATTTGTTATAAAACAATGGAAACATAACTGAACAGAATAAATGCCTTACACTAACATTCCAAGCTGTAAAAAATAAAACTAACACTTTATTTTAGTAAAGCCTGCTTCATTTATATTTTGAGTTACACTGAGGAATTACACTTATAATTTTCCCTAACAAGTCTTGGTCAAAAGTTGCCAAATTCATGGTTAGTTTGGTAATCTTAAGCGAATCTAATGGTAAAATTCAAACTTACCATAAAGTTTTTGTTGGTCAGATGTAAAAATACACATCACGAAAACATGCCTATATAATATTGACCCCATTAAACCCCACTTTTTTATAGTAAAACTGGGGTTTACAGGGGTATACATTATTTTTCTTATTTCTGCTCGAAACATAGATTGTGGGTACTCATTAGAACTGCCTCGCCGAGGCAGTTCTAACAAGTACCCACAATCTATGTTTCGAGCAGACATTTGAAAAATATCAGATTTTTATCTGGAAATTTTCAGTTTTTGGAGGTGAAATTTTCTATATATTTGAATAGGCATGTTTTCGTAATGCTTTGTTTTTCACTAACTAAAGGCACAAAAATGTCACAACCATAGTAGGAAACAAACAAAAGCACAATCAATCAGGAATGTTATTTTCTGCATGACAAAAATAATGTCAAAGGTCCCTTTTTTCAACCAAAAAGTATTGATAAATTTCTTATTTCTCCACAAAAACATATACTGTGGGGACATTTGTAATGATTACACAGAACATATATTTTTAGACATTACGAAAACATTCCTATTCAAATATATTGAAAATTTTACAACCAAAAAAGGAAAATTTCAGATATAAAATTCTGATATTTTTCATATTCCTACTCAAAACATAGATTGTGGGTACTCATTAGAACTGCCTTACCAAGGTGGGGTGAGGTTCTAATGAATACCCACGACCTATGTTTTTTTAGCAAAATAAGAAAAATAATGTATACCCCTGTAAACCCTAGTTTTACTACATAAAAGTGGGGGTTAAGGGGGTCAAAATTATATAGGAGTGTTTTCGTGATGAGAAAAATAAGAAGAAAAATCTGGACTCTTCTTATCTAGAGCTACGGGATCCATTCAGGCTATGGGAGAACAAAAGTTTCCCCTCACGGCTTCAGCACAGAACCACCGTCACAGCTGCACTAAAATGCAAGCCAGGTACAAATGTCTGTGTTTATTGTATACTGTATTAACCAAAAATATGCAGTTGGATAGGACTGAACAGTGTAGACACAGCTGTAGGCACAGATCAGATACCGTAGTTACCCTAAGTATTCGGACATCTCAACTCCTTACCATACTTATTTTAAAATTTGAACAAGTACAATTTACTTCCCCATTTTGTGTCTAAAAATTGCTGGATGAGTGACAAACAGGTGTAGACCCTGATGAGATGCCGCATTCTGCGGCATCTCATCTGGGTCTACACTGTTTGCTCAGGCCTGTCCGTCCGAAAACATGGTAATTACGGTACTGCAGAATGTGGTATCTGATCATCTGATCAGGGTCCACTTTGTTTGCCACTCATCCAGCAGTCATTTAGACACATCAACATGGAGCAAAACTGACTTTTTGAATGTTTAGGACAAGTAGGGACTTCAGGGTCTGAATATTTAGGATAAACATAGTGAATCTTTATCTTGGAATCAAGGATCCAGGCTGACCTGAACTTAGCTGCTTGCATGTTCTTCAGTTCCCATTTCTCAAGATATGACTAAATTTTCATCTGAATACCCTGCATGTCTGAAACTTAGACAAACATACAAATTTTTAATTTTTACCACTTGCTGAGTAAATTCAGTAGTAGACAACAAACTGACAATATTTTTCCCTTTTTTTTTTCCCCCAGAATATAAAGCAAAACACTTTATTTTAGTAAGGACTTGACATTTGCATGAAATATCAAATCCTATTTTCTGGGAAAAATAAAAAAATATATTTCAAACTGTTGTCTGCTGAAAGTTTAATTCAGCATGCTAAGCGTTAGCCCTTAAAGCGCCAAGAAAATTTGCATCTGATCTGGGTCCACACTGTTTGCAACAATGACTTTTAAAGTAACCGGCAGAAGACAAAGCAGACGACAATTGTTGTGATTGGGTTAAATGCATAAGGCCAAACAGAACTTTTCTCCTTTAGTTTAGTAAAGTATGATGTTTTTCTCTCCGAGGTTGCATAAAAGAAGATTTTTTCTCTTCATATGTACATAACATGGGATATTACATCTCTGTTTCATGTAATAGGAAGAAAAGACTATACGAAACAAGACAATTTCAACTTCAACCTGACTGGCAAAAATCAGCTGACAAATATTTAATCTTTAAACTGCTAGACTTACATAGCAGCAGAAGATAAGTTGCTGTTGTTTGTCTTATTTTATTCAGAAAATAGGGTTTGGCATTTCATGCAAATGGTCTACTAACAATTCACATAAAACATGCAGCCTGTTTTTTCTCAAGAGAAAAAACAACAACAACAACAACAGCAAAACATAAGAAATATACAACATTAGATATTGTTATCTGAGGATTTTATGAAAAGAATGCGAAAAGGTTAGAACGGCTCTCCCATTTTTTTTATCTGAAAAAAAAAAAGGGCTAGCTGTGATCTCCTTGACAAGATTTGAATGATATACTGTTTATTGAGAAAACAAAATATTATGTCAGCTAAATTTTACCTCCAGAAGGGTCAAGGTCAATTTGTCACATACGGTTTTATCACAATCACCTTAGCAACATCAAACAACATCCACAGACTAAATACCCTGCCAAAATAAAGCAGGTCAACTTGGGTTTCCAAATCAAAACATTTTGACAAAACAGATATTGATATTTTCTTATTCTTCTCTGCAAAATTATTCTAATGAGATGCCACTCCCTTAAGAAAAGAAAATCCAAACTCATGCTTATCAAAAGAGATAATTTGCATAATTTAAAAAAAAAACAAAACTTGGCAGCGACAGTGAAACTCTGGTCCCTCAGATTTGTTTAGTTACATACAGAAAAAAACAATCGCACACTCATATCCATATACAGTTATACACTACAACCTCTTTATAACATGGTTCGTTATAACACGGTTTTGGATATAACACGGTTCAAAGATGGATCCCAAAAATGTATAGATTATATTGAAAAATGACCATAAATGGTCATTTTTCAATATAATCTATACATTTTTGTTTGGATAAAACACGGTTGTTTGACTAACACGGTTTATGCTATGGACCCCAACAATAGTGTTATAAAGAGGTTGTGGTGTAGCAACTGTCAGAGCTGGGGTGCAGCCATGCCTACAAATTTGAATGTGTGCTCAGCACAGATCAGCCTGTGCAGCTACTCAGTCTGATTAGAGTCTTTGCTATCTGCTTGATGATGCCTTGGGCCCATAGCTATCCACAGAGTGCCCTGCGAAGACTGATAAGACTATATAGAGTGCAGGCTAATCTGAATCTTCCATGTGCACACATGCAATCAGGTTGGAATTGCTGTGGTCTGGCTCAGTAATCAGGAGTAAAAGAGAAAAGACAAGGCCAGCTGTGCGCAAACTGACACTTTCCACATAAAAAAATATGTTCACCAACATAATAAATGTATATTTAGAAGATATGTGGCAAATTATCAGAAAATGTGGGTTTACCACAATGGACCCTGCCCAGCAAACACACAATGTCGTTACAACGTCACTGCAACATCATGACATTGCAGTGACGTTGTTGTGACGGTGTGTGTTTGCTGGATGTTAACCCTTGTCATGCTGAATAAATTAAGATGCCCTGCCCACTTCTAATTTTCAGCCAATCAGATTACTTGATCCAGGTTGTTGATATCAATTCACATACTGAATTACAAACAGTGCAGATCCAGATCAGTTAGCTTCTTCAGAAACCAACTGATCTGGATCTACACTGTTTGCTAAGACAGGGCATGCCTTGTTCAGCAAGAGAAGGGTTAACACTTTCATGTCGGGTAAATATTTCAGCAGATAACATTTTGAAATATTTCTAATTTTCCAGAAAAAATAGGACTTGATGTTCCTGCAAATGGTCTATTTAGGAGACATTTCACATAAAATATAAAACCCTATTTTTTGGGAAAAGAAGAAATAGTGATAAATTTTGTCATCTGCTGAATTTACCCAGTGAGTGCTAAAGGTTAATACGTAATAACAGACATTAAACAGTTATCTCCCTGAACCAACTCCATTAAAGGATATAACAAAATCTGGAAATGGGAGCAATTTTAAAAACAAATCACTCCCTCTGCAAAATGATTTCTCCCTCTTGATTGGCTAATGGAGGTAACTTCAAATGTCTCTTTTTCATTTCATACACAAACATGCCTCCCACTCATAAATTATTATTATGATATTTATTCACCAACAATATACATAATCCACAGTACTAAACAAAGTACAAACCTACCAACAACAGTAACTACAAGACTAAAATGTCTATTCTACACATAAAATATATAAACAGTAAGTAAAAAATGTGTAAAATCATTAATAAATTACTAATAAATCATCAATGCAATACTTGGTGGGTTGTAGATATCTGGTATATGCAGATATAGAAATAATTAATAAAATACATAATCTTATTGGATATGAGAAATAATCTTGTCTTGCAAAAAGAAAAAAAAAAAAATGCTGAATAAACTATACTCCTATTTATATAAGAGAAAATTATCGTATAAATTGGCAAAAAAAAAAAAAAAAAAAAAAAAAAAAAAAAAAAATGGAACTGCTTGAACAAGTATGACATATGCATGTACTGGTACAAAACCCTTATGTTAAATAAGCCCTTAACCTTTGCCATGCTGAATAAATTAAGATGTCCTGCCCACTTCTAATTGTCAGCTGATCAATCTGTTTGCTTGATCCAGGTTGTTGATACAAATTCACATACTTAATGATAAACAGTGCAGATCTGGATCAGTTTGCTTCTTAAGAAGGCAACTGATCTGAATCTACACTGTTTACAAAAGCAGGGCATATCCCGGTTCAGCAGGACAGTTTTAAATCTTCAACAACCTTTGGCGATTTTGGATACTATGATAAATTTTTGATATACACTTCAATCTCTTTATAACACGGTTCGTTATAACATGGGCTAGGATATAACACGGTTCAAAGATGGATCCCAAAAATGTATAGATTATATTAAAAAATGACCATAAATGGTCATTTTTCAATATAATCTATACATTTTTGTTTGGATATAACACGATTGTTTATGCTATGGACCCCAACAATTAAGTTATAAAGAGGTTGTAGTGTATAATTACCATACATATTCACATAGCTTTCTCTTCACCTTATTCTTCTCCTAATTTCGATAGCCCTTTTTTACTACCTGTGAATGTTTCTAAAATTGCTGGAGGAGTGACATTTAGAGACAAACAGTGTAGATCCTGATCACATGCTGCAATCTGTGGTGTCTGATCTGGGTCTAAACTGTTTGCCCAGGCCTGTCTCTCCGACTGATAATTTGATCAACCTCACTCAAAAATTTGAACCCCCTATTATATAATCTCAGATCAGCCTTTGGAACAAGGACAAATTATACCAGTACATACCATATTTTGTACTCTGGAATACAATCTCAGAGAAAAATTCAAAACTAACTGTCATGTAATAAAACACCTTTTTGTACTCGTCAAATCTGCAATAGGAACATGCCAGTTTATGCAAGCACAACGACATGCCCCTATGAAGCCTGCAGATGTAGTAAACACCCTTTTAGGGCTCTCTACAATGCATAATGGGACAAGTCAAGCAAAAAGATAGTCTTCAAGTATATGTGATAAGCACAGATTCAGACCATCCTGCACATCTGCACAGTCTTTTCAGGATTTTTCCTTTCATCAACACATTCTACAGTATCTACAGATCCTGTAAGCAGACAGCAAAGGCCCTGATCAGACTGCGCTATTGCGCAGTCTGATCTGGGCTTTTGCTGTCCGCATATATGTTGCAGAAACCTTTCCACATGACATTGTTTTAATAACATACAGTGTAGACCCTGAATGGACTGTGCTGCTGTGCAAGCCTATTTGTGTACAGAAAATATATCAGAGAGCTGCTCCCAAAAAATTTCAGCTTAAATAAATGTTTATTTAATTACACTTATATAAATAAACTTTCTTTTTTCTTAAAATATACAGTTAATATAGCAATCAATACAACTTAATAAGACAGGACAATCCAACAGAGAATAAAGAGACAGCAGGGTGAAAAATAAAAAAAAAAAAAAAAAAAAAGAAGAAGAAGAAGAAAAAAAGGATAAAGTTAGCATTTACACATTTTCTATATAGTTAATGTACAGTCAAGACTGTAAAAGATGGCATTCTTCTAAAAATATACATATTTACACATATAATTGCTGAGACATATTTAGCACTTATTTTACAAAAAAAACAAAAAAAAAAAAACATGAGCTGTAACATGAAGAGATGTATCTTATGACATGTACAACCAGTTAAGACGTGGATCAGACTGTCTGACAGTCTGCTGTGTGCTCTATGATATAGCTATTTCAGGAGGACAGACTCTGACCAGATTGCTGGAATGTGCAGAACAATCTTGTCTTTGCTGGGTGCATGTCACAAGGAATACTTTCTCCCATTGCAGATCACATCATTAGGCTTTATAAAGGTAATTAATTATGTTTTATAAAGTCAATATTTGTTTCTCAATTAAGTGACATGAACCAAACTTAAGTTGAGGAAAATATTATACAAAGGAACATCTTTATAACACTATTCATTATAGTACTGTTTTGAATATCATATGGTTTAAAGATGGGCCCTAAATATGTTATATAAATAGAGTTGTATTCAAAAGAAATGTATAGATACATAGAAATTTGACCAATTATGATCATTTGTATAATCTATGCATTTTTGTCTAGAAGACATGCATAGATTATAAAGAAAAATTACCACCAGTGGTCATTTTTTCTATATAATCTATGCATTTTTGTCTTAAAAAAAAAAACGTATAGAATATACAGAAAAATGATCGTTTGTCATCTTTTCTAAGTAATCTACACATTTTTTGTTTGGAAGCCACCTACATGGTTGTTTACCCCAAACAGCTTCAGCTTTGTTTCCAGCAACAGTGTTATAGAGAGATTGTGGTATATCTGGACTGAGGCTAGCATAAAGTATTGTACTCCACAGGCTAGAGGTGTTAGCAGATGACATATAAATGATAATTTTCTTATTCTTTTCCAAAAAATAGGGGTTAGACATTTCATATTTTATGTTAAGTGTTTACTTGTCCATTTAGTAGGACATCTCATGAAATGTGTGGAAGAAATATCGATAAAACGAATGGATTAGTCATAAAGACATCACGAAAACATGCCAATATCATTTCGAAAACATGCCTATATAATTTTGACCCCCTAAAACCCCATTTTTATATAGTAAAATTGGGGTTTACAGGGGTATACATTATTTTTCTTATTTCTGCTCAAAACATAGATTGTGGGTACTTTTCAGAACTGCCTCATTGAGGCAGTTCTAAGGAGTACCCACAATCTATGTTTTGAGCAGAAATATAAAAAATATCATATTTTTTTATCTGAAAATTTTCATTTTTTGGTGGTAAAATTTTCAGTATATTCAAACTGGCATGTATTTGTAATGAAATACCAAAATCTGTGGTACCAGTATACTCAGTAAAAGACTGATCACCGACCTCCTCTCCTACTCTAACACTTCAAAACAATAACAACGAAAAATCAATGTACCGTTTTCGACCTAATTACCGCACTGTGCGCTTAGGTTTTTCAAAATTACTGGAAAACACTTGTGGTAAAATATGTATCTGCCTACTAAAAGGTACACTTAAAAAAGATCAGCAAAGAACTTATTAGATGATGTTTATGCCATTTTTTTTCTGAATTTCTTTATAAAAGCATATGTTGTGGGTACTCATTTGAATTGCATCGACAAGTCGATGCAATTCAAATGGGTACCCACAACATATGCCTTTATAAAGAAGTAGCCAAACAGTACACTAGCTGTAATCCGAATAGTACGGAATTGCTTGACTGTGCGCTTATAGGGGTATGAGCGGTAATTATATCCAATTCATTAAGTGGTAGCTGCCTATCAAGATGGATATGAAATATTCAAACATTAAAAAAAAATAATTATTATTTTTCTAGGTGTTTGAATTATATCTTCAGAGTTAATGTATTTGTTCATGGTTTTGCTAAGAGAATTCAGCTGCCGATCTGATTTAAGGATAAAATATATATTCTATTTCAGGAAGATAATAGAACAGAATAGAATGAATAGCAGCTAATGCTTGCATCAAACACATTTTTTAAGTCACTGATCTACACTGTTAGAAAATGAAAAAAGCTACAGCAGTTCAGACAATGAAATATTTTTCTTGTTTCTCCATCAAAACATGCTGTGACTGTTTACAGAAAAAGATAACTCAGAAGAGCTAATGTTTAACCCTTAAAGCGCCAAGAAAAACTGCATCTGAAAATGTTGTCTGTTTATGTTGTCTGCTGAATATTCTTGCAAACTTTTCAAACCTATTTTTGCATACAGGCAAACAGTGTGGACCCAGATCAGACTGCTCCTAAAGGAGCAGTTTGATCTGGGTCCACACTGTTTGCAAAAATGACTTAAAATCACAAGCAAATGACAAAGCAGATGACAATAGTTGTGATTGGCGCTTTAAGGGTTAACCAAAATGCAGCAATACAAATATCTATAACTGCAGAAAACAAACAATAATTATGTTTGGATGAGTTACTTCCCTTATACTGCCTATCTGAGAAATTAAAATAGAGTTCCTCTTTTTCCTAATAAAAATGAAATTCACATTTCATGTGAACTGTAAGAAACTCAGTATCAGTTTCTCATCTGTTGAATTTGCCAAGAAAGTGCTAAAGGTTAAATATAAGAAAAAAACATTTTGAAATATTTGTTTTCCTGAAAAATTAAGACATTTACGGTAAGAAATGACTGCATCAAACTATCTCCCTTTGGAGTCAATTTGAATGAAAAGCTAGTCCCCATTTTTTCTTAAAAAAAAAAAAAAAAAAAAAAGAAGAAGAAAAACACTTATTTGTCATCTGCCCATTTCGACTATAAAGTACTGAAGGTTACATGATGTTGCATTGGCACCGTACAGAGACAGAAGTCCATCAAAAACTGAGATCATTAACAAAACAACATCGACTAAAAACTAATTTGATATGCTCAAAATTATGGAAGATGAAGTACATTTCATCAGTGATGCTTCCTACCTGGGTACAATCAGAAATACTCTGTTACCCGCAATACAAAATTGCTAATCAAGATGAACTGCATTATGGGAAATGGTGCTTTATCACCGTAGAAACTGCATACAAAGAATTATTCATTATTTTACACTGAAAGCATATTTTTCCTATCTCTTCACAAAACATTATGCTCTGGATGATGACCCAGTCAGCATTCTACGTAAATCTATATCGGGCCGTCATCGGCCCGTCAGGGTAGCTGACGGGCCGATGACGGACCGATGTAGATTTACGTAGAATGCTTGCTGGGTGAGGATTTGGTGTTTTACATCCCTCTCAACATCATTAAGTCATTTTGAGATGTTGCAAAGGTGATAATAAAAGGCTTTGTGCAATAAAGCCCCATGCAGTCGCAAAATGACTTCCGCCTCCAGAGGCCATGTTTTGCAGCATCTCCTCTGGGTCTACACTGTTTGCTCAGGATTGTCTGTCCAAATATTTTGGGATAAATATTGATTACCCCAATTTCCCTAACAGATTCAGATGAACTGACAAACCACAGTAGACAGTACAGACCCAGATCAAATTATTTTCCCATAATAGAATTCATTCTTCAACTTGAAAATCTAATGCAAGTCACTGTATGAAATATATTTCTTTAACACTGCCTGCTGGGTAAAAATTTCAGCAGACGACATTTTGAAATATTTTTCTTATTTTTTCTAGAAAATAGGATCAGACACTTCATGCAAATTGTCTCCTCAGGAGACAGTTTGCATGAACTGTCAGATCCTACTTTCTAGGAAAAATAAGAAAAATATAATCAGTTTGTTGTCTGCTGAATCTGCCCATAGCGTGGTTAAGTGTCAAAATAAAAAAATGCTGGCAGCTCCAAAATGAAAAAGCATATGACCTTCAATATGAGAAATTGTACGTCATGATGTGGGCCCAGTGAAGACTCGATTCAGCCAGCATATTCTGTGTAGTCTGATCTTGGCATTTTCTAGTCATCCATATACTCTAAAATATTCAGCAGGCAATGAGTGACCTGACCAGACTGAGAGAAAATGCTGGCTTACCTAGGCCAAGTCTGCACATTCAATAAAGGCCTTTTCCCCATACTGCAGTCCACATGTAGATAGTGGTTTTGTATTAACCATTAAAGCGCTAATCACAACTGCAGCAGACATTGTTTTTTAACTTTACAAACAAAATAAGGCTTGGCATTTCAATTCACTTGAAACGCCAAGTCTTATTTTCTCTGAAAAATAATTTTAAAAAGTTTAGAATGTCGTCTGCTACAATTTTGCCTAGTGCTTTAAGGTTTAATTAATAATGAAATTAAGCCAGAGCACAAGCTTATTTACCCTAAATATTCCAACATCATAACTCCTTACGATACTGGACCCAGTTGTTCAAAGCGTCATTAGCTTAACAAGCTCATTAGTGGTCAGAATGTTTCATTAGCTTAACAAGCTCATTAGTGGTCAGAATGTTAACTGCTCTAGTAAGTTCATAGTTATTTTTACTGAATGCAAATGCAAAAGCTACTCACATTTTTTTCAGCAAAAATATTAGCATATATGCCATATTTAATAATCAAAGTTTTAACGATATGTTAACTAATGACATTGTTTGTTTTGAACAATTGGGCCCTGGTCTTAAAGTCTGAACAAGTCGATTCCACTACTTTTTGATGTAGCTAAAAAAAAATGCTGTATGAGTGGCTAACAATGTCAACCATATCAAATATGAAATTATATGGCATCTGATCTTGGTCTACACTTTTCAGGCTTGTCTACATGCATATTTAGGATAAATATGGTAATACCATGTGCAAATGAACAGCAAAGACCCTGTTCAGCATGTTTGATTTTGATTTGGAGATTTACGACCCGGTTTACTGTTACGGTCATGTCAAACCCGTCAATTAACCTACACACACTTTTCCTGGGCTGGCTCAGTCCTCTGAGTGGTTATAACCAGTACTAAGTGAACTTACTTATGCAAGTATCTGACAAGTGCCCTTCAAGTGCCATGATCAATCTCCATGAAAGTTAGGTGACTGAGCTGGGATTCTGTTCAGAATGTATTAGTCTGCTCAGTCCCTTTGCTGTTCATAGCTCAACTGTTCAAGATGACTGATGAATTTACAGACTTGGAAAAAGTGTGATAAAATAAATGAAAACCAAACAAACAAAATTAAAAATAAACATAAACAATTAACAAGTAATAAAATAACAACTGAACACAAATAATTCACAACCATGGCAGTGTAAAACTGACCCTGTTAAACAGCAGGGTAACAAGATGGATACTAGCTGGAAATGGAAGGTACTGGTACCAAATATTTGGAAATATAAATGGGAAGCATAGCTCCAGATAAGGTGTTTTTATCAACCCAAAACGTTTGATAATTTTCTTATTTCTTGACTAAAACATATGTTGTTGGTACTCATTAGAAGCGCCTCAGGGAGGCGCTTCTAATGAGTACCCACAACATATGTTTAGAAAATAAGAACAATGTTCACCTGATACCCATTATCAAAAGCTATGATGTGATTTGGTTTGGGAAGTCAAACTTGTGATGTAAAGTCTCTTCAAATCCATTCTTAAGGTGAATAGATACAACTAAGAAAGACAACTCTAAGCTGAAATTTTTTGCATCCCTTTTATGGGGCAACCACTCCAGCAAAAAATAAACTGCCTCCTCGGTACAATAGTTACCCTTAAAGGGAAGAGTTTGTTCCCAAGGGATTTGCTCCTTTAGGGTTTTGTTTGTGTTGAGGTTTTACAGCCCAGTTAACCTAATGGGGTCATGTCGAGCATGGTCAGGTTACCAAACCACACTTTTACTGGGCAGGATTAGTCCTCCAAGCAGTTAACAAGTATTGTGCACATTCTTTCCCCAGAAATTGACAAATGTCCTTCTTGAATCAGCAGAAGGGAGAGAATGACTGTAGAAAATATTTCATGATCAATCCCCACAAAAGAATGTTGCCGACCCGGCGGGGGTTGAACCTGCAACCTCCTGATCACCAGTTAGACGTGCATCCAACAGACCCACTGAGGCTGCCTCCTTTTGGGCAGACCCTTTTTAAAAGCGAGGCAAAAATGGTCTGACAGAGTTATCTCCCCTGAAAGTATATTCATTCCCCTTATATCTTGTTAACTTGTGGCAGAAACATCAAATTGCATACAGTGAAGACCCACACAAGCATTTATTCCAATCCTTAAAACATCATAAAAGCAGCCAATGATATTCTAATTTTTTTTTTTTTTTTTTTTTTTTCTGTGGCTTGATGTTTCATTACTCATCTGCTCGATGGACAATTCACATGAAATGTCCAGCCTCAATTTCTTACGATAAAGCAAAATATTACAAAATGTCATCCGCTACAATTCAGAAAGGCATTTAAGGGTTAAAATCAGAGTAGGTCAGAGTGCATGACCTACCGAGCTTGTTTGGGGGTTTGCAAATGCCATCTTTTGTCTGTTTTTTTATCAATAGTGGTTGCCAAAATGATTTGTTATAAATCAGGCTTCAACTCTTTATAAGCTGAAAGAAAAACTGCCCCACAACAAATAATAGATGATATTATTTCCTCAAAACCAGTGTTGACATTTCATGACATTTCTTCTCAGGGGATGATCCATATGGAATGCCTAGTCCTGTTTCTTGATAAATTAAGAAAAACATTTATTTTAAAATGCTGCCTGCCAATTTTAAGGTGTAAGATACACCTCTAAGAGAGAGCACTCTAGCAGAAGAGAAACTGCTTCCTTTACATAGAAAATTCTTTATCGAATAGCCTTCCCTACACCATTACCACAGAGATCGGCTCCAATCCCCAGTGAATAATATTAAGGTTTATAATTCTCTTTGATATAGACACTAATAATTAGCAAAGACCATATTAACATGCTAAAATTATGAAGCACTGGTCACTAGGCCTTTGTTTTATTTTAGTGTATCAGTTGAAGAGAATTATAAACATTAATATATTTAGTCACAAGGGACTGGAGCCAGTGTACAACATCACATTTTGCCAAAAATGTCTCTTGGAGACAGCAGGTAACTACTTTCAGGTCAGAGTGATCCCCCTTGGAGGTGTATTATTCCCCTTACAATATCATCTGCTAATGGTTAAATTTCTAATTTGTCACTGTAAAATAAAACTTAGAACAAATAGGAAACATAATCAACAAGCACAAAACCAATGAAATGACTCATAGAAAAACTCGGAAATGATGTACAAAGAAAATGGTTAAATCATGGACAAATTTATCATGATTCTTTTACAAAAACTGATATGGTGAATTCAATTCACGCACCAAAGACTTGGTATACAAGTATTCTTCTAACAGAATGCTGCCAAAACTTTCATAGGCACAGGTCAAGGTCAAATAAGCATAGGTCAAGGTCACGAAGTTGCTATGGTGACAAAAGTTTCTACATCTCTGCTGCCACTTAACACTAGCTGTATCTAAAAAAAACATCAAAATTTAAGTCCTGTAAAACATATATCACTAAACTGAATGCTTTTTGTTCTTATTAAAAGAAATTCTTAGATGATTTAATTACTTTGTGGAATGTCTTTAATGATTAATGCATATCACCATAACAACTAGAGCAAGTATATTATCGACATAAATAACTGTCACAAAAAGCAAGGTATAGTTCCCAACAAGAGCACCATTTATAAAGCTGCATTTGAAACAAAATTCTTGCAGACCATATGAAAAACAAAGTGACCCCGTATGCCAAAAGTGACAACTCCAGACTTTTTTTGTGTGTACGATCCCGCAATACTGAGGAATTTAGACGCTAACTTTTGTTATTTTTTGCTTTAAAAACTTGTCCTGTAGGTAGTAAAACCTTTATTAACCTGAACCAATCTCTGGGCCAATTCAGCTGATGAGAAATTGGTAATATTTTTTTCTTATTTTTTTTTTTCAAGAAAATAAGTTTTGACATTTCATGCAAATTGCCTCTATAGGACACAATTTGCATGAAATTTCAAATCCTATTTTCTGCGGAAAATAAGAAAAATAATTCAAAATGCTGTCCGCTGAACATCACGAAAACATGCCTATATAATTTTGACCCCCTTAAACCCCATTTTTATATAGTAAAATTGGGGTTTACAGGGGTATACATTATTTTTCTTATTTTTGCTCAAAAACATAGATTGTGGGTACTCGTTAGAACCGCCTCGCTGAGGCGGTTCTAACAAGTACCCACAATCTATGTTTTGAGCAGAAATATGAAAAATATCTGAATTTTTTTATCTGAAAATTTTCATTTTTTGGTGGTAAAATTTTCAGTATATTTGAATAGGCGTGTTTTCGTAATGATTTTTTACCCAGCATGCTCATAGGGAACTGTTATGGATTCGAATGAATAAATACAAGATGTATCTTAAAGCAAAATCAACAAGTATATATCCTAAATTATTCCCGATATGGATCCATGTTTTTCTGTATGCTGTGCGTGTGAAATCAAAGACATGCTGCTTTTGGTCTTTGCCTTCAGCATACAGGATCATGCAGTTTTTCCCAATGTGCATTACATAATTCTAGATAAGAGGCGTACTCAGATACATGTATATATTTTTCTTGTTTATCCACTAAAACGAATATTGTGGGTACTCATTAGAACTGCCTCAGCAAGGCCATTATCATGAGTACTTACAACCTTGTTTTTTTATGGAGAAAAAATTTTAGCTGAAAACTGCATCTTATCTTAAGATATGGCCTTAGCCTTAACCCTGCTACAGGTGAATATATAAACTGACCACATATAAGAAAATTTCTCTTACAATAATAACCCTATGTGCTGGGGCAGACAGGCCTTTGCAAACAGTGTAGACCCAGATCAGATGCCACAGAATGCGGCATCTGATCAGGGTCTACACTGTTTGCCACACATCCGGTAACTTTTTAGACACATCAATAGGTACTAAAATGGACCTGTCGAAATGTTAGGACAAACAAGGTAAGCAGATAATGATGTCACATTACTTAGGGTTAATACAGTATTTTATTCCCCTAAAACAGGGCTTTGCATTTGAATGACCTTCAGAATTTATTTTTTCTACAAATATCTCAAATTCAGTTTTTTTGGAAAAAAAATCATATCATTTATTTATTTTTTGCAGAGGAAAAAGTAAGGATATATCAATCAATCAATCATCTAAGGCCTGATAATAGTCACCTCCAGCAGAATAAGGGTAAGCTTTACTCACAGAATGTTGCATTTTTAATCATTACGTTTTTGTTATGTGTGAAAGAAGGACAAAAAGAAACATCAAGTACTTTGATTTAACCTTTAAAGCATCAATTACGACAGCTGCAGAAGACAATCTAAAATATACCTTTTTTAATTTTGACATTTTACAGTGAATACCAAACCTCATTTCTCTGACAAATATTAATAATAGTAATAATAATTAATGACATCTGCTTCTGGTGTGATTGGTGCTTTAAGGTTTAAAGTTAACTAAGTATTATTAACTCTTACCCTGCTTCAACAAACAATTGAAATGCAGGAAATTGCAATGAGTGACATTCTTTTCTCATCTTTCCACAAAAACAGGCTTCATACTTTATCTCATTAGAATGGTCACATTTAGGCAATAAGAAAAATAGTCTCTTTACATTTACAGACATTTAAAAAAAAATCAAAGCATACTCTTTGCTTTTTATTTCTATTTTTCTGGTTGGGTGTATTCTTGGACAGTTTGGTTTGTTTGGCAAAACAAAATGGTGGTGCATATATCGACCTTTTTAAACACATTAAACATCATTCGGAACCTCTTGGTCTTTAAATGCAGAGTACGTTCTAGCCTCGTTCCTATTGGATGGCAGAAAGTTGATGTTTACGTTTATCGGACAGTATAATTGCCGATGTTTTTTTTTCAGAAAAAATAAAGCAGTTTCATTTGTCAAAAGTTTCTTTTCAGAAGAGATTCTCAACGATTGATCATTTAAATGTCATACACACAAATATTAACATATATTCTGACTATATGCTAGCTAAAACTAGGCGTAAAAATGGTCACCAAAAAGACAATATTACGGTTACGCATGTGCCTGCTGATATCAGAAAATTATTTTGAAACATTTGTATCTGTCTTAGGAAAAGCAGTCAGATTGCTTCTTAAAGCTGTACTTTAAAACACTAGATTTTTACGATGTAATACTAACCAAAAGGAATTTATTATCCAAGTAAAATTTGGCTTGAATCAATTGGTATCAATGGAACTGGGAATGTTTTTGCCAGCCACAATTTTTGGTCACGTGACATAATATTATAATATATTATATAATATACGTGGTCAGTAGCCAGGATTAAAATAACAACATTAAAAAGGTCTATAGAAAATTTTAGAAATACAAGTTTTCAGTATTAAACAATATAAACAGATCATAATCTACCAATTAACTTTGACAGTAATTTAGAACACCATATATTTGTGATCTAGATCACACTTTGGTTACAAATAATTCTCAGGTAAACAGGAAAACTCCCGTGTCATATATTTTGTGGGTTGAAAAAAAAAATCCCATTGAAAAAAATCATATATGCAGGGCCATTTGGACAGATATGGTGGTGTCAGAGAATCTATTTTTCTTATTTGGCCTTATGGGTTAACTGGAATAAAATGTGAAGCCTATTTTCACAGAAAAATCATGAAACAATCATGTAATTCTTGCAAGAAGATGGGTAACAGCTATGGTAAAGAAAGTTACATACACAGTCAACATGAGCAAGACTTACAGCTTAGCATGCTCGGTAAAATTTCAGTAGCCGACATTTTGAAATATTTTTCTAATTTTTTTTCCAGCAAATATGATTTGACATTTTATGCAAACTGTCTCTTTAGAAGGCATTTGCCAAATACTATTTTCTGAGAAAAATATCATAAAATTGTCGTCTGCTACATTTGCCCTTAGCATGCTAAGTGTTAAATGAAGGGAAATATCACTTCATGTACATCAATAAGCAAATTAAACCATAACATGCTGAATTTGAATATTAGCGGACAGCATTTTAAAATATTTTCTATTTCCTGAAAACAGGAGACAATCCACATTGTCAAAGCCCATTATCAGGAAAAAAGTACCATCACTCATTTTGTCGTCTGCCAATTTTACCACCAGCATACCGATAGTGAAGCTTTAGCAGACAACATTTTATACCTTTCTCATTTAGCACAGAAAATAAGGCTTGACATTTTATTCAAATTGTCTCCACAGGAGACAATTTGAATGAAATGCCAAGTCTTATTTTTTATCAAAATTATGTATGTTGTTGCCTGCTTATTTACTCGAGAGTGTTTAAAGTTACAGAAACAGAATTATGACCATAAGATGTGACAAATCAACTTCCAATTATCCGCAAGACACTTTCTTGATTTCAGAGACTTAACCTTTAAACTACCAATCACAAAAATTGTCGTCTGCTTTGTCATCTGCTTGTGATTTTAAAAGTCATTTTTGCAAACAGTGTGGACCCAGATCAGACTGCTCCTCTAGAAGCAGTCTGATTAGGGTCCACACTGTTTGCCTGTATGCAAAAATAGGTTTGAAAAGTTTGCAAGAATATTCAGCAGACGACATAAACAGACAACATTTTCAAATGCAGGTTTTCGTGGTGATTTAAAGGTTAAATTGCACAAACTGTCTACATTGTGAAACTGCTAGTATACTTAAAAAAGACTTTGGTGGCTCAGTTTTCAACTCAAGGCACTGCCAGAAAAGTGTTTGAAATTCTTAATGAATCAAATAAGATTATCAAAATCACTGCTGCATGGATAAACTGAACATTATCCTTCAAGGTTGCTGCATAGTTTGGCATCAAACTATTTTGGAAAGGCTTGCCAAATCTACCAAGATACATATACAAGTAAATAACATGGACAACTGAACACTGATTTTGCATATAGGCACATTAATTGCTGTGTTCATATATCTTTTTTGAAGAGAAAATCTAATGCTCACAAGTAAAATCTTGAAAGTTTCTTGCTAAAATAAGAAGTTGATTAACATTCCCTATTTATGTACTGTTTTAACCCTTCTCTTGCTGAACATGACATGCCCTGTCTTAGCAAACAGTGTAGATCCAGATCAGTTGGCTTCTGAAGAAGCCAACTGATCTGGATCTGCACTGTTTATCATTAAATATGTGAATTTCTATCAAAAACCCAGATCAAGTAATCTGATTGGCTGGAAATTAGTTGGCGTAGCATCTTAATTTATTCAGCATGACAAGGGTTGAGCCCCTTTTTGTTTAAAAAGGCTCATTTGATTGTTTCAAGAAGCACCAAAGTTCAGCAGATTGGATGTATGAGGCATCCTACGGGGAAACTGAGAAGTCAAAGACTAGCCTCCTACTTATTTACAGTATCTAGACCATGTGATGGAAAATGAAGATCCCGATCAGACTTGAATTGAGTATGGTTGCATACATTATTTGGAATATTTTTATTTTTCCTGAAGTTTGCTAAAATAATATGTGGCCCTAAACATACCTTTCACAAACTGTGTGGACCCTGATCAGACTGCACAGAGGCACAGGATGATCTGGGTCTACACTGACAGGTCAGTTTTTATCCAGGGAGACTAAAAAAAACACTCCCTTTTCCTGAACCATTGAACCATAATGGGTATATACCGGTAAACAAGGAAAGACCAAAGCAGCCAATGCATTTTAGTCTGATCATAATCTACACTAGACACTAATATGGTTTTGACAAAGAAGAACAGGCCAGCAAATGCCTTTTCCAGAGAACTTGTTAAGAAGTATTTATAATTCTGGAATAATTTTCTCCATTCTCCATAAAAAAACATATGTTGTGGGTACTCATTGGAAGCCTCTTTGCAAGGTGCTTCTAATGTGTACCAAAAACATATGTTTTTATGGAGAAATAAGAAAAAATATCCCAGAATTATCATCAAATACTCCTCCTTAACAAGTCCTCTGCTTTTCCAGTTTGCATATAGATAAGCATTATTCCCTACACAGTTTACCTCAAAATATTGATATTGTACTCATGTTTTTTTTTTTGATATTTAAGAAAATCAGCAGTTTCTGTCAAAATATGATGAACTTGCAAATGATCACCTACAAAAAATATCTTTGAAACATCATTATTGTAAAGACTGAATTGAAATAATGTCACAAAGAAGTTTGTTCTTAGTGAATAACTAGCCAGGAAGGAATTCTGTACAATGCCTTCGGGCCCGAGGTTATAAAACTTTTTTCATGCTCAACTCATCTGAACATGAAATTTCACTTGGTCATAAAAAAAGAAATACCAACAATTACCGTAAAACTTTTTTCATGCTCAACTTAGCTGAGCATGTGCTGAGCATGCTCAGCTGAGTTGCGCATGAAAGAAGTTTTGAAAAATTATCATATTTTAAGATTTATAAGCAAAATAAAGTTCATGCTCATCTGAGTTGAGCATGAAAAAAGGGTTATAATCTTGGGGCCTGAGGCAGACCTTTTTACAAGGGAGACAACCTTAGTGACCTCCAGTATGCTTTCCTGCACAGCAAACCTCTTCTAAATGGGGATAACTATAAAAGAAAACTTCTCATTCTTTCCTTTTAGACTAGACCCCTTTTCAGAAAGGAGGCAAAACAAAACTAACAGTTGTCTCCCTTTAAAATATCTAAAATTTGGCCTAAGAAACAGGGTTTGACATTTTATTCAAATATTGGAGATGACTTGAATACTGTTTCAAGCCATGTTTTTTTTTTTTAGAAAAATTAGGAGATAAAAACATTTTTATATAATATGCAAAGTTCTGTTTAAAGAATTACAAATGTCAAATGCCAGGGTGACCAACTAACTGAAAGTACTTCATTCCACATTTTTGAGCCAAGCAGAAACTTTCTATTCCAAATCCTTTCTACTTCTGTGAAGCTTTCTCTCAAAACAAAGTTGAAAACTTATTGAAAGCTAGTAGTAAGTCACATCATGATAAAAAAATGCCAAGTCTTATCTACTCGAAAAAAACAAAACAAAAAAAAACAACAATACCCTCCCCAGCTCCCCACAAAAAAATTAGAATCTTGTATGCTATGATACTGATTAGCACTTTAAGAGTTCAATGAAATGAAATTGCATTTTTTATTTTTCTCTATTCAAAATTTTACAGATTTTTCTACACTCTTGAAAGCTGGTCACCCTTTGAGCAACTTCTTGATAAATAATGTGACTGAAGAATGGTAAAATGTACATTCAAAAAATAACTTTTTCTTATATAAAGAGTAATAATTAAACAGAGGGACATGAAGTCTTCATCTCATTTCTCAGTATCTTGTGCATGCCCATGTCACATGCATAAAATGATTATAAGTTCCCCTTTATCAATTAGAACCATATTGTCTGAAAAACCTGCAATATGGAAGTTACCCAAAATAAATAAAATTTTGCTCTCTCTTAGTTTAAGTAAGTGGGGGTATCTATGAAATACTTTTCTTATTTCCCCATGGAAACAACCATTTTCGTTCGAATCAAAAAAAAAAAAAAAGAGTCTTAGCTGGAGCTATGCTCTCAAATCAAATAAAAAGATTTGTTTTGTTTTTTTAATTTTATTGTTAACTTTTTTAGAAACTACACATGATACTGGGACATTTCAGAAAGGCTTCATATCCACTCATTTTAGGTCCATGGCAGTAATGATTAAGTCTGTATTTCTTTTTATTTAAGAGTAATGGAATGGATAAACCTCCAAGGGAAATAACTCTGACATGGAAATATTTGCCTCCCTTCTCATTAGAGCTACTCTTAAAGGAAAGAATTGGCTTCCTTTCTTTCCTTTAAGAGTAGCCCCCATTTTTTTTAACTACTAGGGGGGCAACTTCCTGTCTGCCAAAGTTGTTTCCCTTCGCAAAATGGAGGCAAAATCTTTCAGGTGTATCAATTTATCTTAATGTTTGTTTGAGAGTCAACATGGCATATAATAAACAGCAGGAACATTAATAATCAGCATGTACATTCAAAATATAAACAAAGACGAATACGGTAATCTATCCACAATACAAATAAGACTTGTAGAGTTGCTTCCCTTGATGACCTTCTCCTGTTTCCTTCCACTGACCAGCTCCTTCATTTCAGATGCATATTCATGATAACATATACTTGTATTTATCATTTTCCATGGTCTACCTCTGACACAGGGTATGCATTTTGCTTTTTTTTTTTTTGTTTGTTTAATTTTATTTTGATATGAGAAGAAAATAAAGGTCAAATTCAACAACCCAGCTGTGTATCCTTTTTAACCTAAAGTAGGAATGCTTCAAGGTTCTATTTCACAACCACATTTATTTAATATTTTCTCTCATCTGATTCGCAGTAATGATCTGTTTTGGCATGAAAATGTGAAACAAATTAAATAAACTACTACTGCACAAGGATCTGCACTTCAAAAACTACACTTAGAATTATTTGTACATATTAGTGAGAATAAAATAAATGTCTTTGGTATAAATTACACCAACAGTATCCATATAACAGCACCAGAACTTGATAATAAAACATATACAGCTGCAACCGACTGTAAATTATCTGATGGATTTATAATGTATATCATTTCACAATCTTGCATTACAGACCAACTGTCCAGTATCATTGCAGCTTACATCTTTTTGGGCTACTGGTATACCCTCTAGACTAGTTCCAATCTATTAAGTTTTCAAGGCAGTTTGCCTAAACACAGTTTATTTTCCCCTCATTCATCTCCTTAATATAGAGAATCTTTGTCACCTCTTCAGAAGGTCCTATTGTGAAAATGGGGTATATACTGTTTCATAGCACATTTGAGACAGATCACATGCACAAACTGGTTGGAATGTTCCATTTATTTTGGAATGTTTATTTATAGCACTAGGGTGTGAAGCACATTGTTTGCTGCCAGTTAATCACAACAAAGTTTCTAATGTTCACCAGTGTGCAAAAATAAATGCTTCTAATGAAGGTCTTGGACCCAAACAAGGTGACGTGAAAATGCATCCACAGTTCACAACTGCGATGTTTAGCACAGAGATTTCAAGGACAAAGACACAAAGTTTGATGATCTTACAGCCATAAATGTTCAAACAAACCTTGCTGATTTTGACATTCTGGAAATCTACCAACATTTTGACTAGCATAAAGTTTCTAGAATGATTCAGATGATGCTAAAACTGATTAATGAGACCATGAGTCATAATGGCAGGAATTCCTTCTAAAAATAGTCTTTTGGAACAAAAAAGAAATAAAATTCTTTAGTATACATATACGGCAGGATCTTCATGAAAAGCTAATGACATTAATGAAATGATGATGACAAAAACTGATATGTATGTTGATGGGTTAAACATGCATATTCAAATCTAGATTTCACAATCCATACAGAGTTCTTTCATACACATCTGTTAAACATTTCAAATATTGGTAACTTCTAAAACTAAGTTAACCAAATTAACAGTTTTTAATAGTCTTGAAATTCTGTTACTAACAATATACTACTATCAACCTAGTAAAATCTTATCAATCAGCCATTTCTTCATCATGAATATTGCTTTCTATCACGTCCCTCAGTAAATCATCAACAGAATCCCCTTCAGCATTGATTCCTTTTTCTTCAAAATTCAGATTTGGTACAAGAATGCTTAACATTTTGACAACATTCATTCTAAGCATCCTCAATTTTGACAAATGGAGACAATTAGGACAGTTTCCAATACCTTCAAAGCATTTCAGACTTTTTTCCTTTATTGCCAAATCTAAAGCTTCTTGCTTGTTCTTTTTTGTCAGGTCAATAGCACCAGTGTTATCTTCCGGCAGCTTGTTGTCATGGATTTCTTGAAGTGGTCCATGGCTACCATGGTTACGTGGCATCTGTGGCTGGCTGCCAGGTGGTAACTGTTCTAAAAGCTGCTGCTGCTTGATATGAAGGTTAAGTCCATTGTAATGTGGAGACAAAGGACCATGACCATTCATATGGAAGGGTGGGCTGGGTTTTCCAGGATGAGGGAGTTGACCACCCATAAAGGGCAGATAGCTCATACCAAGTCTTGCCAGTTCAAAGGATTTTTGCTCAATATCCAATCTCTCTGGAATCATGTGTGGGGGAAATAGATGGTGGGGTACTGGATGTGGTGGATGATGCTGTGGTGATGGCTGCTGTGGCGATGGCTGTTGTGGTACTCCTGGTGAAACCTGGGGTGGCCTTGGATGATTTGGTGACATTAATGGTGAGTGTGGCACAGACCTTGGATGTCCTCCGGGCACATTTCCAGAAGGTGGGCCAGAGAGTGGTGAATGCTGCAGTGGCTTATTCTGTGGCGAGTGCTGTAGTGGTAGACCATTGGTGTTGTTGCCTGGCAACTGTGGAAGCCCAAGGGGCATCATTGGAGCTGGTGGCATCTTGAACATAGGTGTTTCTCCTGACACACAGTGGGTTGTTAGGTATCCCAAGCCACGTGGAGACCGTGTTCTTTTCTCTTTGATATAATAGGACATGATTCCATCATGTTTATTGATAATGTGGCTCTTCAGACTATGGCTCTGACTGTACTGTACACCACATGCACCACAAATATAAGGTCGCTCACCTGCAGAGTAAAAGCAATATTAATACTTGTGACACCCTGGGCAAATTCAACAGACACCAGATTGATGATATTTTTCTTATTTTTCCCAGAAAATAGATGGAAATTTCATGCAAATTGTCTCCTGAGAAGACAGTTTGCATGAAATGTCAAAACCTATTTATTGGGAAAAGTACAAAAAATACTTCAAAAGGTAATGTGCTGCAATTTTTACCCAGCTTGCTCAGTATTTATTGAGATACAAAAATAAAAATTATGAAATTTATACCCACAAACCCGCACCTCTGTGCAGTCAGGTTAGAGGTTATATCAGACTTTGAAGACTGCTCAGACTATGCACATGCACAGGCTTCTCTGAGTCTTTGCTGGACATTAATGCCATAAAGAACATTAACTTATATTATGGCTCAACTTAAAGCCCATGTGAGATAAATGAGTTGATAACATTTTAACACAAAATTTGAACATGCAACTTCTAGACAATGACCTTTGACCTTGGTCTCAAGGTCTCCGAGGAGAGTAGGGCCTGCATTTGGCGAAATAAGCAAAATGTCAGTACTTTTAAGGTGCGAAAAAAGTATCCTAGGTCAATTTCTGGTGGGAATATAACTCTAACAAGGGGCTAAAAGACTCATTTTAGGCCAATTTGTCCTCTACTATCACAGACAGTAAGGCAAAGTTTTACAAATGAAACTTTTGTCATAGAATTAGCAGATTACAGGTTATAGGTTTCTTGTTTTTTTGTTGTTTTTTCCATTTATTGTGTGTGTGTGTGTGTGTGTGTGTGTGTGTGTGTGTGTGTGTGTGTGTGTGTGATGATTCGATGTTTTACATATGTCTAGATAAGAGTGGGTATCAGGTTAAAAGTTTTCTTATTTCTCCACGAAAACATATGTTGTAGGTACTCATTAGAAGTGCCTCAGTGAGGCGCTTCTAATTAGTACAACAACATATGTTTTCGTAGAGAAATAAGAAAAATATCAATACTTTAGGATTGAAAAAAGCGCCTTAACTAGAGCTATGGTTTTACATCCCTTTCAACATAATTTAAGTCACATCAACATGATTGAAGTCTGATAATGAAAAGCTCTGCAATGAAGCACTGTACAATCATGAGTAGAATTCTGCCTTAAACGGGGATTCAAACCTGGGATCTCATAATCCGAAGTCCGCAGCACTAACCACTTGTCCACTCGGACACTTTGTGTGTGTGCATGTAAGTTCTATTTTTCAGACAATAGGGAACACCATGTAAATCATTTTCTTATGAGACAATTCACATGAAATGTTAATCCCTTTTTTCTTAGGAAAATAAATAGATTCAAATACCATATCTACTTATATTTAACCCTTGTCCTGCTGAACTGTCTTTGCAAACAGTGTAGATCCATATCAGTTGGCTTCTGATCTTGATCTGCACTGTTTGCCATTAAGTAGTTGAATTTATATCAATAATCTGGATCCAGTAACCTGATTGGCTGAAAATTGGAAGTGGGTGTTGAATCTTAATTTATTCAGCATGACAAGGGTTAGGAGTTACCAGATTTACCATAAATTATTCAGGGTTAGGAGTTACCAGATTTACCATAAATTATTCAGATACCTTATCTCCTTACTCTTCTTGTCAAAAACTTGAAGAAGTTCAGGCCCCGAGGATATAAAAAAATTTTCATGCTCAACTCAGCTGAGCATGAAATTTGTCATGCCAATGAATCTCAAATAACTAACTATTGCAAATTCTTTCTTGCTAAACATAGCTCAGCATGAGATTTTCTCTGCTAATAAATATGAAAATGCCAACTATTGTTGGCATTTTTATATTTATTAGCAGAGAAAATTTCCTGCTCAGCTGAGTTGAGCATGAAAAAAGTTTTATTACCTTGGAACCAGATGTTTCTAATATCACTACTCCAGATAAGGCACATTTTTCAACTGAAAAAGTACTGACATTTTTCTTATTTCTCCATGAAAACAGGTTGTTGGTATTCATTAGAAGTGCCTCAAAGAGGCACTTCTAATGAGCACCCACAATATTTGTTTTCATGTAGAAATAAGGAAATACAATAAGGATACCATTCTTATTTAGAGATTTGTATCATACTGCTGAATTGAGTAGCAAACAGTGTAGGCCCGGATCAGATGCCATGTTCTGCAGCATCTGATCTAGGTCTACAGTTTACTCAGGCCTGTCTGAATACTTATGGTAAAGGATTAATCTTTAACACTCTCTGGGCTAATTTACCAGATGACAAACTGCTGGCATTTTTCTTACTTTTCTCGGAAAACAGGATTTGAAATTTCATGCAATTGTCTCCATTGGAGATAATTTGCATGAAATGTTAAAACCCATTTTCTGGGAAAATTAAGAAAAATATTTGAACTCGTCATCGTCTGAAAATTTTACCCAGAGTGCTTAACATTTAAAAAATTAAGGTCTGCTTACCAGTATGTATTCGAAGATGTACGTAGAGATTACTCTGATGTTTGGTTGTATACGGACAATGGGTACACTTAAAGTACATGTCTCCTCCTTCTCCGGGCTTCTTCCGATTCGGGCTTTTTCCATGGTGTGTGTTTTCAATGTGATTTTCTAGGTTCTTCTGTCTACGAAAAGTTCGTTCACAATATTGACATTTAAGATAGTCCTTTTCCAGCTCGGGTGAAGAAAACTTGTTTTCAAATGGACTGAGAAAAGGAGGGAACGGAAGATCGGGTGTGTTGTGTTGGAATGGAAACATTGGGAAGCCATTAAAAGCACCATGCAAAAAGCCATTAGTCTTTGGTGGTGATCTGTTCATTTCTCTTATCACATCACCAGATTCTGCTTTAGACGATGGTGGAAGAGGTATTCCATTCTCATCTTGTTCCTTTAGACCATTCTCATCTAATCCTTTAGTACTGTCTTTGTTTAAGTTTTCAGTTTTATCAACTGTGTTATTGTTCTCTGGTGCACCGTTGTCTGGTACTTCAGTATTGCTTTCATCATCATCTAACTCGTGTTTATCTACACTGTCCATTTGTTTGCCAGTAGGAGAATTAACAAATCCCATTTGTGTGGATAGCAGTGGCATTCTAACTGCCATATCTCCATCTACTTCATCAGAACATTCCATAGAACGATCATTTAAGTCATTTTCATCACTTTCGTCACTGTAGTAGTCAGTTTCAACTTCTTTCATTCTGCGAACAATATCTTCTAAGTTGGGTTTTCTTCTTCGTCTCTCTCCATTTATGCTTGGACTACCTGTGCTGGCCATGTCTAGGTCAGTGTCAGATGTCTTGGGGCTTAAAGTTGGTGGACTTTGATCTAGCCCCATTGCGAAAGCTGCCTCTAATAGAGATTTTGTACTTTTTAAAGGCATTGATTCGTTTAGTTGCTTTTCTGTGACTTGTGAAGAGTTCTGGGAATCAGTATTTTCGTTATTGTTAGTAAAGTCATCCAATCCTTTATTTGGTGTTGAAAGCACACCATTTGATTTGATTACATCCGATTGCTGATTTGACCCAAACTCACTCAAATTGTCAGTATATTTTGAATGAAGTGCATTGAACACATCCATTCTGTCTGAATCATTATCACAGCTCAGCCGAGCTTTCTTCGCTAGCGGTTCTGGACTAGGAGTTAAGGCTCCCTCTGGTGGTAATGTTAACGTCTGCTGCCTTTGGGTTTGAAGATCTCTGGATAAATCCATCGTCTTCTGTGTCGTGGTCTTCTCAGCAGTGTCGGGGTGGGGGTCCGGAGTCATTGGACGAAAATTATGGGTTTGCGACTCCACCACCATGCTGCCTGTATAACTGTTACTGCGGGTAAAATTATATCTGCTGCCACTGGGAAAAGAGCTAGAGCTCTGCGAAAGACGATTCAAAGAGCTTCCAGTCTGGGAATGTAGGTTTAATGATCTTGAGCTTGGGGTATGTAGATTCAAGGTGCTGGGTGATGAGCTAAGTGGAAGGGCTGCCGAACTTCTAAAACATGTTGGGGACTCAATCTCCATCATAGTGACGTTGCCATGGCAACTAGTTTACAAGGAATCTCAGCACCTGCAAAGACAAAAAAAGAATGGTTAACCTTTAAAGTGCTTATCACAACTGCAACAGACCACAAGCAAAATTGCAACAGATAACATTCTAAAATATAGTTCTTATTCTTTAGAGGTGATAAGGCCTAACATTCATTAGAATCTTCTGCCAGGAAGGCAAAAGAAAAATATATAAGATAAAAGTTCTGACTGTTGTCTGCTATGATGTTGCTTGCGTGGTCCTTTAAGGGTAAATATACATTGACCTTTACATTCTCTTGGCTAATTAAGCAGACGACATATGGATGATATTTTTCTTGTTTTCCTAAGAAAACAGGATTTGACATTTCATGCAGTGTCTCTACTACAGACATTTTGCATGAAATGGTCAAAATCTGTTTTTCTGGGAAAAATATGAAAAGTGTTTTCCATTACGAAAACACGCCTATTCAAATATGCTGAAAATTTTACCACCAAAAAAAAAATATGAAAATTTTCAGATAAAAAATTCAGATATTTTTCATATTTCTGACCAAAACATAGATTGTGGGTACTCGTTAGAACTCCCTTGCAGAGTTCTAATGAGTACCCACAATCTATGTTTTTGAGCAGAAATAAGAAAATTAATGTATACCCCTGTAAACCCCAGTTTTACTATATAAAAGTGGGGTTTAAGGGGGTCAAAATTATATAGGCGTGTTCTCGTGATGTTCAAATGTCCTCTGCTGAAAAACTTTACCCAGAGTGCCAAGTCTTAAAAAAAAAAAAAAAAAAAAAAAAAAAAAATCAAATTATCTTGCTGGGCCAAAAGAGGCTAAAGTTTTTTTTTTTGTGTTGTCTGCTGAATATTCTTGCAGACTTTTCAAACCTATTTTTGCATACAGGCAAACAGTGTGGACCCTGATCAGACTGCTCCTAAAGGAGCAGTCTGATCTTGGTCCACACTGTTTGCAAAAATGACTTTTAAAATCACAAGCAGATGACAAAGCAGACGACAATGTAAAATGTGGTGATTCAGATTAACCTGTGCATCCACAGTCTTAACAGGGCTTTTATATCTGTTAATATGGTATATGATGATTCTGTCAATGAATAGTGAAGACGCGGATCAGAATACTGGGCTGCACAGGCTGATCAAGGCCTTCACTGTTTGCATATGCTCAAAGAAACTTTCTTGCTAAGGCCAAGTTATGGTTTAACTCATTAAAGACTGAATAAACTCTCCTACACTTTATATTTGAAGAGTCCATTTTAGACTTTAGGTCTGTTTGTGTTGAGGTTTTACGGCCCAGTCAACCCAATGGGATCATGTCGAGCGCGGTCAGTTTACCTAACCACACGTTTACTGGGCAGGCTTAGTACCCTAAGCGGTTAACCAATATCGTGCACATTCTTTTGCCAGAAACTGACAACTGCCCTTCTTGAATGAGTGGAAGGGAGAGAACGACCGTAGAAAATGAGGATATTCCTGAAGAAAAATGGCTGAACTATATGCAAACAGTGGAGACCCTGATCTGATGCTGTGTTCTGCGGCGTCTGATCTGGGTCTGCACTGTTTGCCAGTTACCCGTTTATGGGGACTCAAGTTTTCAATGAGTTAATGTTTTGCAAGCTAAAGGAAAATTTAGAAACTGAATGAGCATCCGTTCCCTATTTTACTCAGAAATATCCATTCAAATGAATTGTTTGTCTGACTAATTGTGGTAAATATAGTAGTCTGGAAACATAACTGAGGCCCAGATTTTGCTGTTATTTTGAAGACATTTCTTCCCCTCTCAGTTTCTCCATTAAAAACATGTTGCGGCTTCCCAGAGACTGAGATGGCAAAAAATATATTTCTGATGGAAAGAGAAAAACAATGTTCAAATGAATACCATGTTTGTCTGGAGTCCAAAGAAAAAACATCAGACATACAGGTATAGATAGGAGGGTATCCAGGTAACCATTTTTTTTTTATTTTACCACAAAAACCTACGTTGTTGGTACTCATTAGAAATGTCTCGGCAAGGGGCATATAATGAATACCCATAATATATGTTTTCATGAAAAAATAAGAAAATATCAGTACTTTTAGTTTAACATTAAGAAAATACGCCTATTCAAATAGACAGAAAATTAAACCTCCAAAAACTGAAAATTTTCAGATAAAAAACTGTAATATTTTTCATATTTCTGCTCAAAATATAGATTGTGGGTACTCGTTAGAACTGCCTCAGCAAGGCAGTTCTAATGAGTACCCACAATCTATGTTTTTGAGCAGAAATAAGAAACATAATTTATACCCCTGTAAACCCAGTTTTATTATATAAAAGTGGGGTTTAAAGGGTCAAAATTTTATAGCCATGTTTTCGTGATGAAAAAAAAAAAAAACCCAAAAAACAGCGCCTTATCTAGAGCTACGAGACATACATTTTACATCAGGGAGACTTGTTAAACCCAAGCTCCTCCATATTTCAATTAGAGAAAACAATTTTCACAAACTTCTTGCAAATATTTGATAAATGATTTTTTGTGCTTAATGCAAGATTTCGGGCATCGGGGACACATTTAACAAAATTTGTTAATTTTGAAATGTCAGCTAAACAATAAATATTTCTTAGCATGCATGCAAATAGGTGATAAACAGTACCCAAAGCATGTTCTCAGTTTTAATTATGAGGATCTATTTTTTTCCTTTGAGAAAAGCTGCACTAAATAATAATTAAAGCAACCCCTGCAAATGTAAATGGATAGCATCAAATAAAAAGGGGGCTTATCCATAGCTCTAAATACAGCTAGCCCTTTCTACCAGCTAAACATGACTAGTATTTTTCTTGTTTCTGTACATAAACATGTTGTGGGTACTCATTAGAAGTGCCTCACTGAGGCAGTTCTAATGAGTACCCACAACATGTGTTTTCCTTGAGAAATAAGACTAAACTAGAAAATTTCATAATGGTTTATATGCCCCACCTGTGAAAAAAAAAATCAAAACATTTTGTAACAAGGGCCTTAATTCAGGAGCTATTGCATTTAATGTTTTTTTTTTTTTCATATTTTTTCCAGAAGGTGGCTGTCCTATTTCCTCTCATTGGACAACATACATTCCAAGGTGGAATCCTTCCAAGTTTTGAAAGAAGAAGAAATCACATCTCTTAAGATGGAGTAATCCTTCAAATTTATTGAGATATCTTAAGTTGGTTTAGAAGATATGGCATTGACAAGATGCTTTTTTTTTTTTTTTTTACCAAGGGGCATAACTCCAGAAGAATTTCATCATAAGACTGAACTTGTTTAACCAAAATTTCACCATCCTGGTGTGTGCAATCTCATCCATTTGATTGATGTGGTTCAGGCATGGATTCATTATCAAGGGGTATCTCTCTGGAAGTACTGTGACACACGACCAAATTTTTTGTGCACTCATCATCATCCTTATTGTGTCATATAATCAAATTTACTCACATGATTACGAAAACGTGCCTATTCAAATATATTGAAAATTTTACAATCAAAACACGAAAATTTTCAGATAAAAAATTCTGATATTTTTCATATTTCTGCTGAGAACATAGACTGTGGGTACTTGTTAGAACTGCTTCAGTGAGGCAGTTCTAATGAGTACCCACAATTTATGTTTTGTAGCAAACTAAGAAAAATAATGTAAACCCCTGTTACCCCAGTTTTACTATATAAAAGTGGGTTCATAGGGGTCAAAATTATAAAGGCGTGTTTTCGTGCTGTGACACATCATCCTAAGCTGTACAAAGACATCCAGGCACACTTTCAAGGGAGATAACTTGCAAAATTATTTTGTCTCCTTCTGAAAAGGTTACTTCTCTATAAGGTGAAAATTTCTTTAAAGAGCTGGGCCCAGTTGTTCGAAGCTAACGATGTCATTAGTTAACGTATCGTTAAAACTTTAATCATTAAATATGGCTTATACACTAATATTTTTGCTGAAAAAATGTGAGTAGCTTTTGCATTTGCAAAAGCTACTCATATTTTTTCAGCAAAAATACCTGTGAATTTGGTATTGTACTTACTACAACAGTTAACATTTGACCACTAACGAGCCCATTAAGCTAACGATGCTTTGAACAACTGGATCCAGGCCTCTAAATTTCAGAAGGGAACTATGTGCAGGAAAAGGATAGAGTAGATACCTTTTCAAAAGGGGATTAGTGTGCAGGGAAGCAAACAGAAGTCACAAAAGTTGTCTCTCTTGTGAATAATTATGACTAAATCTGTTTACTGTCTTTTTCTTTCTGATTGGCTGTCAAAAGGAATCAGTGGTAAACTTTAACCACCTGGCTTTCAAATGGCAGCTGACAAAATGTTAAAATATTTCTCTTATTTCATTTTTTTTTAACACTCTGTTTGACATTTCATGTGAATCATATCTTACAAGATAATTCTCCTGATATGTCAAAATCTATTTCCTGGAAAAAAATCAGCAAAACAAAAATCAATCTGACATCTGCTAAGTTTGCTCTGAGTGTGCTAAAGACAAAAAAAAAAAAAAAAATTATGGTCTGATTAATAAATTTATCCCTATAAGGGGCCGCTAAACCAGGCCCCTTCTGACATAACCAGAATCTAGTCAGCTTTCAGGAATTTACATCAGAAAATCAATAAGTGTCCCTTAAGGCTTGGAATGCTGGGTAAAAAAAAGTTGGCAGACGACATCTTGAAATATTTTTCTTATTTCTCCCCGAAACTAGGCTTTGGCATTTCATGCAAACTGTCTCCTTTGGAGACAATTTGCATGAAATGTCACAGCCTAGTTTCTCAGAAAAAATAATAATAATAAAAAAAAATTGTCGTCTGCTGGACTTGCCTATAGGATGGTAAAGGGTAAAACAGGCGGCACCAGGAGAGAACCTACCAGCAACAATAACTAAATCCTACTTGGATACCAGTAATATGCACTCTGATCATGACCATCTCTGTTTACATGCATTATACTAGATCTTGCAAACTAAAGAGCAATAAATAGTCAAGGCCCCGACCAGATTATGCAGTCTGGTTTGGGCTCTTGCAGTCAGTTTACGATCAAAGACAGCTTTTCTTCTGAGACAACTTAAATATCCCACAAATCATTAATGTACATCTGTCAGGACAAAGGAAGACCAAATATCTGCATTTCTAGCGCATTATGCACAGTTACATGCCTGCATTTTGCCGGCTTAATCTAATCTGTTGAAAATGGAACATTTTTTTTCTTAATTTTTTACGGGGCCCGGTATAAGTTACCATAGAATGTTTGAAAATCACTGCTTAGTTCTGGATAAGATGCCTTTTTCAAAGGAAAAGTTTTGTTTTTCTAATTTTTCCATGAAAACATATGGAGTGGCTTCGCTGGAGTCACCACACCAGAGTGATTATAATACGTTTTCATAAAGAAATAAGACAAAACTATTTATTTGAATATTTTTCTTATCTTGACCTATGCAAGCTAAACAGGTTTTAACTCGTAAAGCAGCAATTTTTTAGCCTAAAACTACCAAGCAAAATTGTAGCAGAGGACTATCTAAAAAAAAATCTTTTGATTCTTTAGCAAAAATAAGGCTTCAAAGCTCACTTTGTTTTCTCTGAAAAATAAAAAGAAATTTAAGATGCTTTTTTCATCCAAAAATTGTTGATATTTTTTCAACTTTTAAGGGTGACAATTCTTTCAAATTTTTTTTGCCTCCCTTCTAAAAAAGGAGCAAATTCTTTCCTTTTATAATAGACCCCTTTTCAGAAGGGACTTGGTAAACAGGAAAGCCAAAGGAAGTTACAATGTATTCATTCCCCTTTAAGTTTCTCAGACCCCTGTATAGGAATCAAGCACTTCTAGAACATGTGTTTCTAAAACCTGCATAAGATTAGGCTGATTATCGAGAGACCTGGTTGCATCATGACATTTTGACATCATTCGTGTGAAATTTCTCGTAATTCCATCATCATTTGGAAGCTTTCAGTATCATTTAGATGTACTAACAGCATCGAAAACCCAATTGTAACAGCACTCCTAATTCTGCAAGTTTCTACCGAGTTCTGCAAGTTTTGAGAAAACTGCACTTTTTCCCCCTTCCTGGGACACCGGATGAACAGAACATTCTGACAGACTACATTTACTTTATTGCTCTGTAACAGAATAAATTGTAAGGTAATTAGAATAGTCTCATTGAAACAACTCTAAAAATCACACATCTGTTTTTGAGGAGAAATATCTACGTTTATCTCCAAAATAGTGATTTATCTTGAGTAATGTCCTATTGTATCTTACTGGCTCCAGATAAAGCAAGTATCAGAAAGATAATTTTGTTATTTTTGCACAAAAGTATATCTTGTGGGTACTCACTGGAATCGCCTCATCAAGGCAATTCCAATGAGAACTCACATGATATGCTTTAGCGCACAAATAATGAAAATATTCCTAAATTATTGCATCAATTTTCGTCTTACTCGGAGCTACGAACTTGGAAACTGATCTGTTTGCACAGCAGATAATTAGCACTGGCATTTTCTCTTCTCTCCTGTGATTTGTCCATATATTTGATTCAGCTCCTGCTCTAATGAGTAAATTAAAAAGTTGAAAAAAGTCTAAAATTGACATGCATTTTCTTCAATAGATTACTTGTAAAGATTGTGAAATTTGAGAAAATTCACAGTGAGATTTTCCTCCATCTATGGCTTCAGAAACGCTGTTATTGCAGCTTCAAAAAATTGTTGTGATATTTCTAATGGTCCGGTTTGAACTATATTGTCTTTGTCAGTCGGAGCTCCAGAGACAAGGGGAGTGCAGATGATAATACATACCGGTAGGTCCAAATAAGATGCTTTTTTCATCCAAAAATTGTTGATATTTTTTTAACTTTTCCACAAAAACATATACTGTGGGTTCTCATTGGAAATGCCTCACTGAGGCACTCCTGATGAGTACCCACAACATATGTTTTTCAAGAGAAATACATCCTACCTAGAGCTATGATTATATTTGTCTCTTCTGCCCAAAAATGCATGTTGGCAAAATTCCTCAGAACGGCCTGAAAGGTGACTTTATGAGTAACCACAATATATGATTTTAGGCAAAAAAAAACAAGACCCCCCCAAAAAAAAACAACAAAAAAAAAAACAGAATGGAAATGCCAACAAAAAAGCATTTTATACTCTTATCCATCAAGCACCAATCACAACTGCAGCAGACGACATTTTGAAATATATTTATTGTATTTTTCAGAGAATTTGATTGATTGTGTTGGGGTTTAACGACACGTCAATCCTTGTGGGTCATTTTGTGTTGTCTCCCAGAAAGGGGGAGAAAACAGACCGTACAGGAGATAAAAGAGATGGACAGGGGAGAAAGATAAATGAAAGACAGTAACCAAACAGAAGAAATAAGAAGATTCCCTTTTTCCCTTACCTGCAGCAAGGACAGCAGGCCTTGCCCATCTGTAAGCCAATATCAGCTAGGCGCCCCGGAGAAAATAAAATAGCCTAGAAGATGATTAATATAAAATGTCAAGACTTATTTTCTCAGAAAAAAAATAATTAGACTGTTGTCTGCTAAAAGGATTAAACCTTTAAATCTATCTGGCAATCAGCCTGTTTGCAGCCTTTTTCTTCTTATTTTTTTCAGAAAATAAGGCTTGATATGTCATGTGAAATGTCAGCTTAGGAGACAATTCACAATGTCATTTCCTCCGATTTTTTTTTTTTAAATACTGTCTGCTGCAATTTTCAACGCCAGTTTAAGTATCAAAATGTTGTCTGCTAATATTTAAATTAGGCAGGGAGTTTACATTAACATCATGATCTGATTTTGCTTTACAAAATATATGGTCCTCGGAGACTCGGAGGATTTTAATAAAGAAAACCTCTGATGACATGTTTCATTCTGAAATATGCAGCATGCATATCTCTTGCACAATATTGATTCGCCTGGATTTCGTTAAGTATTTAAGGAACTTGTAAATGAGGTGCAAGATGGGAAGGAAAACAAACGTTATCCAATTTGGTAAACAGTAAAGATTCAGACAAATTTTGAAATAAGAATTGTGTGTATGTGTGTTTGTCACCCCCTATACCCTAAGAGTTGTGTGTGTGTCTGTGTGTGTGTACATGCGTGTGTGTGTGAACCCCCTATGCCCCCACCCGATCTCTCATTGTGAACAAAAACTTTTATCTGGAACTACATGTATAAGACTAGCTATCTAATCTTTACTCACAGATCAGCTACAGTGAGGCAATTCCAGTGAATACCAAGAAGATGTATTTTAGTGCAAAAAAAAAGCAAAAAAATTCCAGATTTCATTGGGTAACCTAGACTGGCTCCAGTCTCTAGTGACAAAATATTTTTTCTTATAATCTGTTCAATAATCCACTAAAATAAAACCAAAGTAATATCGTGACCAGCCTTTATAGTCATGATAGTTTTTTTTTTGGTTTTATTTTAGTGGATTATCAAACAGGATTATGAGAAAAAATATTTAGTCACTGGAGACTGGAGCCAGTCTATGGGTAACCAAGCAATTATTTTTCTTGTTTCTCCACAAAAACATATGTTGTGGTTACTCATTAGAAACCCCTAAGAGAGATCCCTGAAACAATAAATTAAGGGTACTCATTAGAAGCACCTCTCTGAGGTGCTTTATATGAGTACCACAAATTATAGTTTCATGGAGAAATAAGAAAAATATCAAAACTTAGTACCTGATCTGGAGTCATGGCACCATAAGGTCTACAATTCTTCTCTGCTAAACTTCTTGTTACATGAATGGGCATTGGGCTTTTAAAGCCCAATACCCATTCATGTAACAAGAAGCCAAGTAAGAGAAAAGTAAAAGTTTCCCCTACAAGAAGACTAAAATATGGAATAATACAATACATATACACAATCTTGTTAGAATCTCTGCTGTTTATCTCTGTAGTAGACAGTTTGCAGAATGGATAAAGTGAACAGCATAAATATGAACCAGACTGCAATGCACAGTCTGCTCCAAATCTTCACTGTTCACAAAATGGAAAAAGTTAGTCCTCCTGCAGCATCAAGTAAGATTTGTTACAAAGTTCAACAGGATTCTGAACTTATACAAATCAAACCAACTGTAGCAATTACAGATGAATAAAGAGAACATATGGCACTAAAAATCTACAATTTATAACAAATACTGTTCAACAAGCGAAGTGAATGACTTATATAAGCTCTCCCTGCATGAAGCAATATTGCTAATAAAAGTAAACTTTCTGCTAAGCATGCTGCAAAAAAATCTCAGCAGATGACATTCTTTAATATTTTTTTGTATTTTTCTCAGAAAACCGGCTTAGACATTTCATGCGAATTGTCTCCTTCAGGAGAATTTGTATGAAATGTCAAAGCTCATTTTCTGAGAAAAATAAGAAAAATATCATCAATTTGCCATCTGCTGAATTTGACCAGAGTATGGAAAAGGTTAATTTTGTAATTGAGAAAAATCAATCCATAATAAAACAGCAGAATTACAGTATATCTCAATAGATTAATATACAACAGTCCTATTCAGACAGTTATATTCTAAGCAGCCATCTGGCACAGAATTTCAGACCAGAATGAATGAGAGAATGGCAAACCACATTTACCATTAATGCTTTCCATTCTGGGTAAAATTTTCAGCAGACAACATACTGAAATACTTTTAATATTTTTCCCAGAAAACAGGTTCTGACATTTCAAGCAGATTGTCTGCAATGGAGACAATTTGCTTAAAATGTCAAATCCTGTTTTCTGGGAATAATAAGAAAAATATCATCATCGTCATCTGCTGAATTGGCCCAGAGGGTGATAATGATTAATTATATGGGACACCTTAACCCTTGTCCTGCTCAACCCGGATATACCCTGCCTTTGCAAACAGTGTAGATCCAGATCAGTTGGCTTCTGAAGAAGCCAACTGATCTGGATCTACACTGTTTGCCATTAAGTATGTGAATTTATATCAACAAACTGGATCAAGTAATCTGATTGGCTGAAAATTAGAAATGGGAGTGGCATCTTAATTTATTCAGCAGGACAAGGGTCAAGTGTCATATAATAGGAACATTTTACTACCTACTAATGTGTCCAACAACTAATCAGATGATGCATTCTGTGGCATCTGCTCTGGTCCTTAACTGTTTGCGCAGGCCTGTCAGCCCCAATACTTAGGGTAAATACATTACAAACATAGGTCTAGATAAGGGTGGGTATCAGGTTAATAGATTTCTTATTTCTCGAAGAAAACATGTTGTGGGTACTCATTAGAAGTGCCTCGCCAAGGCACTTCTAACAGGGTGGCCACACATTTTTAGCAATCAAATTCCCTGATTTTTCCCTGATTTGATTTGATTTTCCCTGATTAAAAACCTTAATATTATCGCAATGGCCCCTACTTTTAGAAGTCATATACTGATTCAAATGCTGTCAGAATATACAGCAAACAAGTACTCCACCTAACAAGTACTCCACCTTTAAGTAAGATTAGATCTTCAGGTATTTTAAGCATATGGCAGAAAGACACCACCAGTAGCCACATCTGAACAGCTATAAAATTTGAATATTTTGACCTTACAAAGATAAGACTTTTTGAAATTCCCTGATTTTTCCCTGATTTTCAGCAAAATTTCAAATTCCCTGATTTTTCCCTGCAGGGAATTTTTTTTCACCATTTTTCCTGTTTTCCAGAGTGCGTGGCCACCCTGTTCTAAAGAATACCCACAACATGTTTTTGTCGAGAAATAAGAGAAACACAGATACTTTTTGGTTGAAAAATGCACCTTATCAAGAGCTATGTACAAATTAGCAGATTGTGATAGTACATGTAATATAATGGATAAAACTGAACATGAAAATGGAGAATCTGAACATTGAAAATTTGTAACTTTATGTGAAAATAAAGTTTGTTTGTTTGAGTTGAGGTTTTAAAGCCCAGTCAACCCAATAGGTTCATGTCAAGCGTGGTCAGTTTGCCTAACTACAAATTTACTGGGCAGGCTTAGTCCTCTAAGTAGTTAGTTAACCAGTACTTGTGCACATTCCTTCTCCAGAAACTGGCAACTGCCCTTCTTAAATCAGCGGAAGAGAGAAACTGACCATAGAAAATATGTCATGATCAATCTCAACAAAAGAGTGTTGCTGACCCTGCAGGGATCAAACCTGCAACCTCCTGATCATCAGTCAGACGCCCATAAAAAATAGAAATAAAAAAAAATGAAATAAAGTTATCCTAAACTTGAATATAACTCTACCCAGAGAGCACAAGACATTTATACAACATTGTCTCAACGTCGATGCAACGTCATGACGTTGCATTGACGTTGTATAGACATCATGTGTCTGCTGGTTAGGAACAAAATTTAGATTCTGACATTTCATACAAATTGTCTCTTAGGACTTCTAGCAACCATTTTCACTGCATAATAATAATTGCATAATATGCAGAGAAAATGGTCATTAGAGGTCCTCAGGAGAAATTGGTATGACATGTCAGAGTCTATTTTCTGAGAAAAATAAGAAAAATATTTCAGTCAACTTCTGAAATCCAGCATGCTAAGCATTAATTAACCCTTGTCCTGCTGAATAAATTAAGATGCCACGCCCATTTCTAATTGTCAGCCAATCAGATTACTTGATCCAGATTGTTGATATAAATTCACATAATTAATAATAAACAGTGCAGATCCAGATCAGTTGGCTTCTGAAGAAGCCAACTGATCTGGATCTACACTGTTTGTAAAGGAAGGGTGTATCCAGGTTCAGCAGGACAAGGGTTAAGAGGGCTAGATAAGCCTGACAGATTTTCACCATTTTTACAAGAAGACAACTTTTGTTTCTTTCTATTTGCTTTCCTGCATACCAAGCCCTTAGTTTCCTTTTATAGAAGACCCCTTTTCAGAATAATTCTGACAGAGTTGCATCCCCTGAAAGTGTATCTTCTCCCCTTAACCCCTAAAGCACTGATCACAATTGCAGCAGAAAGACTTTTGATATTTTTTTTTTCTAATTTTTTTCAGAGAAAAGAAGACTTGGCATTTCATGTAAATCATCTGCTAGGTAGACCATTCACATGAAATGCCAACTTATTTTCTCTGAAGAGTAATAAAAAAAAAATAGTGTTGTTTGTTACATACAATTCTGCTTAGCTGAATAAGACAAATCTGTGACTTAATTTTGGCACATCAGTATACAAGTATCTGTTAAATCAGATTTACATGTATTTTTAGTAAATCAACATTATAAAATGAGCAGTTTTTTCAGAGAGCTGTTATATTTCATTAATATGCAGAAACACTAGCCAAATTACTGTTGTTTTTTATTAAGACAAATGGCACTGAGGCAGACAGAATAGACCCCAGCTTGGTTCCAGATAAGTAGAGCTCTCCGGCAAACAGTTTTCTTATTTTTCACGAAAAACATAAGTTTTTAGATTCAGTTAGAATCTTGCAAGGTTGACAATTTTAATAAGATTCTTGAAAGTAACTTTAGTGTTTAACAAAGTAGAATTTCATTATCTAATCTAAGAACATGGTCTTATCCGGTTCCCTGTCCCAGTAAGAACATGGCCATCTGTCAGGATATTATCACGACCCCAAATAAGGAGCAGACGTCTAGCAAAATCAATAAGAAACTCTCATGCATGAAATCCCCGATATTTCAAGAATAAATTAGTTTTAATGAATTGAAAGGAATTTCTGATATAATTAGGTTTTGGAATGTAAGATGGAGCTTTCTGCTTCTTCAGAACCTTTTGTTTCCAGTTGGGCACTTTTTGCAAAATCAATACTTGTGCTGTGCCTGAACCTGAAGGGATCCTTAACCCTTGTCCTGCTGAACCCGGATATACCCTACCTTTGCAAATAGTGTAGATCCAGATCAGTTGGCTTCTGAAGAAGCCAACTGATCCGGATCTGCACTGTTTGCCATTTGATATGTGAATTTATGCAAACATATCTGGATCAAGGAACCTGATTAGCTGGAAATTAAAAGTAGGTGTGGTCTCTTTAATTTATTCAGCATGACAAGGGTTAAGGGATATATTTGAATGATTTTCTGCCAGTATTCATAAGGGAGACAACTTTTGTGACATCCTGTTTGCTTTTCTGCACACCAAGACCCTTCTGAAAAGGTGTCTGCCCAAAAAAGAAAGAATTGGCTCATAAACAACTAGAAAGGGGTCTACTCTAAAAAAGGACTGAATAAACTTCTAAAAAGGGGTCAACTCTAAAAGGAAAGAATTTGCTTCCTTGAAGCAAATTCTTTCCTTTTAGAGTCGACCACTTTTCAGCATAGATTACTTGATCCGGGTTTTTGATAGAAACTTACATATTTAATGACAAGCAGTGCAGATCAAGATCAGTTGGCTTCTTCAGAAGCCAACTGATCTGGCTCTACACTGTTTGCTAAGACAGGCATGTCGTGTTTAGCAAGAGAAGGGTTAAAGTTGGGAGCAAATTCATTCCGTTTAGTCAAAAGCCATGTTCAGAAAGGAGGTAAAGACAATCTGACAGAGTTTTGTTTGTTTGTGTTGAGGTTTTACGGCCAGTCAACCCAACTGGGTCACGTCAAGTGTGGTCAGTTTACCTAACCACTCTTTTACAGGGCAGCAGGCTTAGTCCTCTAAGTGGTTAACCAGTATTGTGTGCATTCTTTCGCCAGACACTGACAACAGCCCTTCTTGAATCAGTGGAAGGGAGAGAATGACAGTAGAAAGTATTTCATGGTCAATCTCCACAAATGAATGTTGCCGACCTGGTGGGGATTGAATCCAGAACCTTCTGATCACCAGTTTGGACGTGCATCCAAATGAGCCACTGAGGCTGGAATCTGACAAGAGTTGCCACCCCTGAAAGTGTACCCGTTCCTCTTTAAGTACTTAGAAATAGCTAAGGCCCAGCTTAACCCTAATAGATCTTCTTCTGATCAGAGTCTTTCCTACACATTTATACAGATCTTCTTTTGATCAGAGTCTTTGCCCTTGCTTCTCACTTACTCACAGTCAGATGTGCATCTGATCAGTTTTTATGCTACCCACTCACACAGATGTCTTTGTTAACAACTTACACAGATGTTTATCTGATCAGAGTCTTTGCTACCAACTTACACAGAAGTTCACCTGATCAGTTACACAGATGGTCTTTGCTACCAACTTACACAGATGTTCATCTGATCAGTCTTTGCTACCAACTTACACAGAAGTAGATCTGATCAGTTACACAGATGTTCATCTGATCAGAGTCTTTGCTACCAACTTACACAGATGTTCATCTGATCAGAGTCTTTGCTACCAACTTACACAGATGTTCCTCTGATCAGAGTCTTTGCTACAAACTTACACAGAAGTTCATCTGATCAGTCTTTGCTACCAACTTACACAGAAGTTCATCTGATCAGAATCTTTGCTACCAACGTACACAGAAGTTCATCTGATCAGTCTTTGCTACCAACTTACACAGATGTTCATCTGATCAGTCTTTGCTACTAACGTACACAGAAGTTCATCTGATCAGAGTCTTTGCTACCAACTTACACAGATGTTCATCTGATCAGTCTTTGCTACTAACTTACACAGAAGTTCATCTGATCAGAATCTTTGCTACCAACTTACACAGAAGTTCATCTGATCAGAGTTTTTGCTACCAACTTACACAGATGTTCATCTGATCAGTCTTTGCTACTAACTTACACAGGAGTTGATCTGATCAGAGTTACACAGATAGTTCATCTGTTCAGAGTCTTTGCTACCAACTTACACAGATGGTCCTCTGATCAAAGTCTTTGCTACCAACTTACAAAGAAGTTCATCTGATCAGTCTTTGCTACCAACGTAACAGAAGTTCATCTGATCAGAGTCTTTACTACCAACTTACACAGAATTTCATCTGATCAGAATCTTTGCTACCAACTTACACAGAAGTTCATCTAATCAGAATCTTTGCTACCAACTTACACAGAATTTCAACTGATCAGAGTTACACAGATGTTCATCTGATCAGAGTCTTTGCTTGCCACTTACAGAGATCTGCATCTCATTCTCATGGGATACAGCAGAAGTCAACAACAACTGTCCTGATCAGATCATGTGGGTGTTCTTGTTATCTCTGCCTTTGTCGATTGCATATGCTTTTCGCTTCACTTGGCCCATTATCAGAATCTGCATTTCTGCAGATTTTGTTCTTATTACGAGTGACACTTTCACAGCTCTAGAGAACGAGGCTATCCATCTAAAAAAATCTCTATTTTCTCCATTTATAATGTGGTTAATCATCAGAATTTCCTCAGTGAAGAAATTCTGAATTTCCTCTGTGAAGAAATTCTGATGAGTAACGATGATGTACGTTTTCATGAAGAAATAAGAAATATTTTCGTAATTTTTTCTACATATAAAAATGGGCATTATCTAGGGCCATGTATTTTGGTGTTTAAAGATTCCTCTGTGACACTTAAGTCGATTCATGACCAACATTTCATGAAACAGGATGAGTAAAACTTCGTCAAAATCAATTTTGATCTTAAAAGGTCAAAAAAATGAGAGCGCAAGCATCCAATGACACACACAACCTATCAAGAACAAGACCAACAGTTACTGTACATCAGTATGGAGACAGAATGTGTCAAAGTGTACGGTAAATGTCCTAAAATTTCGAACACCAAAATGTCTGACAAAATGACATATGCAAACAGTGCAGACCCAGATCAGACTGCTGAAGGAGCAGTCTGATCTGGGTCTACACTGTTTGCCATTCCACTAAGTATTTTAAGCAACAGGTGCATAAAAAGCAAATTTTAGGCAAAAATAGTATGGAATAATGTGTTTGAAATTTTAGGACAATTACAGTATATATCATAGTTCCATATGAGGTGGTATCAGGTAAATATTTTTCTTATTTCTCTACGAAAACATATGTTGTGGGTACTCAGTCGTGAGAAGGGGATCACCATGGCCCATCTCATGAGTACCCATAATATATGTTTTCATGGAGAAATAAGAAAAAATCAGTATTTCTTTGTTGAAAAAACAACAACAACAACACCTCACTGGAGCTACAGTTTATCAGATGCGTAGCTCAAGGTATATACAAGTCTTCCAATGTTTCTTAACCGTTGTCATGCTGAATAAATTAAGATGCCACGCCCACTTCTAATTTTCAGCCAATCAGATTACTTGATCCAGATTTTGGATAGAAATTCACATATTAAATGACAAATAGTGCAGATCCAGATCAGTTGGTTTCTTGAGAAGCCAACTGATCTGGATCCACACTGTTTGCTAAGACAGAGCAATTGTCGTGTTCAGCAAGAGGAGGGTTAAGTTAACCCTTAACCCATTGTAGTCTGGAGACCCCTAAAAGGGTAATTGGTGAACAGTGCAGATCCAGATCAGATGCCGCAGAATGTGGCATCTGATCAGGGTCTCCACTGTTGGCAAATAGTTCAACCATTTTTTTCTAGGAATATCTAAATCACATAGCCTGACATACCTAAAATCAGAAGTAGAATCTTCCAATATGTAGTGTGGGGGAATCCATTCAGTCAGTCTACAATGGGTTAAAGTGCCAATCACAACTGCAGCAGACAACATTCTGAAATATCCTTTTTTTGTTTATATATTTTTGAGAGAATAAAGCTTGACATTTTATGTGAATTGTCTGCTATTTTTTTTTAATTTATGTTGTCCACTTTCACATGCTGACAGTTCTATTAATACAAAGATCTTGAAATCCAGATTTTCTAATCTGAAAAGGTGAGTGTGGCTGTACTTAACCCTAGACCTGCTGGTCCCGGATATGTCCTGCCTTGGCAAACAGTGTAGATCCAGATCAGTTGGCTTCTGAAGAAGCCAACTGATGGCTTCTGAAGAAGCCAACTGATCTGGATCTGCACTGTTTGCCATTCAGTATATGAATTTATATCAACAAACTGGATCAAGTAATCTGATTGGCTGAAAATTTGAAAAGGGTGTGGCTTCTTAATTTATTCAGCAGGACAAGGGTTAATATGTCTACACATTCCACAACAGGATCTTCTTGTTATTTTCCTGGAATTTTCTCCAGACAATTAATTCTCTGACAAAATACCATTTATCTAAGCTTCTTATATCAGGAATTATAAAGTAAGAAAAACATGTCTCTATTTACTTATGGTATATGAGAAAAATACAGTATTGATCTGTCCTCCTACAATGATCCAGATTCAGGGGGCATCCAGCTGAATCTTTCTTACTTCTTGATAAAAACCTACTTTGTGGATACTCATTAGAAGTGCCTCACTGAAGCACTACTAATAAGTACCCACAACATTATGCTTTCATTAAGAAATAAGAGAAATAAAAAAAATAGACATATTTTGGTGACAAACCCCCCCACAAAAACAGCTTCTCTGGAGCTAAGCTGCTGCTCTTTCTGGTCAAAGATATGTCCCATGAACTTTGTTGATATAAGAATGATGCATAATTCAAGAAAAGGGCCCTTACATCATTTTGGGGCAATAAAGACCCTGATCAGCCTGCACCTTAATGCAGTCTCATCAGGGCCTTCGCTGGCCACTTACATCAATGAACATTTCAGAAATACAGTACAGTCAGCGCGACCTTACTACGTGTCGTTTTCGCTAGCGAACGAGGAAAGGATTAATTTCCTCGCAAGTTCCGCGCTCTTTCCACGTTCTTTTCACGCTCTCTCCACGATAATTTCGCGCTTATCACACGCAACAAACCCGACCGCAACGCGGAACGTGAAATTTGCGTGTCACTTGATAGTTCCATGATTGCCACACGCTACAGGTAAGATCGCTTCACGCTACACTCTACAACCCATTGAAACCTGTCTGCATTTTATTTTAGATCAGTACCGCATCCGTTCTCCTGATCCCAATGTGTTTACCTGTACACGTGTACGGTAGTACATGATTTCTATTTGTAATGACGATAATATTCTTGTATCATTGTTTGCCTTAATTGTTATTTACAGTACAGTCTCCGCGAAAGTTCGACCGTTCTGGCATCGCGCATGAACTTTTTTAATTTTCCGCGTTTCTATTATGTAGTTTTTGCGTGAATTTTGCGCGAATTTCGCGCGGATTTTGCGCGAAGATTTTTTCTTGCATGCGCGAGATTTTTTTAGCGTAGCGCGAGGTTTCCGCGCATGAACTGATGTTTCTACACATGATACTATAACTTCCCCGCAAAACTTCTTTTCAGCCAAGAAAGATTTTTTTTTTCGTGGGGAAAGATGGCCGCTCTCCATTGTTTTAGAAACTACACAAATACGTTTAGTCGTTTTCGTTTCTGGATGAACTTCAACGGAATACTATTGGTCCGTATAAACATCATCTGAATATTTCAAAATACTGCTGTATGTATGGCAAAACGTGAAGACCCTGATCAGGCGCCGCTTTCTATGGCGTCAGATTTGGATCTAAACTGTTTGCATAGGCCTATCTGTCTCAATTCCTAGGTTCTATTTTTAATATGTGTCAGTTTGGTATGCATTTCTGACGAGAAAAGGCTCTATAATTTGTCTAACAAAAGTTTGATTTTCTCTCTTAGCGGTTTCCCGCCATGATTTCACGTGACGCACGGGGTTTCTTCATGCTGGGCAATGGAAATGATACCTTTTGACTATATCATTTTTGTGTATCTTCATTTATATTTTATTACTCTGTACTGGAAATGCGAATGTCCAAGAATTGCGTGTTGTCGCTCGGGGGCGTAGCTGAACGGACCAATTAGAATCTAAAAAGGGACTACTAAACAGCTCCTGTGGGACTTAGAAACAGTCTTTACCCGACATGAATAGCCGTTTTGATGCGCAGGCTGCTTTCTCGCGTATTAAGCGCTACCATTATGCTTGCCACCGCTTATCGCTTTTCAAAAGAAAGTAATAAACATTAAACATTATCTATCTGTCTATATCTCTTTAACGGCATATATAGAGAGGGAGTATTTCTTCTGTTTCTTCACTTTCATTCTTGTTCTCTTTCTTCTCTGTCCCTTTCTTTCATCTCCTCTGCTATCTCTTCTATCTCTTTTCTGCCTTTCTCTGGGAGACGATACAAAATGACTCACAAGGGTTCACGTGTCGTTAAACCTCAACACAATCACGGAATATACCCACAACTGAGTATTATATGTTACAGTTTTTTAACGGCGTGCCAGTGATATCAGTGACGAAATTCGCTCGGAAATTCGGCGTCCGAAAACATGGTAGATACGATAAGCGAATGCTCTGATCAGAATGTGCAGCTGCGCAGACTGACCCGAGTCTTCGCTCGTCGAACAGGACGTATTGGTAAACCCGGAGATTATAGGAGTCAAATGCGATTAGTAAAGGCTCTGATCAGACTACTGATGTGCAGGCTGATCCGTCTCATCGTACCAGTTTTTGTAGGTTTTGTTATGCACACTCATATGCGAATTGTTTGTGCAAATCTTGACGGTAAAATATTCAACAGATGACATTTTTCTCAATTTTCCAAAGAAACAGATTTGGCATTTCATGCAAATTGTCTGCATGGCACGGAATGACATATCCAGTTTTCCTATCTTCCGGGAAATAAAAAAAAAAAAAAAAAAAAATTAAAGAATTTGTCGTCTGCTGAATTAGTCTATAGAGTGGTAATCCAGAAGTTGCGGGTTTGATCCGCGTGCACCAAGTATTGTGGCGTGAGCAAGACAATTTACTTGTTAAATACATTACGGTGTTCTGTACATCGAATATTGCAGACACTAAAACAGAACACTTTACACGAAAACGAAAGTTCTGATGATTGCTCTGTAAGCCAATCAGTATAATGTTCTAAATGTATACTGTACGAGAAAAACATACAATAATATTTACTTGCACCCGGATAAATGCGGGGTAAGGTCCTCACTCTGTAAGTTTTACAGTTTGAAGGGAGCTAACTGCATTTGACTGTTTGAAAGGGGGCTAACTGCAACTGCTTTACGGACTGCATTTTTATGAACCACGCCAGTAGATGCTTATGCATAAGCGGTTAACCACTGAACATCCTTCGTCAGAAACTTGTAACTTCCAATCTTGAAGCAATGGGAGGAGCGTACGACCATAGCAAATACATGTATTTCATGATAAACCGCAACAGAAGAATAGTGCAGCCTTGGTAGGGATCGAATTCGCGATCAGGTCTCGAGTTCGATTCCCGCCGGTGCGATAACATTCTTTTCAATAAAGTCGGTGGTAACAACTTCTAGCTCAAAAGAAGAAAACACCATATTTGCATGATGCATGAGGATGAAAAAGGAGCATTCCAGAGAGAGAGAGAGAGAGACAGACAGAGAGAGAGAGACAGAGAGAGAGAGAGAGAGTTTGCAAACTTAAGATTCTGGTCCGTCAATTTTAGGTACATCCGGCTATGAGATTTAGACATTCCTGGAGAATAATGGCTAACTTATTTTTGTGAACAGTGAAGACCCTGATCAGACTCCGCATTCTATCATTTCGAAATGACTTTAATAATTTATGTTGAAAGAGACATAAGACACCAAATCATTGTTAAGTGGTGATATATATTGACAGCCCTAACACTGGTCCACCATCAACCGCCCAGGCCTCCGAGCAGTGTAGATATATTCCAGCTGGTCCGTGTCTGTCTACCATGTCAAATGAGATGTATCCGTACTCCTTAAGGTCTCCCTTAACCCTGGAAGCGCTTAGCACATTCAGCAGACGGCATATTCATTTTTTTTTCTTATTATTTTCCAGTGTAAATAAGGCATGACATTAAAAGTGAACCGTCTGCTGGGCAGACGATTCACGTGAAAATCTCAGCCTTGTTTTCGCTGTAAAATACTGAAAACAGATCAGCTTCTGCTCTAGAATTTTCAGCAGCGCTTCAGGGGTTCAAATTTTTTTCTTTGCAGCAAAAAAAAAAAAAAAAAAAAAGAAAAAAGAAAAGAAAAAAAAAAAAACAGATGGTTTAAAGGTTTTTATTTCTGTTGTTAAAATGACATGGAAAAAAAATTGGGCCAGTCTGGTTAAAAGTGCTTGTCACATGAAAACAAATATGGGAAGACTCAGTGAACACCACCCCTAATTCGCCCAGAACTAAAATTCGGCCAGTTATAATCATCCGAGGCATTGGACCAAATGCGCGGCCAGTCTTGCGCATTTTGGTTAGCAGGTGTTTGTTCGGATACCCTTTAATACTCGCGGCTGAACACAAATCAGTCTCAGAGTTGGTCGTTGGAACATGTAGCCGCAGAATTTTTCGTCACCCACTTACACAAATACACCTATTTATATAAGTGTGTGCATTTGTGCTGTCTGGTCCTGCTGCTGCTCAGAATAGTTTAGAGCGTTCATAATATATAGTATGTGCAGTGATTCACTGAGAATCGTCGTCGGTCGCTTACTTGCATATTTGAAGAAATAAAAAAACAAATAACAAAAAAAAAAAACATACAAGTGAAATGAACTTAAGTTTCCGTTACATTATTCAGAGAGAGAGAGAGAGAGAGAGAGAGGCGTCTGATCAGGGTCCCCACTGTTTACAAATAGTTTAGCCATTTCCGACTGCATCAGACGACTATTTCGTACATATTTTAAACTATTATTTTTTAGAGAAAAAAAGATTGACATAGCAGACGATTCACATGAAATGCCAGTCCTTTATTTTTATAAATATATTTATTTATATTTATTTTTTAAGCACATTTAGCTATAGGTCCTATCGCTAATCTACCACGTGTCACCCTTTTTCTCAGAAAAATAATAATAAAGATATGGTATTGCATATCTGATGCTGAAAACACAAAAACAGACAGCTTAACATGATTCACGGAATTTCTGAAGATTTCTCTGTATGCCAATAATTATAATGGTCTAAATGTATATGATGTAAAAGAATCACATCGCTTTTATTTATTTGTACCTTGATTAGTGTGGGGTAAGGCCCTCGCTCTGTCTCGAGGCTCTGTAGGGTTACTGTTTTAAGGGAGCTAACTGCATATGCCTTACAACATGGCGATTGTCTCCCCTAACGAAAAAAAAAAAAAAAAAAAAAAAAATCGTCTGACAGATCGCAAATCGGTTGGGATAAAGCAACAACAAAAATAAACAGCAAGCCAATTAATTTTCTTACATTTGGTGAAAAGAAACAACAAGTGAGGCAAATTAAAGAATATACACGGGGTACTAAAAAAAATGTACCACCACGAGAACAGAATTTAGCCCATGTTGTCTGCCTCCACCGCCGATAGAATGAAATTAAATGAAAAAAAATAGGGTTGTTTACTATTGCATGAACATATAAAATAGGGTAGGCAGGTCAGACTCTTTTTTTTTAAAACCTCGCCACACGATAGTGGCGGGGTATTATGGTTTCACATATGACGTCCATGTGTCTGTCCGTCCGCCAGTCCGTTTTTTCCTGTCCGTTTTTTCGTTTCCGAATGATACAATGGATTTTCACCAAACTTGGTATGTGCATTGATATTTTGGAGATCTAGTTTGGGATTGCTAATGGACAAACTTCGACAATTTTTTACCTTGTTTACGTTATCTGCGCCGACATGATAATGGCGGGGTATTGTAGTTTAACGTTTTTATTTATTGATGTATTATTATTATTATTATTATTATTTTCAATTTTTAGATAGGTTAGGTTGGTCACCTTTTTATTTATTTATTTATTTAATTATTTTAGTTGCTGTTCACGTACTTTAATTTTAACTTTATTTATAGTTTTGATTGCAATGTGGAAGAAAAAAAAAAAAAAAAAAAAAAAACTATCTGTGTTGTGGATGTTTAATAATGCTCCATATTGTTCTAGTCTATATAATTGACCATTACGGAGTCGTCAAATAAACGGTATTCACTGGTCGCACAGGCCTTATTGTCCTAAAAGAGTTTTCCAAATTTTCATGATCCCTGTTCCCCCAAATTAGTTGCATTCCCTTGTTCTCTGCGGCGTCTGATCTGGGTCTACACTGTTTGCATAGGCCTATCTGTCCCAATATTTAGGTTCTTTAAATTCTTAATACGTGCCAGTTTCGTATGTTTCTGAGAAGAAAAGGCGCAATAAATGAAGTTTGTTTTTCTCCCGAAGCGGTTTCCCGCCACGATTTCACGTGACGTCACCGGTACGAGCACGTGGTTTCTTCATGCGGGGCAAGGAAAATGTTGCTTTGTGACTTTTGCATTGTCTGGGTATAGTCGAACTTCAATGGCTCGAACATCGTTAGGACCATAAAATTTGTTCGAGACATGGGTAGTTCGACCCACTGAGGGTTAATTATGGTGCCAGGTCAGGAAGCGTGTGGCAATAATTTAGGGAAGTCTTTTCGATATCATATACAATAATTATATGTTGAGACTACTCATTAGAATCGCCTCGATGAGGTTCGATGAGTTCGATGAGGCAATTCTAATGAGTACGCACAACATACAATTTCATGATAAAATAAGAAAATTTCCTTAAATATTTGTTTTCTTGAGATATCGGAAGAATAGCAAATCAGTAATGATAATCATTTTTGTGGAATTTATCGATCAATTAGTTAGTTAGTTAGTTAGCCTTAGTTAGCATAGACCCCAAAGCCATTTCTCATAGCCTGGCCCAAATTGTACCACTGCATTTGTCCAATATATCTGGATGTCTTAACTCCTTACCATATTTATCCTAAAAATTGGACAAGTCCACCTGACTACAGTTGAACCTCAATAGCTCGAACGTTGGTGGCTCTTTCACCATGGCTATTTCACTTGTTTTTTTTCATGGTGTATACATTAAAAGGTTCTAAGCATAAAGAAGCGTAAGCAAAAACTTACTGAAAGGCACAGGGAGAGCCACAATCACAATACACAACCTTCCCTCTGCACCAAAAGGAAAACACAAAAAGCAACCGTCTATCGCCACCAAAAGGGAGAGAAAACACAAAAAGCAACCGTCTATCGGCACCAAAAGGGAGAGAAATCACAAAAAGCAAGATCAGCGAATGCTTAACAACTGGAACAACTCTCTCTTTCCCAAACGGGTGATATCATTAGAAACCACTTAACAACAATGCTGTTCCCAATCCCATTTCGCATGGGCCCGACTCGTTAAAGCAATTGCAGTTAACTCCCTTTTGATAGTCAGTTGCAGTTAGCTCCCTTAAAAGAGTAAACACCTGCAGTGTGAGGACGTTACCCCGCATTTATCAGGGTACAAATGAATATTATGTTATGTTATTCTCTTACAGTATATACATTAATAACATTATCTTTACTGGTTAATAGAGCAATCTTCAAAACTTTCGTTTCCATGTAAAGTGTTCTGTTTTTGTGTCTTCAAAATTTATGCAAAACCAAGACCGTAATTTATTAAACCAGTAAAAGAGACGCATGTATAAACCTAGCATCGGCGGGAAAGAATCTTCTAAATGACATTTGTCCATAATATTATCATATGCCCTCGCGGACATTCTAAGCAGAGTCTTCCTGGTTAGAAACCAATACGAGGACAAAGTGTCTTGCTCAAAGACACAACACTTGGTGCTCGCAGGTATCGAATTACCACTATCTTGGCTAATTCAGCAGACGACAAAAAAAAAAAAAAAAAAAAAAAAAAATCGTTATTTTTTTTATTACCAAGAAAACAGGATTTGACATTCATGCAATGGAGACAATTTGCAAATCTTGTTTTCTTGGAAGAATGAGAAAAATATTTCAAAATGTTGTCTGTTGAAAATTTTAGCCAGAGTGTTAGGCGTTATGGTTTGCACAAACAAATCGCGCATGGGTCTGTGCATGGCGAAACCTACGATGTCATGTACGAAGAGACGGATCAGCCTGCACACTCTGAGCCTGCACATCAGTAGTCTGATCAGAGCCTTCGCTAATCGTATGTACCTCCTACAATATCTGGGTTTAACAAAATGTCTTGTGCGACGAGCGAAGACTCGGGTCAATCTGCGCAACTGCACATTCTGATAAAAGCATTCGCTGATCGTATTTACCTTCGATAGCTGGGCTGTCCAAAGCGGGATAAACAGTGCGACTGCGAAAGCACATTCCGATCAGACCCTTCGCTGATTGTACAGTATGCACCTTCTTCGGAATCCGGGCTATCCAAGAAGCTTGCTTTATATAGTGGGTCACGACACAAAATGACCCTCAAGGGTTGACGTGTCGTTAAACCCCAACACAATCAATTATATAGTGGGTCGATGCACACTGACCTGAGTCTTTGCTGGTTGCACGTACATTGTACTATTGACGTTTTGTTGTCCGGTTCATTGTACGTCCGTTGTAAATCATACTTCAGACATGAGAACTTTGTACCGACGTAATTTTGATTTGAACTGGAGTTAAACGGCCCAGTCTACACTATTTCGGTCTTGTCGAGCACGCACACTTTTCCGGATTGGGCTTATTCATAAGCTATTAATCATTTCAACAGAAACTGATAACTGCCCTTCTTTTCTTTCATATACTTTTGACGATAGAGCTTACTTTTGGAGTTACGGCCCTTTGAACACTGAAAATATTTTAGTGATTTCTGATATTTTTTTTTTTTTTTGTCCGCTCTGTAACTTGAAAACTATTTGAGATATTTTCTTGAAACTTATTAGTTTATAAACAGAGTCATGGTACTTGCTTGATGTAAGTGCAGTGGCGGGGCATGGGAAAATGTCTGCAGCTCTGTGGTGCAGTGGTAAAGCTTCTCGTCTTGTCAACCGGGGTCATGAGTTCGATCCCAGGCTTCTCAAGCCTTTCATATTGGATTTTAAACCAAGGTCCATATCTCCGTATGTCCTAGCTGTTAGTAGGACGTAAAAAACTCACTCGTTTGAATTGTCATTAGCCTCTATTGCCCCTTGTGTGCGTAAAGTGTGTTTTTGTGTGACAGACACCCTTTTCACAAATGCTGTCTTGTTGATTCAATGCCTCTTTGATAGCAGAAGCGCCCCTTTAAGTAAATTCATATTGACACGTGCGGTTGCTGCAGGTAAGTGAGAATTTCCCGGTCTTTTACCACAGTACGTCATTTATACTGAGCGCGTGCGGTTGTTGCATGGGAAAAAGCAGTTACAGGAATATCAAATATAAAATACGTAATTCGTCGACTGGGGGCAGATGTTTGATTCTCTTTGTGATTTTTGTGTGTTTGTAAAAGCGACCATGCCGGACCCACTTTTGTGGCGGACTAGACTAAGCCAAAGTATCCGGTACTTTTTCATATGGAGCTTTGTCGCGGCCCATGCTACCTTGATAACTTTTGCATGATTTTTCTAATCGAAATACAAAGAGCAAGCTTTGATATTCGCACGTTCTATTCAATAGTAATCAATAATTAATGTGTGACCTGTGTCACGGTTCATGACTCTGGGAAGAAATGAAAACAATCAGAACGGATTAGAGAATTTTTATCTTTTCACACTTTAAAAGACATACGTGTACTGCAATCAGAGCAGTGCATGGACAGTAGATTTTGTTTTTACAGGTAACGGTAAAGTTGAGCGTGCACTAATCCTTTCCACGCCAGGGTTTCCACGCGTATAATCCGTTACACGCTCGATCACACGCTTGTAGCGAGAATTTCCACGCTTATCTTACACGCTACACGTTAAACTCGCGTTACTTCCTCGCTAATCCCGCGCAACTTCCACCATAAAAAGTCACGTGACTTGCGTGTTTCCACGCTTGATATCGCGACACGTAGTAAGGTCGCGCTGCCTGTACTGTATATTAAGCAAGAAAGCTCTTTTCTAACTACACCTATGTGCAGGTTGATCAGGGTTTTTTGCTGTTTGCACATGGAATAGGGGCCCTTTTCTGGTGTTAATTATCAAGTAGACAGGATAATACAACTCTCCATCAGGATCATTTAAAGTAAAAAATACAGCCATTTTCACATAATTCCAGATTAGATGCCTTTTCCAGATAAATACTGTTGATATCTACAGTTATGTATATTTGTTTTTTTTTGTTGTTGTTTTTTTCATGATAAAAAAAAAAAAAAACAGCTCATAAAAAGTAAATATAAAGGCAAATATTTTGAAATTTAATAGATCTTTGATCAGGCTGCACCAGTCCAGAGGCTGACCTAAATATTTGTGATCTCAAACACACACACACACACACCCAAAATATGTAGTTATACAGTAGTTAAGAAATATAGACACCACTCTTGCTATTTAACTATAACACCAACTGCATCATCAGATAGGTGCCTCATTATAGACATCACTCTTGCTATTTAACTATAACACCAACTGCAATATTAGATAGGTGCCTCATGAATAGTTAAGAAATATAGACATCACTCTTGCTATTTAACTATAACACCAATTGCAACATCAGATAGGTGCTTCATGAATACCTTTGGGATTGATGCAGTATGGAATAAACTACAATCTAAGAAGTCTAAGTGGAAATTTATCTCCCATTGCCAAAGTCTGAATCTAGTTCATGGAAGTATCTTAATATCACAAATTACTTCACCCACAGCCCCAGATAATTGGGTTATCCAGATAAATCTGTTCTTATTGCTCCATAGCACCATGTTGTGGGTACAGAATTGGAATATGTTTCATTATAGAAATGACATAAATATCCATGTCTTTTGTTTAAAAAAAAAAAGTCATCTTATCCAGAACAGATTTATCGTTTGGAGCCAGTGAAAGATACATTATTAAATAAATCAAAAGTTGCTGAAAGCCTGTGCTTCTGCCGCTTTTCCACATTTGAAGCCATTAAGCATCATGCAGCCCACTTGCATTCCTGCTTTTAAAAATGTGCACCCATTACTGTGCAATAAATTAATATGCCAGATTGAAAGTGGGGTTGATCAGTCATATCTCTAGACAAGGAGCTCTTTTCCAACCAAAAAGTATCAATATTATTCTTATTTTTCTATAAAATCATATGTTGTGGGTACTCATTAGAAGCACCTCAGCGAGGTGCTTCTAATGAGTACCCACAACATATAGTTTCGTAAAGAAATTAATAAATTATTCATCTGGACAACTACAGCTATGCTGATCTGGACAAGTTGAAACAAAATAAATTAGTACAGTAGCAATGTTTTAAAATGCTGGAACCCAGATTGTTGCCATTTTAGAAATTCGAAAAAGAAATCCAAAAATAGGTTTCCTTTATTTTTCTAAGGAAATCTGCATTTTGCAATCTTGTAAAAATTACCTCATGATATTTTAAACATTTTTTTACAGAACATTTCACACACAAAATAAAATAAGTAAAATACCAATTAATAAAAAATACTCTGCCAGTCTACAGCCCTGGAGAATGAAGTAGAGAAAAACCAGAACAAATTATGTTTTCAAGTGAAAATTTGTTTTAAATGTAGCATTTTATGCACAGTAGCATTGCAGTTGCAGCGTTGTTAACAATGTCATTAAGCAACATTCCCCGCTAACATTTGTTACTTAGCTGCGCTGCCCCAGCAGCACTTTGGATAAGATGGTCTCCAGAAAAGATATTTTTCTTCATTTCCCTAAAAAGATGTCTGTTGTGGTGTCCCATTAGAAGTGTTTCTTTGAGACAATTTGAAAAAGATGACATCGCATATAATTTCTCAAGGAGAAAACGCAAACAAATATTATCCGTAACTCTGGTCTCATTTGTCTTACTACTCACTAGATTTATTTCTTCACAAATTTTCAAAGCAAATTAGAACTGTAAATTATAGCCCTATTGTTGACAAATACGATTTTGCATTTGAAGTAGATGAGTTTCCGAAAATTCTAATCAATACGACGTCAAGTACGCAACGCTGCATACCTCGGGGAAAACTTGAAATTATGTGTCATCTTTAGCAGCGTAATTGTTTCGTAAAACTATCTAATCAAATTTATGTGAGAAATTCCGAAAATTTTATTGAGACACTTTACCAACGGACAATAAAGTATTTACTAGATTGTTTCATATTTTGGAACCTTAAATGAAATATTGACTGATGTACCATAATGACCCTACATACATGTATTGGGTCAGACAAGCCTGAGCAAACAGTGTAGACCCAAATCAAATGCTGCAGAATGCAGCATCTGATCTGGGTTAACACTGTTTGCCACTCAGTCCAGCAGTTTTTAGACTATAGTGGACTTCTTCAAATTTTAAGACAAGTATGATAAGAAATTAAAAGGTCTCAATATTTAGGGTTAATACTGTAAATTAACCTTTGTTATGCTGAATAAATTAAGATGCCACACCCACTTCTAATTTTCAACCAATCAGATTACTTTATCTAGGTTGTTGATACAAATTCACATACTTAATGGCAAACAGTGCAGATCCAGATCAGTAGGCTTCTTGAGACGCTAACTGTCAGTCATCTGGATCTTCACTGTTTGCAAAGGCAGGACATATCCAGGTTCAGCAGGACCAGGGTTAATAATTCATAGCATCAAATTTTATGGTTACAGGGCAGTCCTATTACAACACTGATGGGGTCCATGTATTGGCATAAGTGAATAGTGCTATAATGATGCTAAAATATTATATAGTTCCATATAAGGTAATTATTCAGAAGTACTTTTTTTTGATAAATTTCACAAAATAAATAGAGATTATTATATGGCAATTTTCATATCATACCCAATATCAACCCGAGACATCCATATCTGCCCGAGGGCCTGAGGGTTGATATGGGGTGTGATATGAAAGTTGCCTTATCATAAACTATTTATCATACATTTTTCTTTGACAAGTTTGCCTATTAGATATCGTATGCGGAGTCAAATGCAAGATGTGTGTGATATGGGTTTTTTGCCCACAAAAAAGCAGTATCACCCACGTGACCGCTTATCACACCTTTTGCGCTCCACAAAAGTGATATGTGCTTGAAAGCCATGTTAGTATGACATATGCAAAATGAACATATCTTCTAGTAAATGTATGATAATATCTTATATCACATGGAAATAAATGCTCGAAGCAAATGTGACTGATCAAGATCTACACTGTGTGCCATTCATCCGTCAGTTTTTTAAATGCAGGAACAGGTAGTAAAATGAATTGTCGTCTGCTCTGTCATCTGCTTGGGATTTTAAAAGTCATTTTTGCAAACAGTGTGGACCCAGATCAGACTGCTCCTCTAGGAGCAGTCTGAGCAGGGTCCACACTATTTGCCTGTATGCAAAAATAGGTTTGAAAAGTTTGCAAGAATATTCAGCAGACGACATAAAGAGACTACATTTTCAGATACAGGTTTTCTTGGCATTTTAAGTTTAGGATAAATATAGCATGCCAGGAAGATATCATGATGTATCACAGAAGATATTATGTATCTGTAAATCACTGGTGCATTTCCTTATCCATTCCTAATGCATTTGTGCAGGCCAATGATACATGAATTTTATTGTTGTTTTTTTAATTTTATAAAGAGGCATGCTGCTGTTGATGTTATCTTTACCACTCTCCTGTCAAATTCAGCAGATGACAAATTGGTGATATTATTTCATATTTTTCCCAGAAAACAGGCTTTGACATTTCATGCAAATTGTGCATGAAATGTCAAAGCCTATTTGCTGAAAAAAAAAAAAAAAAAAAAAAAAAAAAAAATTTCAAAATGTTGCAGGCTGAAATTTTTACCCAGCATGATTAGTGTTGGATTAAAAAAGAAACAGGTGATGAAGATCAATATTTTGTCAATTTATCTTTTTTTGTAATTAAAATTTGCTATTTTGGCCCAGGCTAAAGCTCCAAATAAGACTCATATTTCAACAAAAAGTATAGAGGCACTATTAATGAGACCCCACAACATGATTTTGTGGAGAAATAAGACATCCCTGATACCACCTTTAGAGCTGTAAAATACTTCGAGAAACAGTAACTTTTACCCATTCATACCGAGTGGACTCTCCTACCTTAACTCTTTGGATAGGTCCATTTCCTGTACAAGGGGTACCGGGTTAGTTTTTATCATTATCATGTTTTGTACAAATTTCTGAACTAATGCAAAATGTGTAGACCCTGATCAGACGTGGCATTCTGCAGCATATGATCAGGGTTTACACTGATTGCCTATGTCCCATTTATGGGATGCCAGGGTTAATTTCCCTAATAGGAAAATGAAGGTAGTAGAGTAAATAATATTTTAGTTTTAGTTTTCTGAGAAAATAAGTTTTGACATTTCATGTATATCATCTTCTATGCAGATATTCACATGAAATAACAAGCCTTATTTTCTTAGGGGGAAATAAAAAAAAAACAACTATTTTAGAATGTCGTCTGCAAACCACAAAACACTTTTTTCTTTTCATACAGAATTGAAAAAAGACAAGAGCAAATGTTCTAAATTAGAATATAAAATTTGCAGACAAATAAATAAATAAATTTTCCATTCAAAATTCTTGGGAAGCGAAAATATTATCACATTTTAACACAATCCTCTGAATTTTACTTATTAAGTTGATTATCACAGTTTTAAATCCTAGACATTAAAATCACAATAAATATATAAGGTAAAACAAAATAAAATAAATAAAAAAAAAGAATCTTACCATTTAATCAAGCATATTCCTTTCACATATTAAAATTAACACTCCAAATGATTAGCAATGATAAAAACGGAAAGAAAAATCCTGCAATAGATTCCAACTCTAATACATTTATCTAAAAAGTCAACTAATGAAATAAAGACTTATGTTTTTAACATCTGTTTGTTTGCAAGCCATCTGTTATATGTATAACTGCCATTGTCCCAGCTGAACTGTTACAGTGTGTTATGACAACTGGTCAAACATCTTACTGGCCAAAGAAGCTGTATAAATTTAAATGGACCTATTATCTAGAGGATGGACATAATCTTCAGCATCTACCCTTAATACCATACATACTCGCTTGAGCTGTGGTCAGCAGCACGGTCAAACATGCTCAGCAGACGACATTTTGAAATCTCTTTTTTTTTTCATAATTTTAGAGAGAAGTTTGCTGGGTTTTTTTCGCAGAAAATAAGTATTGACATTTCATGTGAATTGTCTGCTAGGCAGACAATTCACATGAAATGTCAACATATTCTGTCCGCCTAGCAGACAATTCACATGAAATGAATTTGAAAATAGTAATAATAAAAAAGTAATGAATATATAAATAATAATAAAAACATGAAATGAATTTGAAAATAATAATAATAATAAAATTAAATTAAAATGTCATATGCTGCAGCTGTGACTGGCCTGATCAAAATGTCAGGTCTGATCAGGATCCAAACTGTTTGACTCTCTGAAGGTATTCTTGACAGATTGTTGTGAAAAAATTAATTTAAAAAAAAAATCCACAGATGACAAAAAAGCATGCAAAATTACTCAGCATGCAAAGAGTTAAGAGTTAATAGTTGTAAGTGTAATACATGTAGTTTGAGACTGGAGTTGACACTCAGGCTGATATAAGTGTGGATGGAAAGATGGAATGACAAATGGAAGGACAGAAAACTAAAGTAGGTGTAACAAAAAAGGTTTGAAATATAGTCTGCTAATTCTAACCTTTGTTTTCTCTAGGCAAATTCAGCAGATAGCAAACTGATTCTTTTTTTTTTTTTCCAGAAAACAGGATTAACCAACTGCATCTGATGAGATTTTGCATCACGAAAACATACCTATATAATACTGACACTCTTAAACCTCACTTTTATACAGTAAAACTGGGGTCTGCAGGGGTATATATTATTTTTCTAATTTCTGCTCAAAAACATAGATTGTGGGTACTCTTTAGAACTGCCTCATCAAGGCGATTCTAATGAGTACCCACAATCTATGTTTTGAGCATAAATATGAAAAAAATATCAGAATTTTTATCTGAAAACTGTCAGTTTTGGGTGGTATTTGTTTGTGTTGAGGTTTTACGGCCCAGTCAACCCAATGGGGTCATGTCGAGCGCGGTCAGTTTACCTAACCACACGTTTACTGGGCAGGCTTAGTCCTCTAAGCGGTTAACCAGTACTGTGCACATTCTTTCGCCAGAAACTGACAACTGCCCTTCTTGAATCAGCGGAAGGGAGAGAATGACCGTAGAAAATATTTCATGATCAATCTCCACGAAAGAATGTTGCCGACCTCGGCGGGGGTTGAACCCGCGACCTCCTGGTCTCCAGTCGGACGGCGCATCCAACTGAGCCACCGAGGCCGGCTTTTGGGTGGTAAAATTTTCAATATATTTGGATACGCGTGTTTTCGTAATGAAATATTTCTTTCTCTATTTTTCAAAGAAATAAGGTCTAACATTTCACGTGTATTGTCTGCCACATAGATGATTCTCATGAAATGTCAAGCCTTATTTTCTTAACAGATGACCGACATGAAATATGCCTTATTTTTATCTTTTCATGCTCAGCAGAAAATGCATTGTTTTTCTCAGGAAAAAAAAAAAAAAAAATTAATGATGTTTTAAGGGTTAATGCTGCTGCAGCTGAAACTAGAAATCCTGACATTTCATGTGAATTGTCTGCTAGTAGACATTCTAAGCTGACAATTGACATGAAATGTCAAGCCTTATTTTCCCCAAAACAACAGCAAAATAATATTTTAGAAAGTTGTCCACTATAATTTTAATGGCACTTTAATGGTTAAAACTGCTGCTGTTGACACTAGAAAATCAGCTATGGAAACTGCAGAAGTCATCTTGTAATTGAATATAATAAGCTGAACCTTCTTACTGACCATTGGTGAATAATGTGTATTTTAGTTCAAAAGGTCCTGCCCCATTACAATTGGTTTGCTTTCACAGTTTAACTATTATCTAAATCTGGTCATCCCACTGTTTGGGCCAACAATACATCTAACATAAACTAGATGGATCTGTAGCCAGATAAACTGTCATAGCCATATAAACTGTCAATCAATCAGTGGCGGGAGAAAACTGGGTGGAGCATAGTTTGGTGTAAGAAACTTTAGTGTATACATAAAACTGAATATAATGGGTTTTTTTAATTAAGATGAAAGATGCTGCACATATACAATACAACTTCAAAAATGATGTGAACCTGAACGATAGCTCATATACAGTGCCTGATTCAAACTCGTTTTTGAGTCCCTATGAAATTCTTCCGATAGCACAAGAAAACAAATATTTAGGAAAATTTTCTTAGTTTATCATGAAAATATATTATGTTGTTTGTACTTAACTATGGCAATTCTAATGAGTACACTCAGCATACCATTATTTCATAGAAAACTGAAAAAACATCCCTAAGTTATCCCAATTCGAGGATTGAGTGCAAGACTGGCGTAAGTCAGATGGTTGTTTTTCCCCAAACCTAATCTCCTCACCATGAAGGCGTTATGAAGATTACAACATTTCTTTCTGTAAACAATGAAAATTTAGGTGCCATTGCTCGTATGAGCAATGGCACCTAAATTTGCATTGTTTACAAAGGGGTCCAAGTTGCCCCTAAACAAGGGTTTCAAAAATATGTTTGAGTTACTGTAGTCTTGCGCTCAACCCTTGATGTAATGTCAAGTATTGTTTCTCTCTGAAAAATTTAAAAAAAATATACAAAAAATTTAGAATGTCCTCTTACTGCAAATTTTGCATGGCACTTTCAGAATTAACCCTTGTCATGCTGAATAAATTAATATACCACGCCCGTTTCCAATTTTCAGCCAATCAGATTACTTGATCCAGATTGTTGATACAAATTCACATACTTAATGGCAAACAGTGCAGATCCAGATCAGTTGGCATCTAAAGAAGCTAACTGATCTGGATCTATACTGTTTGCAAAGGCAGGGCATATCCGGGTTCAGTAGGACCAGGGTCAAATACTAAATATACAGTAGTTATTGAAGGAGACATTTATTTCATGACATAACTGATTTGAACAGTCAAGATAATTTTGTTAGTTTTTCATTATTAAGGCATCTTGGAGTTTTCATAAACCCCATGTGATCTAACTGACAAAATTAAGTTAAAAGCATTATATAAAACAAAAGTTACAAGATGAAGGGAATGTACTCATCATCTAAGTTCCAGATAAGATAACATTTTTCTTATTTCTCCATAAAAAAACATATGTTGTGGGTACTCACTGTAAGTGCCACAGCAAGGTGCTTCTAATGAGTACTCATAACAGATGTTTTCTGCGAGACATAAGAAAAATATCAGAACTTTTGGTTGAAAAAAAAAAAAAAAAGCGCCCTATCTAGAGCTATGTATACTTTTCTCTGACTTGGCATTTTTTTTTTTTTTCTGGCACATAAGGAAAACCTGACAGTCCGCATTTGAAACCTGACTGCAAAGGCAGTTTGGACACTACCGTAGGGCTGAGTTTGATTTTCTCATCTGTGAGAATACCGGACAAAAGAGAGACCAGCTGAACCTGGCTTACAGGGGACCATCTTTGTGAAGAGACCACTTGAAAACATATGTGGTATGCAGGAAAGCAAACAAGAGGTCAAAGAAGTTATCTCCCTTGCAAAAATGGCAAAAAATCCACCAGTTGTACCTGGTCTCCTTAAATGAAAAACCATCCAAGGAAATTCAGAATATAGTGTTTTACATCACGAAAACATACCTATATAATTTTGACCCCCTTAAACCCCACTTTTATATAGTAAAACTGGGGTTTACAGGGGTATACATTATTTTTGTTATTTCTGCTCAAAAACATAGATTGTGGGTACTCGTTAGAACCGCCTCGTCGAGGCAGTTCTAACAAGTACCCACAATCTATGTTTTGAGCAGAAATATGAGAAATATCAGAATTTTTTATCTGAAAAGTTGCCATTTTTGGTGGTAAAATTTTCAGTGTATTTGAATAGGCGTGTTTTCATAATGTAGGGCAGTTGGTGGCTTGAAGCAGGTCAGAATGACCCATGTTACCAGTAATTATCTAAGTCCCTTCTGAAAGGAGTCAACTATAAAAGGAGCATAGGGAGTAAACTCTTCATTTACAGCAGACAAGACTTAACCCTTAAAATGCCAAACACAACAATTGTCGTCTGCTTTGTCTTCTGCCGAATACTTTAAAAGTTATTGTTGCAAACAGTGTGGCCCCAGATCAGACTGCTCCTCTAGGAGCAGTCTGATCTGGGTCCACACTGTTTGCCTATATGCAAAAAGTATGTTTGAAAAGTTTGCAAAAAGATGCAGCAGGCGACATAATCAGACGACATTTTCAGATGCAGGTTCTCTTGGCGCTTTAAGGGTTAACATATGTTTTTACGGGAGAATAAAATATCAACAATCAATTCCAATTCCTTGTAAAAAAAAGCATCTTATATGGAGCTTATTCAATACCATTGGTTTCCAATAAAATTATACATAAAATATTTTGCTGGACAACAAACCCATGCAATTAACTCTATATACATCCTGTTCCCAGCTTCCCCACATCATCAAAAGACTTTCTTACCAATCTCACCTTTAACCTACTAAATTTAAATATCAGCAACTGACATATTAACTCTAACCACTTTCTGGGCTAATTCAGCAGAAGACACTGAAATATTTTTTCCTTATTTTCCCAAGAAAACAGGCACTGGCATTTCATGCAAGACAATCTGAATGAAATATCAAAGCCTGTTTTCTGGGAAAAAAAAAATAAGAAAAATATCATCAATTTATCGTCTGCTGAATTTGCCCTGGGAAAGGTTACAGTATGTTTTTTTATTTGCTCAGAAAATAGTCTGACAATCTGCACATTTTCCTAACCATCCAAAAAGAGCAAGCTAAAATGAAATGTCAATCCCTATTGTCTGAGGAAAACAAGAAGAGATATGAGTCATTTTGTTTCTGTTTCTTGAACCTAGAGAGTGTTAAAGGTAAACTTTTATTTAGCTTATCTCCTGCTGATAATGATGACCCAAGTCACCTCAAAATCTATCAAACAGATATTTTAACACCTTTGGGGATAATCAACTTCACCACAACTTGTAAGACCGAACCACAAAAGTTAAAAGGTACCATACTAGCATGGTTGCCACCAGGCAGATTTAATACCTTGAAAATCAATTTTGTTTGTTTGGCAAGCTAGATGAGGCACTTTTTTAGCAACCAGGGCCCAGTTGTTCAAAGCGTAGTTAGCTTAACAAGCTCGTTAAGGGTAATTTCGTTAACTGTTTTAGCGGATTCAATATACAATATTCTGATATTTTTTGCTGAAAAAAAGTGAGTAGCTTTTGCACTGCAAAAGCTACTCACATTTTTTCAGCAAAAAATTTCAGCATATTTGCGTATCACTCGATGTAAATTTTAACGAATCGTTAACTAACGACATCGTTAGCTTTGAACAACTGGGCCCAGAACATATCAAATGATATTACTTCTATTTCTTGTTTTCAACATAAAATAAGGAAAAAAAAGTTTATATTCGTAGGCTGAATGGTATGTTAACACACTGCATGTTGGGTAAAAATTTCAGATGTCATGCTGAAATAGCTTAATTTTTTCTTATCTTTCCAAAAAACAAGACAAAACAAAACAGGATTTGACATTTCATATAAACTATCTCCTATTCAGACATTAGCACGGGATGTCAAACCCTATTTTGTGAAAAAAAAAGAAAGAAAAAGAAATATCACAAATCTGTCATCTGCTGAATTTGTCCATAAAGTGCCATAGAAAATAGGATTAGACATTTCATGCTAATTGTGTGGAGACAATTTGCATGAAATGTCAAATCTAATTTTCTGAAAGAAAAAAAAATGTTTTTCTGAAAGAAAAAAATATATATTACCATTTTGTTGTCTGCTGATTTTGTCTATTGAATGCTAAAGGCCAAGCAGCTACCAACTACTTGTTTGAACTATTGTAACATTTGAACTTATGGCATAGGTCAAAAGGTAAGAAAGGTTGCAGACACAATTACATAACCCAAAGGGCTATACTTTTCAATTTATAACAATCAGAGGGTGATGATGATTGCAACCCTTCACAGGGAAAACTAGATGAATTTACCATACCAGTGATTACACTGGTAAATAAGAACAAGTATCAAAATCCATTGAAATAATACTCTGCCACCGCATTTAACTTTTCTGACACCTCTGGTGTCATAATTTACACAAAATAGATGCTGAGTCAGTAGATTAAAAAAAAAAGTGAAAAAGTGAAATATATTTCTTTTTCTTTTTACTACCCCTTATGTCGCTATTATCATGTCGTGGGCAGATAACTGTCACAAATGGACGAAATTTGCCCATTACCAATCCCAAACCAGACCTCCACAATATCAATGCACACATCAAGTTTGGTGAAAATGCATTGAGATTTACTCAAGTTATTGTACTGAAACGAAAATACCAATGTGTCACGGGCAGACAACTCTGTCAAATATTGAAGAAATTTGCTGATTAGCAATCCCAAAGCAGATCTCCACAATATCAATACACATAGAAAGCTTCCTGAAAAATCCATTGACAGTTACAAGTTATCATCCACAAACAAAAGTACAGACATTTTGGGCCGATAACTCTGCCAAGTTTTGTGAAAATCCATTGATATTTACTGAAGTTATTGTACAGAAACAAAAATAGAGACGTGTCGCAGGCGGAAACTGTCAAAAACTGACGAAATTGGCCCATTAGCAATCCCAAATCAGATCTCCAAAATATCAATGCACATACCAAGTTTGGGGAAAATCCATTTATATTTATTTACTCAAGTTACCATCCGGAAACGAAAATACAGACTGACAAACATGACAGACGGATGAAAGGACAGTCACATGGACAGCCAAATGAAACCATAATACTCTGCCACTATCGTGGGGCAGGGTATAAAAAGAATAATTGTAATTTGCAAGAAACGTCAAATCCTATTTTCTGAGGGAAAAAAAAACTCATCATCATGTTTTTCTTCTGTTGACTCTGTCCATAGAGTGGTAAAAATTAAGGGGAATGGATACACTTTCATGGGTGGGGGTGGGGTAACTCTGTCAAACTTGTTTTGCCTCCCTTCTGAAAAGGAGTCTACTCAAAATGGAAAGAAATTGCTCCCATGGCCATGGGGAGCAAATTCTTTTCTTTTAGAGTAGATGAACTTGTTGTGCAGGAAAGCAAACAGGAAGTCACCAAAGTTGTCTCTCTTACAAATCATGGCAGAAAATCTACTAAGCATTACTTAACTAGTCCCTTTTAATTTGCATAAAAGCACAGCCTTAAACTTGGTTTTCCTCCCTTTTGAAAAGGGGTCTACTCCAAAAGGAAAGAACTTACTTCGGTAGCAAATTCTTTCCTTTAAAAGTAGACCCTCTTTACATAAGGAAATGCAAACAGGAAGTCATAAAATTGCCTCCCTTGTACAAAAAAGTCTGCCAAGTGCATAGTCCCCTTAAAATTTGTTACTGCAATTACTCTAAATACAGAGATACCTGAACTGCTTATAGTGCTTGTCCTAAACTTTTAACAATTAATTCTTCATTATTTGCTGATGTGTCTAAAATTGCTGAAAGACAGTTAAAGAGTGCAGACCCAGATCAGATGCCACATTCTGGGTCATTTGATCTGGGTTTACATCACGAAAACATGCCTATATAATTTGACCCCCTTAAACCCCACTTTTATATAGTAAAACTGGGGTTTACAGGGGTATACATTATTTTTCTTATTTCTGATCAAAACATAGATTGTGGGTACTCATTAGAACCACCTCATCAAGGCAGTTCTAACGAGTAGCCACAATCTATGTTTTGAGCAGAAACATGAAAAATATCAGAATTTTTTATCTGAAAATTTTCATTTTTTGGTGATAAAATTTGCAGTATGTTTGAATAGGCATGTTTTCGTAATGTACTATTTGCTTAGATCTATCTGTCTGTCCCAATACCTAGAGTTGATATGGTATGTAGCTGAACTTGTAAAAACAGTTGCCAAATCATTTTTTGATGTAAAACTCAGTGGCATGAAAAATAAAATAACAAAAGTAACCATTTAGAATTGTGTATTATAAAACAGTCCGTGAAAGCGGAGGCATGCTGGACAGAGATCTTGAGGTATTTTGTCCATTAATTTTTCGGACAGTGAAATTACATGTGGTGCTTCGTTTAATGCTAATCTGATCCAATCATTACCAGATAATGTATATTTTATGTTTACGCATTTTAAAATTCAATCAGTTTCAACAGAAACTTAAAAAATTGTGAATGTAGCCGCCCAGGCCTATCCAAATCAAAGGAAATGATGTGAAACAGAATACGATGTCGTATCAATAGAAACACTTTTGGTCAGCACATTAATAAAGGGCTGTGTCCAGTCTTATTATAACCCAGTTACATGTTTCCTATTGTTAATAAGTGGTTAAGGGTCCGCAGCCCCTCCTACTTTGGTGATATCCTTTGGGACCGAAGGGTCCAGCAGTTGCCATTGACGACACATTATCTACTTGCCAGCTCTTTTGTCACATACACATCTGTTCTCATGTTAGCTTTTGACAAATTTGATTGGACAATTAGGCACCATGTGACATGTCTACTTGTCACTCATTGGATAATGGTGGAAACTTGATAGCACAGACCATAGATGAGCTAAGAGTAAAGAAAATGAAAATGATGAGATTAAAAATGATTTATGAACAAAAAATGATAGAAATTGTATCGCACTGTTATTTTTGTATTGATTATAAATCTTCAAATGAGGAGTCATAAAAAGAACATACAAAAGAAGATTTTAATATGCATAAACAAATGGGTTTTGTGTGATAGTCTTACAAAAGTTAAACACTGGTATTAGAATTAAGATATAGCTCCAGATAAGGCATTTTTTCACCCTAAAATAATTGACAATTTTCTTATTTCACGCCAAAAATATATGTTGTGGGTATTCATTAGAAGCGCCTCACTGAGGCGCTTCTAATGAATACCACAACATATGTTTTTGTGCAGAAATCAGGAAAATATTTACCTGATATCCACACTTATCTGGAGCTATGATTAGAACACTGAATAATTTTGAAATCATAAAATAAGATTGGAAAACAAAATACATTTATTCAAGGTTCATGTATAAAGAAAAGATGATTTCTGCCCAAAAGCCACATTTGTTTTATAATGAATTGATTTGTTTTTGAAATTCAGATTTTGATTGAAGGCCAATATTGGCAATCCAGATAAGAGGAATATTCTGAAAAATAGTCTTGCTTTCTTATTTCTAGAAACAAGCGTATGATCTGGGTACTGGTTAGAACTAGAAAACTCGTAAGTCAGCAAAAGCCCATGGGTGACCTTACAAATGAAGGATATTACAAATTATAGACATGAGAAGACAAAACATTGCAGAGTAATCAATACAGAGCATAGTCATTCCACATACCCCTACCCACAGCCACCACCCCAGATGAACCCTGTGCGTTAGTCTGTATCTTACAGTACAGAGATATATCCCAGAACAAAAAAAAAAATAAAATAAAAAAAAAATGGTGAAACCAGGCTAAACAGTAAAGGAGATTTGCATTGGAGAATTATATATATATATATATATATATATATATATATAATGGTCAAAATACAGGCCACAGTGACCTGCTGATGGTATGTAACACATTTTTTTTTTATCCCTCCATGAAAATATTAAATGTTGACAAAACAAAGGGAGGTAACTTGATCAATAGAAAAGATACAGTGATCATTCTTGTATGTAACACTGTGAGTGCCTTGGCCTATCCTATATTTCAGCCAAGCATTAGTAAGGGCCAAGTCTGTGCAAGTTTCAACAGGAGTGCAAACCACCCTACCACCATCATAACTTTATTTTGTTTTGTGGTTTTAGACCTAGAAGAGTCCAATTTCAACTTTAGTATGTTAGGCTATTTGATTTACCATAGATATTCCTAGAGAAAAAGGGCCAAACTATTTGCAAAGAGTACAGACCCTGATCAGATGCCACACTCTGCAGCATCTGATCAGGGTCTCCACTGTTTGCCAATTACCGTTTTGGGGGTCTCTGGACTATAAAGGGTTAAACATACCAGTAGATCTAGATAAAACAGAGCATCCAGATAAACATTTTTCTTAATTTTCCCTGAAAACATATGTTGTGGGTACTCATTTGAAATGTCTCAACATGATACTTCTAATGTGTACCCACAGTGTATTTTTTCATGGACAAGTTAGTTGAGGGAACTCATTAGAAATGCCCCAGCAAGATACTTCTAATGAGTACTCACAGAACATATCTTCATGGACAAATAAGAAAAATATCAATATATGGGTAAATGTCCTAAAATGTCATACTACAAAGTGTCTGACAAAACTGCATATGCAAACAATGTAGACCCAGATCAGACTGCTCCTGAAGGAGCAGTCTGATCATGGTCTACACTGTTTGCCATTCCAGTATTTTAAGAAACAACTGCACAAAAAGCAAAAATTAGACCATAAAAGGATGGATAAAGTAATTTGGATAAACAATAAAAACAGTCCTACCTGTAGCCTTATCAAAGTTCTCACTCTACCAACAACAAAACTTTTATCAAAGCATAAACCCTGAGATCTAAGTAAATGAGCTAAATTCAGCTACTTTTGCACCAAAACATATAATGTTGGTAGTCATTAGAACTGCCGCACGGGGGTGAGTCTTTGCGCATCCAAAACATATGTAATTGTTTTATGCCCCCACCCCCTATTCAAAAAAATTTGCCAAACTTTTCACCTACACTGCATTACAATAAGTGATACGTTACCACAGCTCTTGATAAGACACATTTTCAATCAAAAGGTATCAATGTTCTTATGTCCTCTTGAAATATGTTGTGGGTACTCATTAGAAGCACCTCAATGAGGCACTTCTAATGAGTGTTTTCATTGCATTATGAAAACATGCCTATTCAAATATATAGAAAATTTCACCTCCAAAAACTGAACATTTTCAGATAAAAAAACTCTGATATTTTTCATATCTCTGCTCAAAACATAGATTGTGGGTACTCGTTAGAACCGAGTCACTGAAGCAGTTCTAACGAGTACCCACAATCTGTGTTTTGAGCAAAAAATAGAAAAATAAAGTATACCCCTGTAAACCCCAGTTTTACTATATAAAAGTGGGGTTTAAGGGGGTAAAAATTATATAGGTATGTTTTTTGGTAATGAGAAATAAGAAAAATATTTACCTGATACCCCCTCTTATCTGGAGCTATGGAAGGTACAACAAACCACACAAACAGCTTTCGTCTCTGTACATATCCTAATTACCCTAAATATTTGGACACCCGAGAAACCTTACATCACGAAAACATGCCTATATAATTTTGACCCCTTAAATCCCTTTTATATAGTAAAACTGGGGTTTATAATGGTATACACTATTTTTTTTATTTCTGCTTAAAACATAGATTGTGGGTACTCGTTCTAACGAGTACCTACAATCTATGTTTTGAGCAGAAATTTGAAAAATATCAGAGTTTTTGTATTTGAAAATTTTCAGTTTTTGGAGGTGAAATTTTCTATATATTTGAATGGGCATGTTTTCATAATGACCCTTAGCATTCTCGATTAAATTTTCAGCAGACGACATTTTGAAATTTTTTTTTTTTTTTTTTTTTATTTTTTTCCATGAAAACAGGTTTGACATATCATGCAAATTGTCTCCATTGGAGACAATTTGCATGAAGTGTCAAATCTTGTTTTCCAGGAAAATTAAGAAAAATATCATCAATGTATCATCTGCTGAATCAGCTAATGAGGAGTCTTAATGTTGTGGACGAATGGCAAATAGTGCGGACCCTAGGAGCAGTTTGATTTGGGTCTACACTGTTTGCTCTTGTCCATCTGAGTCTACATTGTTTATTTATGCCCATCTGAAAGAAACAGGGTTATCTGGGTCTACATAATTTGCACATGCCTATCTGTCTGATATTTTGGGTAAACGCTGTACTTTAGAGACAAAAGACACATGACATTTTCTTTTTTTTACCACAAAGAAAACATTATATCTCATTTGAATCATCTCAGCAAAACAATTCTTTTGACATCCTACGGCATATATTATCATAGTAAAACATCATAACTGGTGCCCTGCACTAAAACCTAATTAAAACATCAATAATCCGAAATCAAGCATTACCTTTTGTTATGTTAATACCAAATCTAATTTACGTAAATTCAGCTTTTCCATTTTTACTGTGTATTACTGTATTCATCTAAAACACATCGTTTTTTGTCCTGCGTCTGCTAAGCAAATGAACCTATCAGCTTCATTCAAAGTGACAATTAGTGTGGGGTTTTATTCTCCGAATGCTGAAATTTACCAATTTACCAACAAAGACAAACCCGACTGGAGATTTAATAGTCAATCTTAAACAAACAGTCAACATCTGCCCCACTATACCATCTATGTCGCACAATGAATATGTAATTAACGCTTTGCAGACCGAACATAACTATCAGCAGACGACATTTTCATATTTGTCCCATAGAAAAGATTTGACATTTTATGGTAATCATTTTCTGAGGAGAAGTTGAACTTGAAATATCAAGTCAAACTTTCTAGATTAAGTAAGAAAAAAACAGCTTCGTTGTTGTCTGCTGAGTTTGTCTTCAGCGAGCGTAGAGTTAATAAGCAACTGGGACGGGTAGGAAAAATCAATATGGCAAATATTATATTTGTGATATAGCTGTTGGTAGGGTAACCCTATCTTTAACGCTTACCACGCTGGGTAAAAATTTCAGCAGACAGCATTTTGGAATACCTTTCTTATTTTTCTCAGAAAACAGGCTGTGATATTTCATACAAATTGTTTCCAAGGGAGACAATTTACATGAAATGTCACAGCCTATTTTCTGGGAAAATTAAAAATAAAAGTGTCAATTTGTCGTCTGCTGAATCAGCGCAGAGAGCAGTAAAGGTTAAGAGTCTATAGAAAGGATTATATAAATATAAATGGAATTCACCTGCCTTTTTAATCTTTTAATTGACTCAGGAGTTCCATATGAAAGAAAAGAAAAGGAAAAAAAAGTTGTTTGGTTTGTTGGGCTTATACCAGTAAGGTTGACTGGTTACATATGTTACGAGATGAAAAGCCCATTTAGGATATTTCAGCTGTAACCATGCTCACTGGCACCGAATTGCTAAAATGATTCTCGTATCAACTTTTAGCATTTCCTGGGCAAATTCAGCAGATGAAAAATCTATGAAAATGTTTTCTTACAATTGCAGAAAATAGGGTTCAACATTTCATGCAAATTGTCTCTTGGCTCATGGAACTGCCATGCCCTATTTTCAGATAAAAACTGAAATATTTACAAATGTTGTCTGCTAAGATTTTCGCCCAGCATGCTAAGAATTAAAACTTTGCCAATCTTAAAATAATATAAGCGGACATAACAATGAGTAATATTTATCATATTTCCCCTGAAAATAGGACTTTAAATTTCATTCCAATCATTTCTTGACAATCACCTGATATGTCAAACCCTATTTTCTTGGGAAAATATGAAAATTGGTGAAAATTTCTTGCCAGCAGAATCTGGGGGCACAGTGGAAGTGACGTGTATCTAATGAGTATCCACAATGTACACTACTGAGGAGAAGTAAGAAAAAAATTTATCTCAAAAGCCCACTCATCCCTTTTATCAACATCAGCTGTAAGGTCCCATCCCTAAACATGAAAGATCCAAAAATAGATGCCAGATAGAGCTCTAGAGACAAGGGGTAGCCAGCTGTAATTATTTTTCTTATTTCTACACCAAAACATATGTTGTGGGTACTCATTAGAAGTGCTTTGGCGAGGTGTTTCTAATGAGTACCCACAACGTGTTTTCATGGAGAAATAAGAAAACTATCAACTCTTTTCAGATGAAGAAAAAAAGCACCTTATCTGATTGTCCTTACAGTCTCTCCCATCCTTAGATTACCAGTTTATTATTTACATTCACTTTAAGTACAAAACTCTCAATAGCATACTCTAAACTCACTGTATACACAATATCTTTCTCGATAATAATAATGTCTATTCCTGCAGCTTTACAAGTTTACTTTGTTCTCTGCAATACATTCTATACTCTCTCTGAAACACTGATGAAAAATTTTACTTACAATAAAAAAAATCCCATTAACCATTCAAGAGATCGCCAAATTAATACTATACGGCCCAATTTCAACAAAACAGAAAAAGCGTTTAACAATTTAGTAATCAATTAACGGATAAAAATCCTTTTTCAAAACACATTAAAAACTATCAACAATTGTATTTAATATATCGGTTGCGGAAACTATATACTGTTGTAAAGTTTTAATGAGGAACAAGTAAGCGGTCCAATTATTTGACATATCATCATCAATTATACCTGGATAATTACAGTACATAAACTTGGGTTGCTTTTCATGGTTATCGACATTTCTGCATAGCTCCGGGTAAGAGCTGTATCCAGAAAATTATTTTCCTTATTTCTGCATGAAAACATGCATTGTGGGTACTCATTAGAAGTGCCTCTGCAAGGCACTTCTAATGAGTACCCACAATGCAGGTTTTCCTGCAGAAATAAGAAAAATATCAATATTTTTTTCATTGAAAGAAGCTTCTAATCCAGAGTAATGTTTTCTGTTTGAACATGGAACAATCATTATCTACTGTATATTCTGTGACAATTTAGCGCCCCACATAAAAATCCACCTTCTTACATACGTGAACTCCATCAGATCATTCCTGCTTATCAATACAGCTGGATCAGGGTCAACATAGTTCACTCATAGAATCTTTACGATCTACACACAATGTTTAAGCTAGTGATGATGGCAGAGATGTGCAATCTGATTTGAGTCTATGATGGCAGCAAACACTGAAAGGTGGATTTGTTTCTGGAAGAAGTAATACCTCCAGATAAGAGGTACTTACTTCTCCACAAAAACGTATGTTGTGGGTTTTCATTAGAGATGCCTTGACAAGGCCTTTCAAATCAGTACCACAATACATGTTTTCATATGTAAATAAGAAAAATATCAATACTTTTCGGTTGAAAAAAAGTGCTTTATCTGGAGTTATGGAAACTGGATCCTTGATGAAATTTAGACCCAATATCCAATCAAGCTGTTTGTGAATCATTATTGTATATTATAGCTCCAAATAAAAGGGGTATCCACATAATAATTTTCTTACTTCTTCATGAAAATGTATGTTGTGGGTACTCATTAGAAGCGCCTCATTGAGGCGCTTCTAATGAGTCCCACAACATATCTTTTCATGAAAAAATAAGAAAAATATCAGGACTTTTCAGCTGAAACAAGTGCCTAATCTGGAGCTATGTATAAAGTAATTTATATTTATATGAGCCATATTTAGTTAAAAGGGACCTTCCAGCATACATAGCATATTTACACTGAATATTCTGACACCTTACCATGCTTGTCCTAAATTTTGAACAATTCAATTTTGTTTTGATGTACCCAAAAATGCTGGAGAAGTAGAAAACAGTGCAGACCTGATCAGATGTTGCAATTGACAAAGTCTGATCTGGGTCCATAGTTTACTCAGGGCAACCTAGCTTTTCTTCATAGTGCGGAGGTCAGAATTGTCTTTGCATGATTACACTTTCGCACATTCTGCAAAGAGAGGTGGCCTTTTAAAAGAGGTAGTCTTCTCAGGCAGATTTGATTTTATAGAATATATCATTGCGAAAACACGCCTATTCAAATATACTGAAAATTTTACCACCAAAAAATGAAAATTTTCAGATAAAAATTCTGATATTTTTCATATTTCTGCTCAAAACATAGATTGTGGGTACTTGTTAGAACTGCATCAATGAGGCAGTTCTAACGAGTACCTACAATCTATGGTTTTGAGCAGAAATAAGAAAAATAATGTTTACCCCTGTTTTAATATATAAAAGTGGGGTTTAAGGGGTCAAAATAGACTGGTGCCAGTCTCCAGTGACTAAATAGTTTTTTTTATCATAATCCTGGTTGATAATCCACCAAAAATATCATGACTATATAGGCCGGTCACTAGACTAGTCTAGTTACCAGCCTTTATAGTCATGATATTATATTACTTTGGTTTTGCCGGCCTCGGTGGCTCAGTTGGATGCGCCGTTCGACTGGAGACCAGGCGGTTGCGGGTTCATCCCCTGACGAGGTCGGCAACATTCTTTCGTGGAGACTGATCATGAAATACTTTCTACGGTCATTCTCTCCCTTCCGCTGATTCAAGAAGGGCAGTGGTCAGTTTCTGGCAAAAGAATGAGCACAATACTGGTTAACTGCTTAGAGGACTAAGCTTGCCCAGTAAACTTGTGGTTAGGTAAACTGACCATGCTCGACATGACCCCACTGGGTTGACTGGGCCGTAAAACCTCAACACAAACAAACAAACTTTGGTTTTATTTTAGTGGATTATTAAACAGATTATAAGAAAAAAAAAATTAGTCACTGGAGACTGGAGCCAGTCTAGGGTCAAAATTATACAGGCATGTTTTCGTGATGTACTACATAGATGAAAGGAACAATCACTTGTTCTGTAAAGGGAGGTGGTCTCTTACCAGAGGTGGTCAGGCTTCAAAGGCAGATTTGATTGTATACTATAATACAACAGAGACTATAGAGACAATCACGGTAAACGACAAGCTCGGCATGACGCAGTTTCCATCTAAATGTCATACTTGCAGTTCTGGTATATAAAATATGGAAATGAATGGGACACAAATCAATATAGGTTTATGTCTGTAGCGGTCCGGTATATAGATGATCATTAAACATTATAGGTAGCGATCCAATTTACTGGTCTATCTCATCAAATTGGAATCAAAGTGTATACTCCGCAAAGAGACGCAATGCTCCAGAAGAGGCAATTTTTTTCTAACCAGAAAAGTATTGTCCTCCATGAAAACATATATATATACACCTCACCGAGGCGCTTCTAAAGAGTGCCAACAATATATGGTTTTGTGGAGAAATAAGAAAAGAATTTTCTCAATACTCCCTTATCTAGAACGTTTGGAAAATTATTGTCCAAAATATATTGCTCTATTCTGATGAGGTTTTAATGATTTCATGTCCCATCAGCAGTATTTTAGTCATTTTGGGATGGCATTTAGGTGACAGGATAAAGCTTTTGCAAGGGACAACACTATGCAATCATGAGAAGACAACCATCATGAGAGAGAAGCTCTGACTGCCAGATCGGCAGGCAAACGCTAAATTCATGCAATGCTGTAACAAACCTCAGTACTGAAACAGATAGGCCTTAGCAAATAGATTAGACCCAGATCAGATGCTGCAGAATGCAGCATCTGATCTGGGTCTACACTGTTTGCTACTTGTCCATCAGTTTTTAGAAGCATATATAGGTAATAAAACTGACTTGTTCACATATTAGGGAAGTTATGATAAGGAGTCAACATTATCCTTACATCATACTGGGAAGGTGTCTAATTCTGACTGGGAGCTCAATGGTTACATTTAAAGTACTGCATCACTGAAATACCATGTCCCAGGCACATGACATGATAGTCCACCCAGGCACCAGGCACTTCTGGTTCCCAGCTCTATTTTCTTAACCCTTGTCTTACTGAACCCGGATATACCATGCCTTTGCAAACAGTGTAGATCCAGATCAGTTGGCTTTTGAAGAAGCCAACTGATCTGAATCTGCACTGTTTGCCATTCAGTATGTGAATTTATATCAATAACCTGGATCAAGGAATCTGATTGGTTGATAATTAGAAGTAGGTGTGGCAGCTTAATTAATTCAGCATGACAAAGGTTAAAGATGAGTGCAAACTGAAAGAGCATACCATTTTTGAAGTCTTTGGTATGACTCTATTGGGGATCAAAGCCACAAAATCCCAGGCACAAATGGAGGCACCACCAAATGAGCCAATACTGCCCTGGGCCCCAGAAGCACATTTTCACAAGGCACTCCTCATATATATATGGTCAATATTTCCCCATTTCATCAGTCAATATTTTTCTGTTTTGATAAATTACTATTATTTTTAGAAATTAATCAATTTACATAAGCCATTAACTTAATTAAATTTGATATTTACTTTTAACCCAAATAGCTTATCAAAATACATATTCAAACAATAACATTGTCGATCAATGTCTACGCCAGGAGAATTCCTTCTTTTTATTCCATCTTTAAAGCGGTTATTTGTTTAACCGATTGGATGTTCTAATAACGAATCAATATCTAGTAGATATGATATTACCTTCGTAATATGGTCCCCAAACCTATGAACAGCCTATATCAATTATATATCTTATGAATTATACATTTTATTTCACGATATGGAATGACAGATTCGTTTTTTATGATTCATCTGAAACTGGAGTGCCAGGACAGATGGCGTTATCAGGGTATACTTCTATAACTGTCCTATGCCTTTCTATTAATTTGTCATATAACCCATAAAGTGCTAATCACAACTGCAGCCGATGACATTTTTATTTTATTCTATTTCTTTTTTCCAGAAAAGCAAAAATATGGTTTGAGATTTCATGTGAATTGTCTGCTTAGCAGACGATTCACAAGGTATGTCAAGCCTCATTTTCTCCGAAAAAATAAATAAGAATGTTGTCTGCTGCAGTGTGATTACCTCTTTACCACAGACTCTTGGCTAATTCAGCAGACAACAAATTGGTGATACTTTTCTAATTTTTCCCTGAAGGATTTGAACTTTCATGCAAACTGTCTCCATTGGAGACAATTTGCATGCAACATCAAATCTTATTTTCTGGGAAAAATAAGAAAGATATTTCAATATGTTGTCTGCTGAAATTTTTACTGATAATGCTAAGCGTTAAGGGTTAACAATCTATATCAATTTATGGGCCATATCCACTCATACAAAGGATACGGCAAATGACCAAAGATTTTGGATACTATCTTCTATACTGGTTTTCCTAAATTTTATTTTTTATGCGTTTGTTGAGGTCAGTTTGTTAATCAGAAATGTAGCAAAATGCTAGATCAAACTTTGGCTTAACCTTTTCTTCCCTGCAGACCAATTCAGATATCAATGAGCAGTGTCATCAAGATCTACTCTATTTGCCATTCAGCTTTGATTTTAGATTAAAACCCCTTTTGCATCAATGGACATGTTCATATTCAGTGAATATGTCCAAATTCAAGGAAGGAAGAGTCCACTTCAGAAATTCAAGGAGGAAAGGGTTAATCTATGGCAAGTGCCAGCTTATACTTGAAATGCAGACGAAGTTGTAGTATAGAAATTAGCAAGAGTTATCTTCTCTACTGAACATCTCCAGGAACTAGTCTAATCTCTACCAAAATAGGGCTTGACATCTGTTCAAACCTGGCTTTGTCATTTCTTACAATTATAACGAGCTTAAGCGACCTGCGAAGCAGGTCGTCACCACGCAGCAGGTGGAAAGCTTAAGCTCTTACTATAGGTATCATGAGTCTCTCATATACTATGCAGAAGAATTCGCATGCGGCGGCTGACTGGTTTCCCAAATCTACATCGGAGTGTATCGGCTTAATGTTGAACCCAAAAACCAACACTAATTTATGTCTGTTGCCAGCCTGGTTTTCGAAAAATATGATGATCAGATACGCTCCGCAGCAAACACGGAAAGCCAGTCAGACGCCGCAAGCGATCTCATTGGCTGTAATGAATCATATAGCAAATGAAATAGAAGGATACATTTTTTACGACACTGATACGGATAAATGAGTGACTGATCTGCGTTTTAGCCGCCATATTTAACCTGTGACTTCTCTCGCATTAAACAATATTTTTGCGTAGTTAAGTGTAAATACTGAAGTTTTGCCGTAAAAAAAAATGGATTACATTCCTACAGCACATAACAGGAATTTTTCATGGAGAAGAATTTATCGCTGACAACATGATAAAGGTAGGATATGCGGTGATTTCAGCTGACTGGTGATCAGCTGATCGTTTGCGGTATAGCTAAAAGGAGAAATCAAGTTTTTTTTGTTGACAAAATCAGCCTATAAAAATAAATTTTCAGGGTACATGCATAATTTCTTTTTACTATAAGACTAAATATTTATTTACACACTTGTAACTGGTGAAAAAAAATGAAAAAAAAAAATGCCATAACCAAGGATTGAACCTGGACCGTCCACATAACAGGCGGACACTCTCCACGTCCCTATAAAGGCCGGCTTATACCACAAGGCAGTACAAGAGTATCATATACCTATATCCAGTGACACACTAATGTACAAAATTTCATGGAAAAAAATTGTTTGATGTTGTACACTTTGCCTCAGACCTACAGGTTTTGTCTGGTCCGCGACTTTGCATATCTGATAGAAAAAAAACAAATGCATAAAATGCGTAAGCTCATTTCATAGGTAACGCCTATTTATTTCATATTATATTTCTTGTAGGCGGATGATTTTGTTTGTGTTGAGGTTTTACGGCCCAGTCAACCCAATGGGGTCATGTTGACCTAACCACACGTTTACTGGGCAGGCTTAGTCCTCTAAGCCGTTAATCAGTATTGTGCACATTCTTTTGCCAGAAACTGACAACTGCCCTTCTTGAAAAGTCAAGGCCTCTTTTCGGAAACAAATACAAATATTTGCAAATGAAACATAATCTGCTGATTTGAGTGCAAAGAGAGACAAAGTTGTATCAAGATTCCTATTTTCATTTATTGTTGTGCATTACATATTTACCTTAAGTATTTGGGCAGCAAAGCTCCATATAAAGTTCCTTTTTAACCAAAATATGTTATTAATAATATTTGTATTGTTTCTCAATGAAAATATACCGTATTCTACCTAATTACTGCACATATCCCTAAAGGCGCACAGTCAAGCAATTTCAGTCTTCAGATTACAGACAGTGTACTTTTTGTCTTCTTCTTTATAAAGGCATATGTTATGGGCACTCATCAGAATTGCATCGACTTGTCGATGCAATTCAAATGAGTACACATAACATATGCTTTTATAAAGAAAATCAAAAGGAAAAAAAACAACAAAAAACAAACAAAAACATTGCATAAGCATCATTTGGTAAGTCCTTTGCTGATCTTTTTTTAAAGTTTAGCCTTAGTTTTACCACAAGTTTTCCCAGTAATTTTGAAAAACCTAAGCGCACGGTGCAGTAATTAGGTCGAATAGGGTATTCTGTAGTAATGAGTACCCACAATGTATTTTCGTGGAGACATAAGAAAAATATTTATCTGGATGCTCTTCATATCTGGAGCTATAGGTCAGACAGGCTGAAGCTATCAGCTCATGGATGTTCGGGTGTTCATCTTGACCACAACGGTCCCATCCAATGAAAGTGTGACTCCGAATACATATGCAAACTGCACAGATTTGGATTCAGATCAGCTAACGTAACTTATGATCAAGATCTGTACTGTATCAAGTGATTTTGTAAGAAGACCATGAACTCTGTTCAGACAGCGCAGAAGTGCAGGCTGGTCCGGGACTTTGCTGTAGGTATATCCTTATGTGTCCAAAGACATGTTTTCCCTAGACACCAGGGAAAACACCGGCCACATGTATGAATATGCATTAACTAGAATATTCAAGTATGACTATCAAAGATAAAATATCTGCCGTCATGTTGCGTGTAACGTTCAATTATTTTAGCTCGTTCAGTTTCAAAACAGCATCTATTCCATTACATAAGCTTTGCTTAAAGCCGGTCTCGAGAGACTTGAAATATCTAGTCATTATTTCTGATCAGGTTTTTCATCAGTTAGAATATTTGAATAATTATCACTACCCGTCATATTGTAATTTGATTGAATTCTTGCAATATTGTATGCAGCATGAAATTTTGTATCTATAATGTTTTCATTTTTATCTCAGATAAGAATAATTCCAGTTTATAATTCCCAAGGTGATGGAAAACTGTTTTATTAAACAGATTTGAAATAGGTTATTGTCGGTTTATGCTGTTACTGGCGATAGTATGCTGATGTCAATTGATGCTACCGTGTGATAGGATGATAGAGTAAATAACATTATGGCGCTCTGGACTCAATATGTTTCTGATCTACTTTAGAAAATAAATATACAATATTTATCTTTATTTTCCATTAATGTTTTACTAATGACTGAAAATGCATTATTCCCTTCATTGTAAGCGAACGGCATGATGCAAAAAGGGTCTTCGGGGTATTACGAAATATAAGCCTTTGAATGTGGCATTACATAGGTTCAGATTAACTCTTAAAGCACCAATCACAACCACAGCAGACAATCTTTTGATTTTTTTTATTTCTCAGAGAAAATAAGGCTTGGCATTTTATGTGAATCATCTGCTTGGCAAATGATTCACATGAAATGCTTATTTTCTCTGAAAAATAATTAAGAAAAAAAAAATAGATTGCCATATGCTACAATTCTGATTTGCTCTTTCAGGATTAAGGGAATATTCCTAAGACAATTTTTGTATTAATTTTGCCCCAAAAGCATGTCTTGTGGGTACTCGAATGGAACTGTCTTGGTGAGTGATTCCAATAAGTACCACAAGATATGCTTTGGTGCAAAATATAACAAAAAAAACCCCAAAAAAACATTTTGGATTATTCCCTGCAGTTGCACGTCATACGCATACCCTAAGTATTTGGGCAGATAGGCTTGAGCAATCAGTGCAGACCCAGATCAAACTGCTCCTAAAAAAGGAACTTCTAATGAGTCTTAACCCTTGTCCTGCTGAATAAATTAATATGTCATGCCCATTTCTAGTTTTTAGCCAATCAAATTACTTGCTCTAGATTGTTGATATAAAGTCACATACTTAATGGCAAACAGTGCAGATCCAGATCAGTTGGCTTCTTCATAAGCCAACTGATCTGTATCTACACTGTTTGCAAAGGCAGGACATATCTGGGTTGAGCAGGACTATGGTTAAAACATATCTTTTCATGGAGGAATTAGAAAAATATTAACCTGATACTCTATCTTATTTGAGTCTCGTATGTTGTGTTTTTGTTTTTTTTGCCACAGAGTAAAAATAAGAAGGAGGACGGGACAAACTGTGAACAATTGGCTGCTTTTAAGGTCCAATCTGTCTCTGATTTGTATCACAAAATTAAAGAATAGACTCAGGACATTCTAGATGTATCAGATATATTATTTACTGAACAATAGAAGTATCCCCAACAAAGCAAAGGATTTAAAGAGTCGAGGTTGAGGGCGCGGAAATTAGCTGCTCAGTCAAGACATCCGTGGCGTGGTTTGATTCAACGCATTGTATATGTTAAGGGTGTTAGATGTCAGACAATAAGTGTATACGATAACAAAGGGATTTAAGTACAAGAATAACATAAAAAGTGTTTGATTCGGAAACTGACTCGGTGAAAAGAATGTCAGTCAAACTGTTAAATTGAGACTTTGACTGTACATTCGATTTTTACCTGTGGCCTGTTGCAGATGACAAGAGACTTATTTTTTCTTAATTTTACAAGAAAATAAGAGATTGTTATTTCATTTGAATAGCCCCACTTAAGATGAGTTGAATGAAATAGCATTTGTTGATTTGGAGAAAATTAAAAAAAATATATTTCAGATAGTCTGCTAATCTATATATTTCATTTATTTGGAACCCTGTGACTTCGAAGCAGACGGCATGTCAATCTTAGTTTCAAGGGTACAGTACCATTGTTGACAGTATAATGAGTCGTGTTAAGTTCTGTATACAACTTTACGAGGGTAAATAGAATTTTCCCACCATTCGAATCCAATTGTCAAAATATACTGTGAATTAACAGGAAGTCAGGATAATAGGAAGTGGACGTGTGTCCAGTCGTAAAAGTATCTTGTCCGTCACTCATGTTTTTTGATCTAACAAGATGTGGATAAATCTCTTGTATTTTAATATAAAAGTTTTTCATGCATATTTAATTCAGGTTGATTGGGCATATCCCCTTGTAGGGTATCATTTATTACGCTACATTTATACCAAAGTAGATTGAATTATTAAATTTAAGACTCCTTTTGCAGAAAAAAGCAGTCATCTTTAGAATTCGACAAAAACTGAGTTTGTCTTGATGTTCTGAGATGACTATTTGATCAGACCTTGAAAATAAAGCTCCTTGTTCAGAATATTTATAATCCATAAATTCTATTCTTAAATTTTTTATCTGACAAAATGACAATGATTTTGATGGTAATCAATTATGTTATCAAGTCACCTGGTCAATAATATTTTAGGACTTAATTTGTTAAGAAGTATTTGGTCATAATTCTGGGATTACTTTTCTTATTTCTTCTTAAAAACATACGTTGTGGGTACTCATTAGAAATGCATTGGAGAGGTGCTTCTAATGAGTACCCAAAACATACATTTTTTTTATGGAGAACTATGAAATATTATCCCAGAATCACCACCAAAATCTCCTCCACAGCAAGTCTTTCGATATTTGATGTTGTATAAATGTACGTGAATTAAAGATGCACCGCAGCTGAGCAGCTAGATACTTGGCTACTGTTCTGAAGGTCACAGGTTTGAGCCTGACTCAGACTAAAAACTCCCTCTGTTCACCTGTACACCCAGCAGTGGGGGATTCCTTCAGGGTGGGTGGATGAATGTAGGTTCCAAGGCAGCTCCTTACCCTATTTATCAAGTATTTGGCCAGAAGAAATAAACAGGGCCCAGTTGTTCAAAGCGTCGTTAGCTTAACGAGCTCGTTCAGGGTCATTTCGTTAACTGTTTTAGCAGATTTAATATACAATATTCTGATATTTTTTGCTGAAAAAATGTGAGTAGCTTTTGCACTGCAAAAGCTACTCACATTTTTTCAGCAAAAAATTTCAGCATATTTGCATATCACTCGATGTAAATTTTAACGAATCGTTAACTAACGACATCGTTAGCTTTGAACAACTGGGCCCTGATTATTATATGGCAATTTTCATATCATACCCCATATCAGGGCTGATATGGGTCGAGGGTTGATATGACCGGGTATGATATGAAAATCGCCATATCGTAATCTATTTATCATACATTTTCTTTCTGACAAGTTTGCCTATTTGATATGGTATGTGGAGTCATACTAGTGTACTGCTAGAGCACCGAGTGCTCTGAATTGACCGCTGAGTGCTCTGAATAGACCGCCGAGTGCTCAGAATGTGCTGGACGGCGGAGTGCTCTGAATGTGGTGATATGGGTTTTTCGCCCGGGCAAAAAAGCTGTATCACCCACGTAACTCATTGTCACACCTTTTGCGCTCCACAAGAGTGAATGTGCTTGAAAGCCACTTTAATATCACATATGCAAAATAACCATATTTTCTAGTAAATGTATGATAAGAAACAGATATCCTCCAATCTAGACAGCTACATGTATATGCTAGTTTTACCTTAACCCTTATCATGCTGAATAAATTATGATGCCATGCCCACTTCCAATTTTCAGCCAATCAGATTATTTGATCCAAGTTGTTGATATAGATTCACATACGGAATGAAAAACAGTGCAGATCCAGATCAGTTCTTCAGAAGTCAACTGGTTGGCAATCTGGATCTACAGTTTACAAAGGTAGGGTATATCCGGATTCAGCAGAACAAGGGTTAAGCATGCTAAGGGCTATGGAGCTAGGAAACCAGAAGGGTTTATTGATTGCCAATGGGTCCAGAGTTCAAACAACTTAAATGACATAACATACATTTCTTATCATTAAATCTTTCAACAAACTCATTTATCTCTAAACCATTGGCTTCTGACACTTTTATTTAATGAGGAATCCCTTGATTATAGCTTTCATGAGATTTCAATGTTTTCTTAACTCATCATACATAAGAAAGTCAACTTACAACCAGTTAGAACCCCAGTCTGCCTTTGCAGCTATCCAAAATCATAACTCTTTGCATGCTGAATAAAAATATTCGCATATGACATTTTGAAATATTTTTTTTCATATTTTTGCTACAAAATAGGGTTTGACAGTTCATAAGAATCAGATAATTCACATGAAATATAATCCCTATTTTCTGTTGAAATAACATATCATTCATGAATTATTTACCTTCAGCATGCAGACTGATATTCTGTTCAAAGCTTAAGCAGTGATGTAACCTTAACCATGCTGCATTTAATAATCTCTGATAACATTCTAGAATAGCTTATTTTCTCCAAATCTTATTTTAGTCTCATTTCAGGTCTGCTAGTTTTGCCTAGATTGTGCAAAATGTTAATGTCACATCAGCTTCAGTTCAATGGCTCTCTCTCTCTCTATATATATATACATATATACTGTAAACTGAGCTGCCTTAGATTCAACATTACTTTTTGTTATCTGAAAACTTTATTTCCAAATAAAATTCAGCTGACCCCAGTTTGCTATAAAATACTTCTGAGGATTGAATAATAAAGTATCATGGGTGAAAATATTTTCTAAATACATGTAGGTACTTAACTAACTAGGCTATGTAGCCAAGTTGCGTAAAAAAGGAGATAATTCTATTATCAATTAACCCCTAAAGCGCCAATCACAACAATTGTCATCTGCTTGTGATTTTAAAAGTCATTTTTGCAAACAGTGTGGACCCAGATCAGACTGCTCCTCTAGGAGCAGTCTGATCAGGGTCCACACTGTCTTACTGTATGCAAAAATAGGTTTGAAAAGTTTGCAAGAATATTCAGCAGATGACATAGACGACATTTTCAGATGCAGGTTTTCTTGGCATTTTAAGGGTTAAACCATGATTATAATCTAAAGGTTTTAAAAGCTTTGAAGTATATTTGTATTTTTATTTATTCATATTATAAGCATGTATTTAGGAAATAGATTATTCAGAATTGTGATCAAATGCCCAAATTAAAGCACAGTTTGGGTTGTACCCATTTGAACACAAGCAAGGGCAGCGAGCGAGTGCTCAAATGGGTACAACCCAAACTCAACTGTGCTTTATCTGGGGCATTTGAGCACGGTTCGAAATAATTTATTTCTTTTATAACACCCCTCATTGAGCGAATTTTTTGCATAAATGAGATTTTTTTTTTATTATCTTTTTATTATTATTATTACCTGACTTCCCAATGGGTAGTTGATTATTCATCTTAAGCATTACGTTACATGGTTACGTAGTTACAAAGTTCGATAACGAATATTCAAGATGGCGGATTACTGATGCGAATCAGCTGAAGATGTAGAATATAAAGAACAGTGTAAAATATAAAACTTGTATCCTGTGTTCATGAAAGAATTGCAAAATGCATGGAAATGGAGTGCCGCCATGGACCCAATGAGGACAGATATAAAACAGCAAAATAAGAATGTTAACTGACTGATATACATCAGCTCTTTCCAGTATCATTAACATTTATCTTTAAATATCTGCAGATGAACTTTAGTACTCACTGGGCATGTTTTGTAGTTGCAGCTATACATAAGCTCTTTCCATTATCATTAACATTTATCTTTGAACTTTAGTACTCTCTGGGCATGTTTTGCAGTTGCAGCTATACATCAGCTCTTTCCAGTATCATTAACATTTATCTTTAAATACCTGCAGATGAACTTTAGTATTCTCTGGGCATGTTTTGCAGTTGCAGCTATACATCAGCTCTTTCCAGTATCATTAACCTTTAGCATGCTAAATAAAATATCTTCAGATAACATTTTCCACCTTAACTTCTCTCTGGGCAAAATCAGCAGGAGAAAAATTGGTGACACTTTTCTTAAATTTCTCAAAACATTTCGTGTAATTTGCACAAAATATCAAAGCCTTTTACTGAAAAAAATAATAACTATTTATATTTAAAAATGTTATTTGCTGAATTTTTTTAAGTGTTAAAGGCCCTTGCCAGTTTTGCAGAAGTGCACATGCAAGACTGATTCAAACTGCTTGCATAATGATATTTTTTTTTCCAACCAAAAATTAACATTTATCTTATATCTTCATGAAACCATGTTATGACAACATTAGTAGTACCTTGGCAAGATGGTTCTAATGAGTACCCATATTATACATTTTCAAAGCACTGTCATATCCTATAATAACAAAATATTACTCTTAACCAATAATTCAGATTCATGGACAGCTGTACCTGTATAGATTCGCCTGTCCTTAATGCAATATTAAGAAAACCATTATTTCTTTTTTTTATCAAATAACACAGTATACATAAATACTTCTCTATAAAAGAACTAATAAATGTCTTTCTAACCACATCTCAAATAATATATCTAATTGAATCTAGAGCATCTTTATGTGACAATAAAACATCTATATACCATATCTATGCTCAGTATTCGAACCTTATCACATTTGGTTCTAAAATTTGAATACGTCCATTTTACTACCTGTTAATGTGTCTAAAAACTGCTGGATGAGTGGCAAACAGTGTAGACCCTGATCAGATGCTGCATTCTGCAGCATCTGATCTGGGTCTACACTGTTTTATCATGCCTGTCTGTCCAAATACTTTGGGTATATATGGTAAACCTTTTTTTTTCTTCTCGTATATCCATAGCTTCAAACAAAAGGGTATCAATATAATGTTTTTTTGTTTTTTCTTATTTTTCTGGGTATAATCCACCGGAATTGCCTCAGTCAGGCAATTCTGATAAATGCCCAGAATCTATATAATTTGGCAAAGAAAATACCCTCAACTGCCAGTAGAAATTTCCAGCTTATCTGGTCTTGCGCTTACTGTATTAACCCTATGTGCTGGTACATCTCTTAAAGCGCTAAGCAAAATTTGTAGCAGACTACGCTCTACAATTTTTTTTTTATTTTTCAGAGAAAACAAGTCTTGACATTTCAAGTGAATCATCTGCCAAGCAGACATTTCACATGAATTGTCAAGACTTGTTTTCTCTGAAAAATAAAGAAAAAAAAAATAAATAAAAAATTGTCGTCTGCTGCAGTTGTGATTGGCGCTTTAAAGGTTAACTCCTTATCCAACTTATTCTAAAATTTGAACAAGTACATTTCACTATCTGTTGGTTTGTTTAAAAATTGCTGGATTAGTGACAAACAATGTAGACCCTGACATGTGGTGTCTGATCTGGGTCCACACTGGTTCCCTAGGTCTATCTATCTGAACACTTAGGGCCAATATGGTAACCATGGGTCTGACACTTAGCATGCAGGGGTAATAATTAGAGCAGACAACATTTGAAAATATTTCTTATTTTTTTTTCCAGAAAATAAGGTTTGACATTTCATGCAAATTGTCTCTTTTGCATGAAATGTCAAAGCCTATTTTCTGAAAAAAAAAAAAAAAAAAAAATATCATTAATATGTTGTCTGCTGAATTCACCCAGAGAGTGACAAAGATTAAATATAATATTTATGAAATTTGAGAAATGTTTTATATTTTATAACTTACATTTAAAGGAAATACCAGATAAAAACACTTTAACCTTTACCACTCTCTGGGCATTTTCAGCAGACGACAGATTGATGATATTTTTCTTATTTTTCCCAGAAAACAGGATTTGACATTTCATGCAAATTGTCTCCTTAGGAGACAATTTGCATGAAATGTCATATCCTGTTTTCTGAGAAAAATAAGAAAAATATTTCAAAATGTCGTCTGCTGAAAATTTTACCCAGAGTGCTAAGCGTTAATTATGTTTTCTTTTTTCTAAGGTGAATATATTATCAGCATCAATACTGCCAACAAAAAATATTTATGCAAAAAGTACCAAAAAAAATGTACTTTAACAAAACCTTTCGAAAGTGCAAACCCTCTTTGGTGTATTATTAAAAGAAAAAAAGAAAAAAACATATAAAATCTTAAATGACTATACAATAAGATGGTACATAATATAGTAAGATGGTATCCATATTAAATATTTAACACACACACACACACACACACACACACACATACACACACACCAAAACAAAATAAATACGATAAATAAAATATCAAATAAATAAATTACCTTAAGTTTTATACTCCATGCTTTGTATCAGCAGTTCCCAAAACTAACCCTTCCCAAACACACTTCAAGGTAACAAAGAAGTAAACTAAAAACCACCTTTTATATCCATAACTTTAATTTCTTTGTGTTATGCCCGAAGGGCAAAATAAATATAACATATACCTACCTTAATTTAGATGCTGAATTCTATCCTACAAATCCTTTGTTATGGAAACCAGTCTGTCCATATAATAAACAACAAATTCTCTAAAAGCAACCAGTCCAGTTTCACGCTATGACAATTAATCTATCAAAAATATATCTGAACAATATATCAAGTTTATGACTACCACAGCGCGTGTCATTTTCCACACATGGTAGAAAATCATTCTTCATGAAATTGGCTCTAGGTAACTATGACATTTTATTTGATTTGCCCTTGTCAGAAATCTACTTGCATCAGAAGAGACTGTTCCACTTTAACAACTATTTTCTTACTGCTGCTACTGTATCATTTACATACATTTGACAATTTTGATGTTGTCGCTATAGTACGGCAGGTGGTCGGGACAATAATAAACTCCCATAAAACAAATCAAACTTCAGCAGACGATAAAACCCAGCGACAGATTAACACTCAATTCCCTATACTACTCATCTAATGACATTCAGTTTATAAAATCTGTTTTTGTGCTCTTGAATCTCAGATTTTAGATAAAATGTGTCTATATTTACCGTTTTATCTATTTTTCATAATAAATAGGGTTTTATCAATTTCAAATATCAGAACTTCTAGATGATCTTTTGAAATATTGATTTATATTTAACTACACACTCAACACCTGCTTTTTTGCAAGCGACAGACTTTTAATTCAAAGACCATTAATTGGAGACTTGACGATATACAAACTGACTCATTTCTTTGTATGCTACTCTTTAACTCCCAAAGAGTCCCAGTCTATATTTACCCACAATCCATTGTTTTCTCACATACTGCTCAGCTGCATGATGGGATAGGAAATTTCCTTATATGGGATTTATTACTTGCAGAGATGGGAGTTTGTAAACTTACGATAGGCTATAATTCTGCTAGCGTATAATCAATGGATCTTTAATCGGCAACAAATCAGACACAAGTCACCCAACATTGTTACTACAATGAGTTAGATATGGGGTGAAATATATTAGCATTTCAATCAGTTATCAGGACTACAGATAAGAAACTTCTTTAACCAAAAATATTTGTATTTTTTTCTTATTATTCCACAACATCATATGTTGCCGATGTACATCAGATTCTCTGCAGCTAGGTAATTCAAAAGAGTACCCAATATGTGAACACTGGTGGAAAAATAAGAAAACTATTTTTATCTTCAATGCTCTCCATTCTGGGATGCAAGTTACTATAGTTACTTTTGTTGGATAAAAACGCCTAGATAACATCTCATAAATATTTACACATGAATTCAAGAACCCTTTAAGACCTCTGCATGAAGCAGAAGTGACAAAGACACAAAGGTTCTGCTGGTTTCAGGCTATACTATAGTTCTTAACCCTTGTCCTGCTGAACCTGGATATACCCCGTCTTTACAAACAGTGTAGATCCAGATCAGTTGGCTTCTAAAGAAGCCAACTAATCTGGATCTGCACTGTTTGCCATTATGTATGTGAATTTGTATCAACAACCTGGATCAGGTAATCTGATTGGCTGAAAATTAGAAGTGGGCTTGGCATCTTAATTTATTCAGCAGGACAAGGGTTAATTATCACAGAGATAAAGTTTCAAATGATGAACTAGATGAATAGTTAAAACAAAAATGCATGACCACTGAGAGGCCACCAGTCAATCTTTTTACCAAGGCCCCATTTTCACCATGGGCAGCAATACTCATACCACCAGAAAAAGGGAACATTTTTTTTTTTTTTTTTTTTTGTTTATTTTTGCACCAAAACATGTATCTTGTGGCTTGATCAGGTGCCTTGATTTTTGCACCAAAACATATTTGCACTAAAATGTATCAAGTGATCATGTGAGTAAACTACAGGTTTTGGTGTAAAAATCACAAATTATCACCTTATATGGACCTCTGTTTGAGAAGTGCTGTCAACAGAAGAATGTATAGCTGCAGCAGTAAACATAATAAGAAGTGTTGTCAAAAGCAGAATGCATAATTCTACAGTAAACACATAAGAACTATACCAGTAAAACACTATAAATACATTGAGAGTGCTGCCAACAGCTGGATAACTGCAACTGTAGATATTTATGCTTTCAAAATCAGGACCTTTAACTGCAACTGAAAACATATTTAGTGCTGTCAAAATCAGAAAATATAACTGCAACTGTAAAGACATTAAGAAGCACTTTCAATGGCAGAATGTATAACTACATTGTTTAAACAAACATCTTACAAGAAGTGCTGCCTACAACAATATGTATATCTAGTAAGAAGTGCTGTCAAGAGACCACATGGAAACATACTCAGGTAATGATGTACTCATTTCTGACATGTACTGAGAGGTCATCTGCCTTACACTAAGCTAAGCATGCTGGGTAAACATTTCAGAAGATAATATTTTGAAATATTTTTCTTATTTTTCACAGAAAATAAGGGATTCATATTTCATTCAAATTGTCTCCTAAGTAGTCAATTTGCATGGAATCTGAAAGCCTGTTTTTTGGAAAAAATAAGAAAAATAAGATATTTCTAATTTTTTACAGAAAATAAGGGCTTCATATTTCATTCAAATTGTCTCTTAATGAGTCAATTTGCATGAAAATTCAAAGCCTGTTTTCTGGGAAAAATTAAGTAAACTATTTCAAAATGTCATCTGCTGAATATTTTACCAAGAATGCTAAGCATTATAGCAGGTAAAAGTGTTAAAGCTTAATGGCAGGAAACGTAATACCAATAAATTCATAACCACTACCTCAAACAAATGAAAGCGTTTCATTGTCTTAGGAACTACATAAAATGGCCTATTTTAAAAATTCATAAAGAGTAATTGCCCTTTGTAGCATCTCGGTTCTTTCGGTGCAGTGTTTATGAAAGAGGATAATTATCTTCGTACTTCATATAATATGTAATAATGTTAAAATAAACCATTTTTTATAAAAATAACGTAAATCAATTAAGCAAACATAAAGATAAAAAGGATTGATTACGGTGTCCTTTCAAAATCACCAGCTCGTACTGTTTATGTAGCTTTTTTAGTTGTAATTACTTATAAGAGAATGGCTACCAACATGCAAATGCCATTCACCAGCGCACCTATTGATCTCAGCCTTTCGCAGGCTAATAATACATACAGCAGACAACAAACATTCATATTATCATTATTTCTACTGAAAAAAAAATGGGGCCTGACATTTCATAAGGACTGTCTGGAGTGTTGAAAAGTCACATCATTACGAAAACATGCCTATTCAAACATACTGAAAATTTTATCACCCAAAAATTAATATTTTCAGATAAAAAATTCTGATATTTTTTCTTATCAAAACATAGATTGTGGGTACTCGTTAGAACCGCCTTGCCGAGGCGGTTCTAACGAGAACCCACAATCTATGTTTTGAGCAGAAATAAGAAAAATAATGTATACCCCTGTAAACCCCAGTTTTACCATATAAAAGTGGGGTTTAAGGGGGTCAAAATAATATAGGCATGTTTTCGTGATGTGAAATTCCTGGTCCTATTTTCTGAGAAAGATGTTTTCAATATGTTGTCTGCTAATACTTGAGGAGGTCAGCCCTATGGATCCAACTGGCTACATTAATTTGCAAACAGTGTAGATCCAGATGAGACAGCTCATAACCAGCCGTCTCATCAAGATGCACACTGTTTGCCATTCTGTTATTCATTTTGACTGAAAGCCCAATCTGCAACAATGGATGGGGCCAAATTTAGAAATGGAAGGGTCCATTTCAGAAACTCAAGGCTGAAAGGGATAATGACACTTTCTGAGGAGCTTAGCATGTTGACAACATTCTGAAATACTTCTCTTGTTTTTCCAACAAAAATGACATTCCATGCATATTGTCTCTTAAGGGAGTAATTTGCATGAAATGTCCAAGACTGTCTACTGAGAAAAAATGCAAAAAAAATGCAAACAGACCATGAGTTGCTGTCTGCAACAGTCTCACTATCATTTTGCCATTTTCCTCAACCTTTTATATAATAGATAAATTCCACTAAAATCCACTTCTGTGGTTGCAGCTATACATAAGATGACATTTTTAAATATTTTTCATATTTTTCCCAGAAAGGAAGGAGACAATTTACACGAAGTGCCAATGCCCATTTTTTGGGGAAGAATTAAGAAAACTATCATCACTTTGCCATCTGCTGAATTAGCCCAGAGATTGGTGATGGTTAAATAAGTAATTTATCAGGATCAGGTAGTCATAAAATGGTGAACAAGAGTGTGTCACAATTCTGGGACCTGTTTTCAGTGGTGCATGCCCCCCTCCTTTTCAGCGCTGTCAGGTATGTGAAATAGCCCCCTGTTTTCAACAAAAAGTAAATGACTGACCCGAATTTTCTTGATTGGTATATGAGAGGCCCCACTTTTCAAAGAATAGACTCATCTAACTGATAAGGATAGATGAGTCCACCAGGAATAACTGGGTTAGACAGCTGAGTTAGAGTAAATGTGTGCCAGTGAACAGATGATAGATAAATGGCATTTAATTTGTGAAATACCATTGTAGTTTTTTATATGTAAACATGTATGCAAATAACGAAGAGTAGTTTCTATATGGATAGGTATAAAAAATTAAAGGGCAGTATATGAATAGGTCAACATTTCAGACAATCAAGTATATGAATGGGTCTGTTTTTTCAAAGGCCAGGTATATGAATGGGGTCGGTTTCAAAATATTGGCTTGCACACCCGTACTGCAATCACCCCCTAAGCTACCCTCACCCCCCTCCCCCTTCTGAGGCAAAGCCCTATGAAAATGGGTAAGTGCTTCAGCAGATAAATATGAATTTGGGTGAACATTTTATGAAAGTGCACCTGAAAATGGCAATACAACAACAAAACCTGAATATTTATGTTGAATTCAACTTTTGATAGTAAGAATACCATAAAACATCTTAAAACAGGCCCGAAAGCTTGACACTTATTTTCAGCTTTGTGAGTGTGTGCTTGGTGAGCGTGTGCATTGCTCTGAAAGGTAATTCCTAGTAGAATATATTAACAGAAAGAAGATACATGCAAATGGGTGCTGCATATTACATGAAGATGGGTGCTGCTCATCACGAAAACGCGCCTATATAATTTTGACCCCCTTAAACCCCACTTTTATGTAGTAAAACTGGGGTATACAGGGGTATACATTATTTTTCTTATTTCTGCGCAAAACATAGATTGTGGGTACTTGTTAGAACCGCCTCGCTGAGGCGGTTCTAACGAGTACCCACAATCTATGTTTTGAGCAGAAATCTGAAAAATATCAGAATTTTTCATCTGAAAATTTTCATTATTTTGGTTGTAAAATTTTCAGTATATTTGAATAGGCGTGTTTTCGTAATGTGTAAGAAAATATGGGTTAGACTTACATGTGCTCCAGAGGTACACCCCTACCTTGAATCTGGGTCAGCAAGTGGCATATAAGATGGGTCAGTTAATTCTTCTGTGATATTCTTTATATAAAAAAAAATGTAACTTGTCTGTCAATCATAGGTCTAGATAAGAGTGGGTATCAGGTTAATATTTTTCTTATTTCTCCACAAAAACATATGTTGTGGGTACTCATTAGAAGTGCCTCATGCTGAGCTGAGGCACTTCTAATGAGTACCCACAACATATGTTTTCGTGGAGGAATAAGAAAAATATCAATACTTTTGGATTGAAAAAAGCGCCTTAACTAGAGCTATGTGTCATGGCCTGTTCCATCCACAACATACTAATGGCTACCATACTTATCCTAAATATTCAACATCTTAACTCAAATAGTCAACACCTTAACTCTTTACATACTTGTCCCAAAACTTGATTAAGTCCATTTCATGCATCTTAAACACTTTAGATGTCTTGAGAAGTCCTGTAACGGCTGATTGAAAGGCGAACAGTGTAGATCCTAGTCACATTGTGGCATCTGATCTAAATGTACACTTTTTGCTATATCCTGTCTGTCCAAAACATTTAGGGTAAATACAGTAATCTTATGTAATGTTGTTTATCTCTTTGTCTGACTTACAGTCTCCTATTGTCAAGATGAAGCAGTAACTCTGGGTTAAAAAAAAATCAGCAGATGACATTTTGAAAAATTTTTCTTATTTTTTCCAGAAAATAGGCTTTGATATTTCATGAAACATTATGAAAACTCGCCTATATAATTTTGACCCCCTTCAACCCCACTTTTATATAGTAAAACTGGGGTTTACAGGGGTATACATTATTTTTCTTATTTCTGCTCAAAAACATAGATTGTGGGTACTCGTTAGAACCACCTCAACGAGGCAGTTCTCATGAGTACCGGTACCCACAATCTATGTTTTGAGCAGAAATATGAAAACTATCAGAGTTTTTCATCTGAAAATTTTTCAGTTTTTGGAGGTGAAATTTTCTACATATTTGAATAGGCGTGTTTTCGTAATGAATTGTCACAGATTCAAGGTAGGGGTGTCCTCTGGAGCATATGAAAATTGAAAAGGTTAATCATGAATATCAAAAGAAAAAAGTACATGTTAATTATTAACCTTTACCACTAAATTCAGCAGATGACGAATCGGTGATATTTTTCTTACTTTTCCCAGAAAATAGGTTTTGACATTTCATGCAAAGTGTCTCCTTTGGATATACCCTGCCTTTACAAAAAGTGTAGATCCAGATCAGTTGGCTTGAAGAAGCCAACTGATCTGGATCTGCATTGTTTGCCATTAAGTATGAGAAATTATAGCAACAATCTGAATCAAGTTATCTGATTGGCTGAAAATTAGAAGTGGACATGGCATCAGGCCAAGGGTTAAGGATTAACCCCATTTATGCCCAGTGGCATCTTCCTTGCAAGCTGGACCAGACAATTTAGTATTTAAAGGAGTATATTCTCTGAGGGTATATTACAAAACAGCAGTTTTCCTTGTATTTTAATGGAAAGCAGTTCCAGCACTGGTAAGATATTGCATTCTGTGGCTATGTTGTATATGAAAGTCCATTTTGTGGTACATAAGGCATACATAGATTGATTAAGATGTATTTTTAACCCTTGTCCTGCTGAACCCGGATATACCCTGCCTTTGCAAACAGTGTAGATCCAGATCAGTTGGCTTCTGAAGAAGCCAACTGATCTGGATCTGGACTGTTTGCCATTAAGTATGTGAATTTATATCAGCAACCTTGATCAAATAATCTGACTGGCTGAACATTAGAAGTGGGTGTGGCTTCTTAATTTATTCAGCAGGACAAGGGTTAAGGTTGTCCATATATCATTCCTGAACAAATAACTCTGAGAAAATATTTACTATCTTTTTAAAGCATATATCATAGTGAGAAAATATTTACTATCATTTTAAGACAAATATCAAAGCTTCAAATAAGAGGGAATATCTGCATACTCTTCTTATTTGTCCATTTTTTAAAACATATGTTGTGGGTACTCATTAGAAGCGCCTTGGCAAAATGCTCTTAACAAGTACCCACAACATATGTTTTCGTGAAGAGATAAGAAAAATGTCAATAATCTTAGGCTAAAACACACACCTTATCTGGAGCCATGATTTACTCTCTTCTCAAAACATATATTACATAATGTCACAGGACTGCTCAAGCCAGCCAATGACAAGCCGAATTGCATCTTCGACCAAAACAAGCGGCGGAAAAATGTGACAGCAATGATTGGAAAATAGATACTGGGAAGCGTTAGAAATGTCTTGTATTTATCATCTATAAAAAAAATACGATTCCATTTGTTTCGCCATGGATTATAAACTGCATACTGTTACAGCGGGATCGCACGACACAGAAAACATAATTCCGAGGAAGTAATCAAGTCAGATTGAGAGAAATGATAGACATTAATATTAGAAAAGACAAAATTCAGAAGATTCATTTCAAAAATTGATTTGTTTTGCAATGAAACTTTATTTAGGCCGGCATATTTTTTTTTTATTGTCTTCTAATCTATATGTATGCTGAAATGACTTTAAAGAAGGCCGCACATGTTCAAAATCAAATTTTACAGTATATATTCATGTACTCTATATTTAACCCTTAAAGCACCAAGAAAATTGTAGCAGATAACATTTTAATTTTTTTATTATTATTATTATCATATTTCAGAGAAACTAAGATTTGGTATTTCATGTGAATCATCTGCTATGCTGATGATTCACAAGAACTGTCAAGCCTTATTTTCTCTGAAAAAAAAAAATATATATCAAAATGTTGTCTGTAGCAGCTGCGACAAGCATTTAAAGGTTAAAGCAATCACCTGACTTGAAAGGCCGCTATTTCACATCTCCTTTAAATAAACTAAGTAGTGGAAATTTACCTGTATTTAGCAAGCACCTGTCTTAACGTATTCTTAGCTTTCCCTTGGGTACTTGTTTAATGCAGATTTGACTGCAGACCTTGAGGTTAATACTTTTTGTCTCTCTGCCAACACATTTTAGACACATCCTTGAATACCTAATGACAGATTTTATCTGTCATTTTTCATTGCCATGCATGGTTTTAGAGAAAATGTCTTTGACTTCTATCGAAGATTGCATTTATCCGCGCAAAAACGTAGACCATGTGTGTATATTAGTACGCTATTGAGATATCAACAAAAAGTAGTGCGACTTGTGCTTGATCCATGGTTCAAATCCTCATATGAACCGCTGAGAAAACTCGGTTTAATACATGTGTGAACAACTAAAGCGCAGATCAGTCTGCACATCCACGCAGACTGCTCAGCACCTTTGTTTTTCATTGTAGCTCGTTTTGTTTTCTTCTTTCATAAACTTCACATAAGTTTAAATGGAAGGCAAAATGATTTTCTGGAATGTATAAGTTTCTCATAGACTGTCATTACAAGCCTATTCAGCCCTTTGATTATGTTTAAGTTTCTGTGTAAGTACAGTGGGAAGTTATGGTGTTTAAATATTTTTGGTAAATACGGTAAGCACAATGAGTCATCAGTACAACCACGCATTCAAGATAAGGCACGTCTTTGAACCAAAAAAGTATTGATACTTTTCTTATTTCTCCTTATAAAACATATTCTGCGGGTACTTATTAGAAGTGCCACGATGTGGTGCTTCTAATGAGTACCCACAATATATGTTTTTGTGGAAAAATATGAAAAATATTTATTTGGAACCCCTCTGATCTGAAGGTATGGTGCTGCAAGTCCCATGTATTACATAATTTCTAGATAATTCTTCAAAAACTAATTCCTCAGAAATATTATACATTACTGCAACAGAAGTAATTCATTGACACTTTGCATGCAGGGTAATAATTTCAGCGGATGACATTTTGAAACATTTTTCTTATTTTTTCCAGAAAACTGGCTTCGACATGTCCTGCGAACTGGCTCCTTAGGAGACAATTTGCATGAAATTCCAAAACCTATTTTCTGGGAAAAATAAGATAAATATCATCAGTTTTCCATCTGCTGAATTGCTGAGAGTGGTTCAGCTTAAATTCAGTTCACATTTGATTCCCAATAGGGGCAAGGTACCTTCTGGAACATTTTTTTTTTGTGTGCAAATTGATGAGTCAATTGGCCCAGTGGGAGGAAAGGGACTCTATGGCAAAGGAATAGGGTAGACCCAGATCAGTCACTGCAGCAAATTATCTTCACAGTTTGATGATATTATAGAACAAAAATGGCTTGGATTTGTTATTTATTTGCTATTTGTAAGACTGGGCAACATTATGGTAAAAATATGCAAATTCTCACATTAATTGGGATAATTTTAAGAAATTTTAAACTTTTTTTTTAACCATTACACTTTACAACTCTATGGGCAAAGTCTGCACATGACAACTTGGTGATATTTGGTTCTGATTTTTCCCAGAAAATAGGCTGACATTTCATGCAAATTTTCCTTAGGAGATAATCTGCATGAAATGTCAATGCCTCTTTTCTAGAAAGAAAAAAAAAAAAAAAATTCAAACTGTTGTCTGCTGAAATTTTCACCCAGCATGCAAAGTGTTTATGCCCAGTTAACTCTTTTTGCCATTCACTTTGTACAGGTCCATTTTCAGAATGGTTTATATCTTATTCTGATGATTTTTTACATAAATTCTTGTTTAATGCCAAAAAGTGAAGACTTACTTCAGATGCTGCATTCAGTTTTTGGGACGCTCATCACTGATGAGCTAATTTTATACCATTATGTATAATGTCGTAGGTTAGAATTACCTTAAAATGTTTTGATGCAAAAATTATTTTCTGAATACATTTAATGTAACTCCAGATAAAGCACTTGTTCCAACCAAAACATATTGATATGTTTCTTATTACTCCATGAAAACATACACTGTGGGTAAGAAAAATGAGGAACCAGGGATAAATAACGGGTGCTCAAGTAAGGGTACCCCTTCTGAAAACCCAGGTCAGAAATTATCATAGCATGACCTTAATAGTGTTGTCTGGGCCATAAAACTTCACCTCAAACAAACCAGCAGGCATAATTGAAGATATTACATTTTCTCTAGTCAGTACTGATGCTCCAGTTATCAGCTCAGTCCTGGCAATCCGAGTTACTGAACCATGACGTCAGTTGCTGATGCAGAGAATGTAAATTCAGCAACCAAAATATCAAATAGTGTTACAGATGGGTTTCAAATTCATTTCAAGAGAAATAAAAATTCGGTTACCTTATGCACGAGTGAGTGCTCTGAAATTGGAATAAAATCCCGCTATATCATTGGTTTTCGTTGAATTATGATAGGATTTCAACGCACTTCATCTACGTATTCCATTTCTTGGTGCATCCTATCATATAAATCATGGCTCCAGATAAGGTGAATATTACCGTATTCGACCTAATTACCGCACTGTGCGCTTAGATTTTTTCAAAAGTACTGGGATAACTTGTGGTAAAATATGACTCTACCTACTAAAGGATACCCTTAAAAACAAGTATCAGCAAAGGCCTTATTTGGTGATGTTCATGCGATATTTTTCTGATTTTCTTTATTAAAACATATGTTGTGGGTACTCATTTGAATTGCATCGACAAGTCAATGCAATTCAAATGGGTACCCACAACATATGCCTTTATAAAGAAGTAAACAAAAAGTAAACTGGCTGTTATTTGAAGACTGCGGAATTGCTTGACTTTGCGCTTATAGGGGTATGTGCGGTAATTAGGTCGAATACGGTAGTTGAAGCGATAATTTTAGGATTTTTTTTTTACAAGCCTGTATCAGTCCCTTTGTTGATACTGGTATTCCATTTTGTAGCAGATGACATGCTTTTTTTTTCTAATTTTTTGCAGAAAATACCTTTTGATATTTCATGTGAATCAGACAATTCACATGAGACAATTCACATGAGGTGTCAAGACTTATTTACAATGAAAAATAATAAAATGTATATATAGATTTAAAAGTTCATCTGCTACAGTTGTGATTGGTGCTTTAAGGATTAATACATAAACATCAATTAAAAAAAATCACAAACCTGTATCAGTCCCTTAGTTGATATTCCATTTTGTAACTTTACTCAGAAAGAAGCACCCAGTTTACAAGCACAAGATTTACCAGAAGACACAAAGTGCATGTATATATTATTTTCTTTTCTCAGCAAATAATCTTGCACTTTTATTTGCAGCATCTCACAAGACATGTTTTAATGTTTTGCCAAATCTTCTTTTTAGGAAAAAACTGTACCATAAATTATTTTGGAATGTTGTCCACAGGCACATATAATTTCTCTGAATTCTTCTCAGAGAAAATATATGCTATTGGATCATGGGAAGAAAAAAAACAGTCAGAGTCTGGTTCCATGAGGGTGATGAGTTGGTCACTTCAATAAGTAATTATTACTAACACAAGGTTACTCATTTTTTTCCCCTTTCTTTTAGTCACTTTTTTGTCATCTAAATAAAATCTCCAGAAAAGGACTCTTTCTTTCAGCCAAAAATACTGTTATTTTTTTTCTCTCCAAACACACAAGAATGTTGTGTCACAGGATTTAGAACTGTCCCAGTGATACAATTCTAATGCCATGCCATAGTGTATAATTTGTAGAAAAATAAGAATAATAATAATAAAAAAGAAATATCTGGACTGTAGCAAAGGAATCTGACTGGTTCAAAGTCCATGTGTCAGTCAGAACTATATATACATAGTAATCAATACATGTATCAGTCTAGGTAACAGAAATATTACTAAAAAACGTATTACTAATAATAGAATCAAAGCTCCAGAAAAGTGGGGGCCCAGGAAGTTTTCTTATTTTTCCGTAAAAACACATGTTGTGGGTACTTATTAGAAGTGCCTCATTGAGGTGCTTCTAATGAGTACCTCCAACAAAATGTTTGGCTTATATTGGTATGAATTATCACCAGTGGTGCATGTGATGATGATGATGATGATGATGATTTAATGTTTTACATCCCTTTCAACCTTATTTAAATCATACTGGTACGATGGAAGGGTGACAATGACAGGCTCTGTGCAATGAAGCGCTATAGAACAGTGGTATATGAAATGAGGAAAATACAGAAGCAGACTAAAACAGATGAGCAACAGTATCAAGAGAAAGGAAAGACAGAAGGAAGTGATGAGAAAGAAAGACAAACAGATGTAGAGAAAAGAAAATATCAATATTTTTTTGTCAAAAAAATAAAAAAAGATTGACTTTATCATTCTGTAGAATAACTGAGGAATTCTGTTGGGAAACTAATATATTAACCCTTTCACCCCTGAATTCTGCAATGGATTCTTCCATCATTGAATTTGGACAAATCCATTGTTGCAAATAGGGATATTAGTCAAAAATCTAGAACCAAATGGCAAACAGTGTAGATCCTGATGAGATGGTGCTTATATTTTTCTTTTCTTATTTCTCCACAAAAATTTATGTTGTGGGTACCCAATTACGAAAACGTGCCTATTCTAATATACTGAACATTTCACCACCAAAAACTGAAAGTTTTTAGATAGAAATTCTGATATTTTTCATATTTCTGCTCAAAACATAAGATTGTGGGTATACTTGTTAGAACCACTTCTCTGAGGCAGTTCTAACGAATATCCACAACCTGTGTTTTTGAGCAGAAATAAGAAAATACTGTATACCCCTGTAAACCCCAGTTTTACTATAGAAAAGTGGGATTTAAGGGGTCAAAATTATATAGGTATGTTTTCATGATGAACGATTATTATCGTAGAGAAATAAAAAAACTATTATGTGGATACCACCTCTTATCTGGAACTATGTTATTCTGATGAATATTTTTTCTTATTTCTGAAAGAGGCACTTCTAATGAGTACCCAAAACCTGTGAAATAAGAAAAGTTTGAGTGCCAAATCTAGACATGTTAGACTTGAGGCAGGCTGGTCCAGGTCTCGGCACATAGTGTAATGCTGGTATTCTCAAATGACTCAAATAAATAAAGAGCTGGGAACAAGGAAACTAATTTTCAAGGAAATTCTCAGCAACTTATCAGAGTCAGGTCTACGTCAGATCTGCTCAAATCAAATTTACAACCAATATCAAATCTCTTAAACAACGAAATATTGAATAGTGTCAGTTAGGAGGAACCACAAAAATAAGAAACTTTCTGAATTTACGAGGTAACGAAGCTTAACTTTAATGAGTTCAAATAAATTTTTAACAAGCCAATTTAATTAAATCTAAAGTTGCATTTGGCAATCAATAACCCGCAGCACCATCCTCCTGACAGTTAATGCTTTGCATTCTGGGTAAAAATTTCAGCAGACAACATTTTGAAATATTTTTCGTATTTTTCCCAGAAAATAGGCTTTGACATTTCATGCAAATTGTCTCCAAAGGAGATAATTTGCATGAAATGTCAAATCCTTTTTCTGGGAAAAATAAGAAAAATATTATCAACCTATCATCTTTTGAATATGCCCAGAGAGTGGTAACGGTTAAACTACATCTTATTTTCAGCTCCTGCAAATTCTAACTTTGTCGCTCTAGATAAAGGGGATACCCAATTTGATATTTTTCATACTTTTCCCAGAAACATTTAGGCACACATTAGCACCAAGGCAATTCTAATGAGTACCCACAATGTAGAATTTTGTGAATAAATACAAAGTTTGGATATATTTGGGGGGCAAAGTCAGATTCTTATCTGGAGTTACGACCTCGCAATCCTTTCCCACTGATTTCTGACTGGAGGCTTCTCATTAAGCCATTCTAGGTTACTGAGCCCTTCAAGGGATAAAGACGCCAGGATTATCCATGTAATTTTTCCCTATCTCAAGTTCAATACTTACGATTCCAAGGTTACAATACAGCAAACATGTTAGTAGTAGTTTGAAAAAGGGACCCGATTCCAAATTAACCTTTATCACTCTATAAACTTTTTCAGCAGATGACAAACTGATATTTTTCTAAATTTTTTTTCCAGTAAAAAGGCCTTGACATTTTATGCAAATTGTTCCCTTTATGTACACACCTAAATCTGAGTACCCACAATCTGTATTTTGAGCAGAAATATATATTATGAAAAATATTAGAATTTTTATCTGAAAACTTTCAGTTTTTGCTGGTGAAATTTTCAATATATTTGAAAAGGCCTGTTTTCGTAATGTGAAGAATCTACTGTAAAAAGAACAGGTCTTGATTAGTCTAAGTGGAAAAGCAGACTGATCTGGGGTTACACTATTTACATTATACCTCAGTTTTGCATGACCAGTATCATTTCTTCCCCAAAAACTCATTAACAGAAACTTGTCAAGTTATCTATATGACCCTAGGTCAAACCTGACTTAACCTGTTTATGTAAATAAGACTGCCTATTTATTAGACTGCTTATGTAACTTGCATGTCAAAGTTAAAGATTTACCAATAACAGGATTGAAACCTGTCAACTTCTAACCCATAATGCCTCATTCAGTTTATGTATGCCTATCTTGAAGTTTCAGATTAATGTCTTGCTAGCTCTTACTGAACAATTAAACTGCCCATCAGAATTAATGTGTTCACATCACTTAGGAGTATAAAATTTGCTTTCTGTCCATTTCTCGGTCATAATGATCTCAATCCATGAATTTGCTTTTATTTCCATTCATTTGGTTTTATTTGCAGAAGTTATGCTTTTGTTACGATCATAAAAGGGATCACAGTTCACTTAAGAAATGCTTAAGAAAAATGTCCGATTGCACTCTGATTGCACGTAGTAGGACAGAAGTGACCTAGCGTTGTCATCAAGTCACTAGTAGACCACGCCACTTAATTGTGTAACAACGATGAATCTTTGGTATAGGAGGGAAGAAGTTACAATAGTGGAGGTCACAAATCGGGCATACTTCTCTTATCAAACGGTAAGCATTGTCTACTGGACAAAAATCTGCACTATTCTGCTTCAGCGGCCAGAGCAATGACAGTAAACAAGCTTAAGTCAAGATGTTAGGACATGTCAAATGCAAATATAAGATTAAATTATCAGTCATCTATGGAAAGACGCTAAGACGATACAGCTGAGAATCTAAATCAGACAAAACAGCGTCAAAGTTCACAATTGATTGCATAAGCAGTCTCAGTTTAACCCCAAATATCCGCGGTCAGAGAGAGAAAGCAGTTGCGTACAAATAAAATAGTACTTTTATCCTGTGATACAAAACCTTAACATCACCGCCTACTATTGTCTGTATAAATCCACAGTGAAATAATTTATATTAAAATATTGACAACACCCTGGGAAAAAAATCTAAACTGAAATGGGAAGAAGATCAGTTACTTTTGACAGTAGATGTACTATTGATGGAAGACAAATCCATTAAACAACATTCTTAATAAGATGCCATTGAGACCACAACCTCACCAATAAATCCCCACACCCCATGACTGTAGTCCTACATCACATGTTCTGTCCCAACAACAAAGTACTCAAAGAGATCCCCAATAGAACCCCAACCCCTCTCAGCCACATAGAGATACACACTCCTCATGCACTGCTAATGGATTTCAATAAAATTTCCTATTTAACTTCCACACATACTTTGGTAATGCAATTTGCAATGCCACATCAATGTTTGTGTGAGGGGAGGGGAATGGCGGCTAGAAGTGTGGTAAAATAGTAAATCTAGGTACCTGTTTTGTAATTTGTCACTGGCACTATCTCCTACCATACTGTTGGACAGATTTCAACCGAAATTGCAAAGTAACTTCCCAATCTGCTACAGACTTGCAACGCAACACAATCTGATATAGCTAGTCCATGATCAAAATTGGTTGATTGATTGTGTTGGGGTTTTGTTTGTGTTGAGGTTTTACGGCCCAGTCAACCCAGTGGGGTCGTGTCGAGCGTGGTCAGTTTACCTAACCACACGTTTACTGGTTAAAGACATGTCAACCCTTGTGGGCTACTTTGTGTCATCTCCCAGAGAAAGGGAGAAAAGAGACAAAAGAGATAGTAAAGGACATGAAAGAGTGGGACAGGGAAGAAAGATGAACAGGAATGAAAGTGAAGAAACAGAAGAAATAAAAACATTCCCCCTCTACCCCTACCTGCTACAAAGATAGCAAGCCTTGCCCAACTGTAAGCCAATATCAGTTGGATGCCCTGGTGATGCAAGATACACAACATCTTTGCCCCCCCACCCCCACCTCCATGATCAAAATCCATGTCCCAGTGACAAAGTATTGCAATAGCTCCCCAGTTTAAGCAATCCATCATTACAAGTCCCTGTGGTAGAGTGCTGAAAGAGATCCCCACCTGAATGGTACATTACAAGTTCCAGTGGCAAAGGGTTGCAAGAGAATCCAACTTGAATAGCCCAATATTTTAAGTTCCAGTGACAAAGATTTGCAAGAGAATACCATTTGAATGGTCCATGATTACAAGTTCTAGTGACAAAGTACTGCAAGAGAATCCAATGGTATATGATTACAAATTCCAGTGACAAAGTATTGCAAGAGAATCCAATTTGAATGGTCCATAATTATAAGTTCCAGTGACAAAGTATTGTAAGAGAATCCAATTTGAATGTTCATTAAAACAAGTTCCACTGAAAAAGTGTTGCAAGAGTATCCACTCTGAATGGTCCATTATTACAAGTTCCAGTGGCAAAGTCCTGCAAAAGTATCCAATGTGAATGGTACATGATTGTAAGTTCCAGTGACAAAGTACTGCAAGAGTATCCAATGTGAATGGTACATGATTACAAGTTCCAGTGACAAAGTACTGCAAACAGTGTAGATCCAGATCAGTTAGCTTCTGAAGAAGCCAACTGATTTGAATCTGCACTGTTTGCCATTAAATATGTGAATTCATATCAACAATCTGGATCAAGTAATCTGATTGGCTGAAAATTAGAAGTGGGCGTGGCATTTTAATTTATTGAGCATGACAAGGGTTAAGTACTGCAAGAAATTCCCAATTAATGAGTTAATGACTGCAAGTCCCAATGACAAGTACCATAAAAGATTCCCCCTTTGAATTATCTATGACAAGTACAGCAAGAGATCCCCCATTCAAATTATCCAGTGCAAGTTCCAGTGTTAAAGTACTGAATAGATTTCCCATTTGAATGATAAATGCTAACAAGTCCCATTTACAAATACTGCAAGAGATCCCCTGTTTGACTGGTCCATGACGGCATCATATGTAAGTCCCTATGACAATTACTGCAAGAGATTCCCCATTTGAATGATCCATGATTATAATTTCCAGTGACAAATACTGCAACAGATCACCCATTTGAATAGTCCATGATGACATTATAAGTCTAGTGGCAAGTACTGCAAGAGATTCCTATTCAAATGGCCCAGCATTCCAGTGCAAGTACCCATGACAAAGTGCTGCCAGAGTACCACAAGAGAGCCACTTCTGAATAGGCCATGATTACATTGTCTCAGTGACAAATACACTGTACTACAAAACTGCATAGCTCTTGATAAGGCACTTCTTTCAACCAAAAAGTATCTATATTTTTCTTATTTCTCGACAAAAACATATCCTGTGGCACTTAAGAAGCGCCTTGCTGAGGCGCTTCTAATGAGTACCCACAACATACGTTTTCGTTGAGAAATAAGAAAACTAGTTACCTGATACCCACTCTTATCTAGACCTATGAAAAGATTCTCCATTTAATACCTGTGTAATGTGCCCATGACAAAGTACTGCAAGAGATTCCCATTTAAATAGTTCATGATTACTTTTATAAGCACCCCCCCCCCCCACTCACACACACACACACACACACCCTTGTTTAAATGGCTCATGATTTCATTACAACTCCCAACGACAAAAAATTGTCTGAGCAACCAGTTCATTATAAGATAATATGCACACACAAGAAACTACACATAAATCTGACACTATTTGTCCTGTGCCAACCTTGAAGATGTGACCAATGTCACCAAATTTAATCAGCTCTAAAACTTGTTCCAGTGATGTATTCCTACAATTTTGATGAAAACCCACTGAGTAATTCAAGAGACATCCTGCACACAAGAATCTGTCACACCCAAGTCAATGCTGGTACCAATATAAACTTTAACATGATCTCTGGTGGGGGAGATAATTTGGCTGAATAAAGCACCTTACCAAGAACTATGATCTCATTAGAATTATCTCAGCAGGATGATTCTAATGGAATGCCATAGCGCCAGATAAGGCACTTTTTTTTTCAGCCAGAAAGTACAAATATTTCCTTATTTCTTCATCATCACGAAAACATGCCTATATAATTTTGACCTCCTTAAACCCCACTTTTGTATAGTAAAACTGGGGTTTACAGGGGTATACATTATTTTTCTTATTTCTGCTCAAAAACATAGATTGTGGGTACTCGTTAGAACCGCCTCGCCGAGGCGGTTCTAACAAGTATCCACAATCTATGTTTTGAACAGAAATATTAAAAAAATCTGAGTTTTTATCTGAAAATTTTCAATTTTTTCTAGGTGAAATGTTCTATATATTTGAATAGGCGTGTTTTCATAATGTGAACACATACATTGTGGGCAATCATTCAAAGCACCTCAGTGAGGCACTTCTACTGAGTACCCACTCTGTATGTTTTCATGCAGTATTCAAAAAAACATTATGTAGATATCCTGTCTTATCTGGAGCTACTGAATGCAATTTCATATGTTTTCATGAAGATATGATGCATATTACAAGAAAAGAGCCCTTATGTCATAATTATGTGAACAGTGATGGTTCTGATCAGGAAGTGCACTCTGTTTAAAGCTATATCTGTTCATCCCTATGCTCTACAATAGCCACTAATTCAGTTAGTGACAATAAAAGGCTCTGATCAGACTGAGCAAACTGGGACTTTGTTACCATTGTCCATTTTAGAGGTCTCATTTTTGTATTATGCATCAAATATACAAAAAATATTTATCTAAATACCCATCTAACTCTTAAAACTAAGCAAAATTATAATTTTTCAAAGAAAATAAGACATGGTATTTCATGTGAATCATCTGCAAGGCAGATGATTCACATGAACTGTCAAGCCTTATTTTCTCTGAAAAATAATAATGAAATATTTTTTCTTATTTTCCCAGAAAACAAGTTTTGATATTTCATGCAAATTGTCATCATTGAAGACAATTTGCATGAAATGTCAAATCCTGTTTTCTTGGAAAAATAAGAAAAATATCGCCAATTTGTTGTCTGCTGAATTAGACCAGCGAGTGGTAAATGTTAAGGAGCCTGACTATAACACCTGAACTGATACATAATAAGCATAGGTGTAGAAAAGTTGTCCTGGAGGCAAGGTATCCTGATGGGAGGACAGTCTATATGACAATAGATGACCAAAAGTTAACCGCAACCACTTACTAGCAGCCAGAAGTCAGATAAACTACAGTTGAAATTAATCACACTGATGGCTATACAATTTACAAATAAACCTACCCACTTAATTTAATTTAATCTTTTCACCTTTCACCTCAGTCACCGTGGTTACATCATTGCCACTGTTTAGAAAGGTCAAAGAGGTCGCGGTCAGAAGGTCATGTACCTATGGTTTACTTAGGTCAGAGAGACACCCAGTCTTTCAGTCAGAGTCAATGTACACTGCAATTACCAGAAATATCTAAACAGAAATATATGAAAAATTAAACTGCCAATGCAGATCAAACTGCTGTATAGGAATGTGGATCTGATCAAGGTCTACACTGTTTGCATTAAATACAGAAATTTCTATATAACATTCATAAAAACTAACCAGACACCCTGCTGTTGGAAATAGACTGGGTAGAAGAGTCCACTCAAAATACGAGGGCGTGTCAATAAATAACCAGCCTATCCCATTTCTGATGGACTGAGATGGTCACGATTTTCATGCTTTGTTTCAATATATGTTTTATACATGGGTACAAAATTGCACACGTACCGAGTCATTCTTTAATAAGGTATTGAATGTCAAACATGGCTAGTGATGCAAAGGCATGCTTTTCATCTAAAGTTGAGTACCGTGCTGTAATTCGGTACTTGTATTTAAAAGGTAAAACAGGCAAAGAAATATACAGCGAGTTAGCCGATGTTTATGGGTCTTCTGCACCATTTTACGCTCAGGTTAAATTCTGGGTAGGGGAATTCAAACACGGTAGAAAGTCTTTAGAAGATGAAGCCAGTCTGGATGCCCACTTAGAAAGTCTTTAGAAGATGAAGCCAGTCTGGATGCCCACTGGACCCCACCGACGAAGAAATGTGTAAGAAAGTTCAGGATCTGGTATACTCTGATAGGCAAATTCAGGTGGAAGAAATAGCGCAGGCATTAGGCATTTCACATGGTAGCGTTTCAACAATCTTACATGATCGTTTAGGTATGCGCAAGCTAACAGCCCGTTGGGTCCCCAAATCCCTTAGCGATGAGCAAATGGCAACCAGAGCATCAGTATGCAGCGCCTTGTTGAAGCGGTTTAGGTCAAAAGATGATTTTCTTTTGCATCTGGTGATGTAGATGAGACTTGGGTTCATTATTATGAGCCAGAGTCGTCAGTGGGTAGGGCCTGGGTCCCCGAGGCCAAAGAAGTTCTAGACACAACCATCTGCTGGCAAGGTGATGGCCACAGTATTTTGGGATGCAAAAGGCATTATTATGTTGGACTTCTTACCCAAAAGAAGTACAATAACTGGAGTGTACTATGCAAACTTGTTAGACCAGCTGAGAACTGCCATCCATGAAAAATGCCGAGGTAAACTCTCTAAAGGTGTTTTGCTGCAACAGGACAACGCGAGAGTCCACACTTGCAAAGTTGCAATGGATGCTGTAGAGCGAAACGGGTATGAATTAATACCACATCCTGCCTCTTCTCCTGACCTAGATACTAGCGACTTCTTCCTATTCCCAAACTTGAAAAAGGATATCCGTGGACTTCATTTCCGGTCTGATGAAGAAGTCGTGACGGCAGTTGAGGAGTGGGTCAATGGAAAGGACCCTGACTTTTTCAGTTCTGGGCTGATGGCACTTGAACACCGTTGGTCTAAGTGTATCACACTAGAGGGCAATTAAATCGAAAAAGAAGAGGTGGATCTCAACCGGAAATAAGTTAGGCTGGTTACTTATTGACTCACCCTCATAAATGGGTTAAATAAGGTAACAATATTTCTTTTTTTGGAAAAATGTCTTATCTGGAGTCCTGAGTATTTTATAACTAATCTGCTGCCTGGCAATCCCATGTTTTGAATTCAAGACTTTGGTTAAAAAAAATTCTGCTTTTGTATTAAAAGTTCTCCCCAAAGAAGTATTTCTTAAATTAAAGCAGTTCAAAGCCTGCCTGATGCATCCACTAGCCTACAAAACTCAGTCCCCATCCCAGCCTCGCCCCAAAGCAGCAACTAACAAGTCATCATAATTCTTCCGCAGCTTCAAAAGCTGGGAACCGTTGCGTTTTGATTGCACTACTTTTTTAGCTTCGCTTTGTCTTTATTGCAAAACTAAACTGTCAAACTCACATTAATCAAAATTACGCATCACCTACTAAGGGAGTAAAATAAACAATTATAGTAAAGCAATTTGCATGAAGTTATTTCCAAGCAAGTGACTGCTCGGGTCCAGATAAATGGTACACCTAGAAGGTAATTTTTTCGTTATTTCTGCACCGAAACCTATCTTGTGGGTACTCTGTGGAATTGCCTTATCGAGTTGATTCCAACGAGTACCCACATGACAGGTTTTGGCGCAAAAAGTAACAAAAATTATCCGAAATTTTCACCGCAATTATCAGCTAATCTGGAGATATGCAGGCAAGAAATCAATATGGTGCAGTTCTAACATTCTTAATCTTTTAAAAAGTCCAAGAATAATTAATTTTCTCTTAAAATTCTGCCTTAATTGCAACAATTAAGTTGTAACATTTTAAGAGCTGTTTGAAGCAGTTTTAGCAGCTTAAACACGGGTTTTAATGGGGTTTTGTTAATTTGCCTATGCTCAACTGAATCGGCATAGCAACACATGTATTACCAAAATCTCTTTAAACATTTAGACCTAAATATTCAGGGAACAGTTGTTCAAAACTTATCAAAGTTGTTAGCTGATGTGACATTAAAATTTCTATCTTGAACTATGGCAAATAGCTGAAAAAAAAAAGACTCACTTTTTTTGCTGCAAAAATATAAATGTATTGAAATTACCATAGCTACATCAGTAAATGAGATTGTCATTAACAAACTCTTTAAGCTAACAATACTTTGAACAACTGGGCCCAGGCCATAAGTACTTACCATACTTATTCTAAAATTGGAAATGTAACTATGCTACATATACCATATTCAACATACCATATTCGACCTAATTACTGCACATACCCCTACAATCAAGCAATACCGCAGTCTTCAAATTACAGCCAGTGTACTTTTTGTTTACTTCTTTATAAAGGCATATGTTGTGGGTACCCATTTGAATTGCATCAACTTGTCGATGCAATTCAAATGAGTACCCACAGCATATGTTTTAATAAAGAAAATCAGAAAAATCTCATAAACATCACCAAATAAGGCCTTTGCTGATATTTGTTTTCAAGGGTATCCTCAGAAGAAAGTCATATTTTACCACAAGTTTTCCCAGTAATTTTGAAAAACCTAAGTGCATAGTGCCGTAATTAGGTCTGATATGGCAAGTATTCGGACTGACAGGCCTTCACATATTTTAACAGTGTAGACCCAGATCAGATGCCACAGAATGCAGTGTCAAATCAGTGTCTTCACTGTTTGGCACTCACCCAGCAGTCTTTTCGCCAGTTAACCCATTGTAGACTGAATAAACTCCCCACACTTTCTATTGGAAGAGTCCAATTTCAATTTTAGGTACGTCCAGCTATGAGACTTAGATATTCCTAAAGAAAAATGACTAAATTATTTGCAAACAGTGAAGATCCTAATCAGATGCCACAATCTGTGGCATCTGATCTAGGTCTGCACTGTTTGCCAATTACCCTTTTAGGGGTCTCCCGACTACAATGGGTTAAGATATATCAACAAGGAAATAAAATTGGCTTGTTCACATTTAAAGAGAGGCATTAATACTTATGGTATTGACTGAAGATATATTATTTCTGCACTAAAATAGATGTTGCAGGTGCTCCTTTGAATTGCCATGCCAATACCATTCTAATGGATACCATAAGAGAGAGTCATCTTGGATATCACCTAAATATCTAGACCTATGTATTCACCCCATCTTATATAGAGTTATCATTTTCTAGAGCCCAGATGTTGCTGTCATTATACCAAAGATTCCTGCATTTGATTCGGCAAAACAGGAAATGCAAGTTTCTTTTGAATCAAGTCATACAAAAAGGGATCGTCTGACATATTCTAATGCTAGAACCCAAGCTTTGTGTGTTTTGTCACTTTTGGTGAGCCCTCTGAACTATTATTCAGAAGATGAAAAATTTTTTAGGTTTTTTCTTCTTTCTCTCAGAAAACAGGCTTTGACATTTCATGCAAATTGTCTTCTTATAAATAGGCTTTGACATTGCATGCAAATGATCTTTTTAGGAGCCAATTTGCATGAAATGTCAAAGCCTATTTTTTGAGGAAAGGAGAAAAAAAATTTCAAATTGTCATCTGCTGAAATGTTTACCCAACATGTGCTAAGGGTTAACCCTTAAACTGCCAATCACAACAATTGCCGGCTGCTTTGTCATCTGCTTGTGATTTTAAAGTCATTTTTGCAAACAGTGTAGACCCAGATCAGACTGCCCGTCTAGGAGCCTGTATGCAAAAATAGGTTTGAAAAGTTTGCAAGAATATTCAGCAGATGACATACACAAACAACATTTTCAGATGCAGGTTTTCTTGGCATTTTAAGGGTTAAACTTTTGATTGCTGGCTTTTGGCAGAAAGATTATTACCTTACTTGAAGCAAGTTCAGGGGCTGGGGTCGTTTTCTCATCTATCCCATTAATCTTTTCTCTCCTTCTCTCTAGAAGAGGGTTTAACATGACTGAAATACTGTTTGTTTGTGTTGAGGTTTTACGGCCTAGTCAAACCAATGGGGTCATGTCGAGCGTCATGTCATGTCGAGCGTGGTCAGTTTACCTAACCACACGTTTACTGGGCAGGCTTAGTCCCCTAAGCGGTTAACCAGTATTGCGCACATTCTTTTGCCAGAAATACTGTTGATAAGGCCGTTAAACCTTAACAATCAAATGAACTTAGAAATAAGCTTGTGAGAGCAATTTCTTCCACTATTTTCATCTCATTCCTTTGAGATTTCAATTATGTTGATTTTGAAATGAGTAATCATTTGAGCAGGGTTACAGCCCTTTTTGACAGAAAAAAATGCTTCCAATAATTCTTCCAAATATCTGTGTGATACAGTCAATCCCCTCTTATACCAACACTTGCTATAACAATAAAATTGGTCATAATGATAATTTGACTGGCACAAAACCTTCGCTCAAGAGGTGACAGAGGCAAGAACATTGTATTAAATCCTTCAAGAAACATATATTTTGGATATTTATTAGTATTACATCACTGAGGCACTTCTAACAAATATCCAAATCATATGTTCTATGAAGAGCTAATAATAAAACAAGGCCTTTAGTACATATCATTCTGTTCATTTAAGGATTCTCAACAATAGCAAATTCATTTTAATGGCAACATATTTGGGAAAAAATGCTGCCATTATAATGAGATTTCAATGAAATTTTGCAGTTTAACTCTTCATATGTTTCTGTGCTTGTAAGAATTCCTCTAAGTTCTTTCTGGTACTCACATGGAATTTTGTAGATGAACTCTTTGTAAAGTTTCTGTGCTCATGAGAACATCTCCAAGTTTGTATTTTTTTTTTTTTTTTTGATATTCAAATGCAAGATAACTCCTGACTTCATTTTTCTAGGAAAACTCTTGATTTCATGTTTCATTATTCCTAGAAAGTCTTTTTAAAGTTACCAAAAACAAAAATTCTCAGATGAACTAACTACACCATAGTTGTGCTGCCAAGGTTTGGACAGACAGACCGACAGGCAGGCAGACACCTTTTTCAATGTGAGGCACAAAAAGTATGGAAAATAAAGCAGTGAGCAAAGCTCACACACCCCTGGCCATAGCAAGTGACTAAAAATGTTATTGGAGAAAAAGAAAAAAAGTACAAATAAAGGGAATGATATGCATGAGGATGTTAATTCTCTCTCTTACACAATACAACAAGTCATACTCAATGTTTGTACCAACTTTCAAAATCCTAGGTAGAGTAGCTCCTGAAACACCTTTGACGAAAAAAAAAGTTTACAAACAGACATGTACTTTCGGGGTGGGTGGGGTTAGTGAAGGGATGGTGGTGGTGGGGGTGATGAGCTTTAAATATAGCAATGCCAGTGATTTTTGTACTTTATGTCTCTTTCAACAGTATTTCAGTTATATCAACACAACCAAAAGGTAATAATAAAAGACACTGTGCAAAGAAAAACATATAGTAATGACAATTTGGCCTCCAGTAGGCTTTAAACCTGATATCTCATGATCAGTAGTCAGTCACATTTTTTTTTATTTTCAGAGAAAATAAAGCTTGGCATTTCATGTGAACTGTCTGCTAGGCAGACAATTCACATAAAATGTCAAACTTTATTTTCAATGAAAAAAATAAATAAATAAAATTTTTAGAATGTCATCTGCCACTGTGATTGGCAATTTAAGGGTTAATGCCCTACTACTATATACATGTATGTCTTTCATGGAGAGATATGAAACAATGCAAATGAATACTCAGTCAGTCTGGAGCCCTGTTTGGTCCAAATTTCTTCATACAGAAATTTAATCAAACTTAAAAACCAATATTGTTTACAACATGTAATTCAAGATCTGCATCTTATGAGGTAAACTTCCAGTTACATCTGAAATGAGCATTTAATTGTACTCGAGGCTCCAGGCATGCAATAAAACTTGAAGTGCACTTTTTTTGTCAGTTTTTTTCAATTAAAATGGGAAGCAATATGGATTAACAATTTTGTTTCTAGCAGAAAAATCTGACAAGAGACCAATAAAATCCCATATCATGGGACTTTAAGTTTCTATTACTTTTCTATTTCAATATGTAGTCCCAATAAGAAGGCATGAACCAAATGCAGGAATTAAATTAAAACTGGCATGATAAAAGACAGGGAGGCAATTGTCATAAAGTGTTTATTCTTTTAGAATTACCTCCCCTGTCACATTTGGACTGTTACAGAAAACCCGACCAGAAGTAAATCAGGCAGAAATAAACAATACAATTCCTGTAAATGAAGTGCAGTTCAGCATCAAAACTTATGTGAAAGACGAAAATATTGACAGCAATAGTAAGAGAATTTTAACCCTTGTCCTGCTGAACCCAGATATATCCTGCCTATGCAAACAGTGAAGATCCAGATTAGTTGGCTTCTTCAGAAGCCAACTGATCTGGATCTGCACTGTTTGCCATTAAGTATGTGAACTTCAAGTATAGCAACAATCTGGATTAAGCAATCTGATTGGCTGTCAGTTAGAAGTGGGTGTGGCATCTTAATTTATTCAGCATGACAAGGGTTAATGCTTAGGATGCTGGGTAAAAATTTCAACAGATGACACATTGATGATATTTTTTCTTATTTTTTTCCCAGAAAATAGGCTTTAGACTTGCATGCAAATTGTCTTAAAAAAACAGGCTTTGGCATTTCATGCTAATTGTCTTTTGTAGACAATTTGCATGGAATGTCAAAGCCTATTTTCTTGGAAAAATAAGAAACATAATACCATTTTGTCATCTGCTGAATTAGCCCAGAGAGTGTTAAAGATTAACCCTATTTAAAGGCAAATTTACTTGCACATTAATGCCTGTATAGCTTCTTTGAACTCTCACCATAAAGTGGAAAGGCTCTAACCATTACAAACGACTTATTAAGGAGGAGTATTTGATGAAAATTCTGAGATTATTTTCTCGAGTTCTCAATAAAAACCTATGTTGTGTTACTCATTAGAAGCACCTCAGTGAGGAGTTTCCAATGAGTACCTAAAACCGTTTTTAAGGAGAAATAAGCCAGAAATTACCACATAATTGATGATATTTCTTTTATTTTCCCTAGAAAGTAGGCTTTGACATATCAAGCAAACTGTTCTTTATGAGACAAACTGCATGAAATGTCACAGCCTATTTTCTAGAAAAACAAGAAAAATATTTCTGCTGAAATTTTTACCCAGCACGCTAAACTGTAAGGAATATTTGTAAGTGTAACCTAACCCCCAAGTGCATTAACATGAAATAAGGAGATCAAAAGCAAGTGGCAGTTTTCTTAATTTTCCCAGAAAATAGGGTCTGGCAATCTATCAAGCATTATCTGCTGGGAAAAATAAGAAACATATTCAGAAGCAACCTTTGGCGATTATTTATAGATTCTACAGTAGCAGACTAAGCCCACATAAAATAAGCAAGATAACTCTTATCAATTAATGGAAGGATAGCTGCAACTGCTAGTTTTGGATAGAACCATTTCCTACTATTAAATAGCTACAACACAAACTGCCATTACTTTTAAAATGTAGCACTTTACTGAGAAAGGAAATGGTATTTTGCCCCTCTTTGGTAACCATAGCAACAGCACTTGAAATCATATATAAACACCACTTTTCTCTGCAGAGAGGTGCATTTTCTTCACTTTATTGATTTATCATTTGCCTTGCAAAACTGACAGAGAATTTACAATTTAAATATTTAGTAGCCTACAATTATGACATATTTATAGCAAAAACCTGAAATTATGAACTTCTGGGTATTTACTCAATCCATTTTTCTGCAGAAAGCACTTATTATGATTCACACAAAATCATTCAAGAACTGTTCACATCAACCTTAATGCTTAGTATGCTGGGTAAAAATAAAGATATGGAATTTTGAATCCTTTTTTCTTAATTTCCCAGAAAACAGGGTTTGACATTTCATGTAATTGTCTCCAGAAGAGACAACTTGCATGAAATATCAAAGCCTGTTTCCTGACAAAGTACCAATCTGTCATCTGCTGAATTGGCCCAGAGAGCGCTAAATGGTAATGACACTAAGGCACATGTTATACATTTAAAGATGCATTAATGGAATATTTCAGATGCTATGACAAAATGAAATAAGGTGTGTCACGGTAATCTGTTGCAATAGAGCAACTAGTGAGGCATTCCCTTCATGTGTGGGTGGACTGTGGGTTTGAATCTAGAGGGTCATAATTATGTAACTTTAACTACAGCAAGTTGATGGCATGCCATCGCGTATCTCCACGCCATCGCATATCCCAGCACACATCAAAATTCCAAATGCGTTCCTCCAGTCCTCATCCACTGGGCTATTACCTGTGACAGTTTCAAGGTTCTAGCTCAAAAAGCCTAGGAGGAGTTATCTGACAATAAAAAAATGACCCAAAATCCTTTTTTTTGACCTCTGGTGACCCCAAGACATGCCCCTGGGGCAAAGTTTTTGCACCACTGTATTCTACTCTTCATTACCTTTGATTTGATATGCAACACAACTATGTTTGTACAAAATGGGATTTTGGACCCTTTGGGGCTACTACCCGCTGGCCCTGCCCTCAGAGGTTACATCAAACTTCCGAATGTGTTCCTCCAGTCCTCATCCAAAGGCTATCGCCTGTGAAAGTTTTGAGATTCTAGCTTAAATGGTCTAGGTGCAATGGTGTGATATTACAGAGGACAGACATCTTGACAGATGTATACTTCTGTGTCTCCTTACATACAAAGTACCCTTGTGTTGAAATTAAACACACAAGGATACTTTGTACTTAATTTTCGACTGTGTGTCTACAGATTAAATCTCATTGAAATACACTGAAGTGTCCATAATTTTAAAACACACAAGTATACATTCCTCCCTGCGGAGGGAAGGACGGACGGATGGGGGGTATCACAATATCCCTGCTTTATCTTCAAAAAGCGTGGGGATAAAAATGGTCCTAGATGCTGTTTTGCTTCCTGCTCAGTACTAAGAAAGCTATCATGTAGCCTGATCTGGGCTTTCACTGTCTTCTGACGGGATCATTGGATAGTGCAGAGTTAATGTATGCTAATGTATAGCAATGGCCTTTATCAGATATTACCTCCTCGTGATATATACTGTTTGCTTATGTTCCGATACCTTTTCTATACCTCCCAATAAAGTACTAGTTTTCTTATTTCTCCACACAAACATATGTTATAGGTACTCATTAGAAGCACCTTGGCCAGACACTTCTACTGAATACCAAAATGTTTGTTTTGTGGATAAACAAGAAACAATATTTATGTTGATACCGTTTTGATCTGGAGCTATGCTTCTCTCACGGTGCAGCTCAAACAAATGTATGCACATGTAATGTTTCAATCAAATCCACAAAACATTAATACAGTTATTGTAAGGAAACCTTTAAAGGAAAACACTCTTCTAATAATAAACATAATTAGAAAATACAGAGCCTATTAAGTTGAGCAGTTTGGTGAAAAAATTATGAAAACTGGATGAGAAATATGAAAGGTACTGGGCTTTGAAGATGTAGAAAATGCTGTCATGGAAGCAATTTTTTAGTGAGCAAGTGACATCATTACCAATAAATTAAAATAAGCAAAAACAAATAAATCACAAATGAAACAATAGTTTACTGCTATATACCTGTAAATGTATTCATTTGCATATTTAACTCTTTCCTTGCTAGTAGCGACTTTTGTCGTCTGCTGATAACCTTTGCAAACGGTTTGGACCTGGATCAGGCCCGACAAAATGTTGAGCCTGATCTGGATCCAAACTGTTTGACACTCTGATGGTATTTCGTAAAGATTTTTTGAAAATTAAAAAAAAAAAAAATCCACAGAGTGACAACAAAAAAGCATTCAAAATTTATTACATGCAAACAGTTAAATATTCAAAATGGCAGTGCCCATGCTCATAGATATAAGAAGTTTATGCTACAATTTCTTTCTTATTTCTTGACTGATTTTTATCAAATTTGCACCAAGATGCTAATTTTCTAAAGCTGAATATTTTAAAGCACATACTGTATTTAGTAAGCCTTTCCCTTTAACCCTTAAAGTGGCAATCACAAGTATTGTCATCTGCTTTGTCTTCTGCTGGTTACTTTAAAAGTCACTTCTGCAAACAGTGTGGACCCAGATCAGACTGCTCCTTTAGGGGCAGTCTGATCTGGGTCCACACTGTTTGCCTGTATGCAAAAATAGGTTTGAAAAGTTTGCAGGATTATTCAGCAGACGACATAAACAGACGACATTTTCAGATGCAGGTTTTCTTGGCGCTTTAAGGGTTAATACTGGTTTGGTATGGAAACAGGCCATAACTCTGCATATCTTTTTTCATTTGCCCATAAACAACCTCAAACAAGAGCTTCCCAATAATAACAAAGTTTAAAAAATGAAATTGATGATACACAACTGAGATTATCACACAAACATAATTTACAACCATCAAAACAACAGAAAGATGGACATACACCCTTCGATATCCAGCTGGTAAACATAATACTCCACCACTATCCATGTGACGGGATATAAATATACACGGAAACTCTTTATTAAATGGTTAATTATAAGACATTTTCAGATATAAGACTGTTTAAAAGTGGGCCACAAATATTTGTATCCAAAGAAAAATGCATAGGTGATATAGAAATATGACCATTTATGTTCATTTTTTCTGTATGATCTATACATTTTTCTTTGGATACAACCATGGTTGTTTAGCTAATATGGTTTTTGCTTTGAATCCCAGCAATAGGGTCATAAATAGGTTGTAGTGCAGTTTCTGAAACAGCTTCAGTAGCTTCTCTTGGCAGTGAATTTAACCCTTGTCTTGCTGAATAAATTGATGCCACACCCACTTCTAATTTTCAGCCAATCAGGTTACTTGATCCTCATTGTTGCAATAAATTTGCATACTTGATGGCAAACAGTGCAGATCTTCAGAAGCCAACTGATCTGGATCTACACTGTTTGCAAAACAGGGTATATCCGGGTTCAGCAGGACAAGGGTTAAGGTAAGCCATGTTATTGGTCAGCATCAGTAAACAATCAGTCGGCAACAGAGTCATATAGGGGCTACGCCAGAAAAAGTCTGGGTTGGCTTGAAACGGGCCTAGTTATAATTTCTAACAAGGTCATCTCACCCAGACACCATGCATGTAAATAGTCGTCCAGTCTGTAAGTTACAGAATTTTGAAAGTCGGTCAAAAGTTGTTTGAATTTCAAAAATATTCATTTTAGAAAAAAAAGTTTATACTATATATGGTGGCTTTGAGTTCGGGTTTTATGAACTAGTCAACACTGTTAAGGCCAGTTCGTTAACCTACTCACACTTTTCCTGGGAGGCCTAGTCCTCTAAATGGTTAATCAGTATTTGAGCTCATACTTTTGCCAGTAACTGACAACTGCCCATCTTGAATCAGCATAAGGGCTAGCACGACTGCAGAAATGATTTCATGATCAATTTCCATGAAAGTTATGTGGCCGAGCTGGGATTCAAACTTGGGACTTCTGGATCTGCTGACAGAGATGCACTATGGAGCCAGCATCCATACCGACGTGGAAACTTTAGAAATTCACAAAATATTCACCTGTCAAATGTTGACAATAAATGACACTCCCTTATTTTCCTTTAATGTTTTTTAACCTACAAAACGGCTGACATATTCTGACAAGGGAAGTAACTAATCTAGGAACGATCAAATGTCGCCTGTAACTGTACTGCAATAGCGTATGTCGATATACTGAGGATTACACATATAACTATGAGCTGCAAAGTGAGAAACGTACATTCTGACATGCTCCAAACAAAGAACCAAATAAGCCTGTGCATCCGTGCAATCTGGCCCTGAGGTTATAGAACTTTTTTCATGCTCAACTCAGCTGGGCATGAAATTTTCTCTGCTAATAAATATGAAAATGCCAACAATAGTTGGCATTTTCATATTTATTAGCAGAGAGAATTTCATGCTCAGCTATGTTTAGCAAGAAAGAATTTGCAATTGTTAGTAATTTGAGATTTATTAATAGGACAAATTTCATGCTCAGCATTTTATAACCTCAGGGCCTGATTAGTCTTCATTGTCCACATGAAGAAACTTTGCATCCTTGGCTATCCAAAACGTGCCCAGTGAAGATTCTAATCAGACTTTGCAAATGCGCATGCTGATCTGAATCTTTGCTGGGTGCACATGTCCAAAGGTATATTTTTCTGACTTGGGGCTCATATATTTACCTTTAGTTCACTAGAACTGTTGAAAACTGTTGGCCTCAACTTTAAGTCAGTTTGAGATACCAGATCTTCTCTTTGTTACACTGTTGCCTTTCATCTCTGAAAAACAAGAATCAAGAATTTAACATTTAACCCTTCTCTTGCTGAACACGACATGCCTTGTCTTAGCAAACAGTGTAGATCCAGATCAGTTCTGACATTCTGAAAATTTTGTTTGTGCCCAGTCAATCCATTGCGGTCATGTCTAGCTCGATCAGTTCACCAAACAACACTTTTATTGGGCAGGCTTAGCCCCCTAAGCCGTTAACCAGTATTGTGCACATTCTTTCGACAGAAACTAACAACTGCCCTTCTTGAATCAGCGAAAGGGGGAGAATGACTCTTCTGAAAAGGTGAAAGAATTTGCTTCCCTTGGATGAGTGGCTAACTATTTAGACCCTTATCCGATGCCACATTCTGATCTGGATCTGCACCGTTTGCACAGGTCCATCTATCCAATAAAAGCACCGCAAGCATAATACCCTGCCATAGCAATTATTTGTTTATGTATTAAAATTATCGTTGCCAAAATGTCTGGAAAGAAAATGACAGAGGGACAGATAATAATCCTAAACCAGATCTTGATAATATCAATGGGCAGATAATAATCCTAAACCAGATCTTCATAATATCAATGCATATAGCAAGTTTGGTTAAAAGGCCTTGTTATTTACTCAAAAGTTATCGTCTGGAAACGAAAATATGGGCATGTCTCGGGCAGATAACTCCGTAAAAATCTGACGAAATTTGCCAAATAGCAATTCCAAACCAGATCTCCTAAAGCTTAAGCATATAGCAAGTTTGGTTAAAATCCATTGTTATTTACTCAAGTTATCTTCTGGAAACAAAATTATGGGTGTGTCTTGGGCTAATAACTCCGTAAAAATTTGACAAAATCTGCCCATTATCAATTCCATACCAGATCTCCTTAATGTCAATATATATAGCAAGTATGGTTAAAATCCCTCGTTATTTACTCGTTATCGTCCGGAAATGAAAGTATGGATGAGTCTCGGGCAGATAACTCCGTAAAAACTTGACGAAATTTGCCCATTAGCAATCCAAAAGATTTGTTCTACCTTTGCAAACTGTGTAGATCCAGATCAGTTGGCTTCTAAGAAGCCAACTGATCTGGATCTGCACTGTTTGCCGTTTAGTATGTGAATTTATATCAACAATCTGGATTAAGAAATCTGATTGGCTGAAAATTTGAAAAGGGTGTGGCATCTTAATTTATTCAGCAGGACAAGGGTTAAATGCAAGTTGCTAACGCCAGACTCGGATGGAGAAAGATGGAGACCAACAGACAGGGGTAACACAATATGCCTTTTCCATGATATTTCGAATGGCAGGAGCATAAAAATATTTGGCTCAATTTTATAGTTCAAGGGAGATAAAGAAAAAAAACCCAAAAACATTATGTTGCGTGTGTGCTCAGAAATGCCTTACTGAGACAGTTCTAATGAATATCTACAACATGTCTTCCTGGAGAAAATGGAAATTTTTTTAAACTGGATAACCTTCTTGTCGGGGGCATGAAATGATACCATTTCACAACTTTAATATCTTTTAATGAATGAAAAAAGATTGCCTTAGATGAATTAATGACAACAATGAAAGGAACAGATAGATTTTTGTCCTGTTGACACATCACCCTATCCGCGGTAAATTTAATTATGCTCCGAATTTTTTAATTTGATTGTCTAATCAGTACTCTTCACTCCTACTCTCGTTGGATTTTGAGTGAAGTGCATAATACATTGTGCATTCTCAATTGACACTTATTTGCACTGATTGAAACTCATTTTATTCGGCCTACATTCAGAATTCAGGAACTTACAGAATGATTCTAGCCCTAACACATCCCAGTTGAAGCAAGTTATTGAATGCTTAGCACTCTGAGTAAAGTTTTCAGAAGACAACATATTGAAGATTAAGTACATTACGAAAACATGCCTATTCAAATGTATAGAAATTTTTATCTCCAAAAACTGAAAATTTTCAGATAAAAAACTCAGATATTTTTCATATTTCTGCACAAAACATATATTGTGGGTACTCTTTAGAACCACCTCGCCGAGGCGGTTCTAACGAGTACCCACAATCTATGTTTTGAGCAGAAATAAGAAAAATAATGTATACCCATGTAAACCCCAGTTTTACTATATAAAAGTGGGGTTTAAGGGGGTCAAAATTATATAGGTATGTTCTCGTGATGGTATAGGCTGCCACTATGGGCCTATAATACTAATATATTTCTTATTTTTCCCAGAAATTAGGTTCTGATATTTCATGCAAATTGTCTCCATTAGACAATTTGCATGAAATGTCAAAACCTTTTTTTCTGAGAAAAATAAGAAAAATATCATCAATTTGTCATCTGCTGTATTAGCCCAGGGAGTGATAAAGGTTAAAGGTCATCACTCTAGGGTGCTCTTTCTTTCAGCTGAAAAGTATGGCTGCTTAAACAATCGACACTAGTATACATACACCGAATTTTCTAAGTTTGTTGTCCACCTGATTATTATTGATCAAAACAAACCATGCATATGTATGAAATCCAGGTGACATCTATCTATAGCCGGGCTGTTCTAATCACTATAATGTCAGATTGGCATGTGAATAGGATTATTTGTAAAATCTGAACTGGGACATTGGCAAACAATGCAGACCCAGATCAGATGTTTTTTTTTAAACAGCTTTTGCCATTCCCTTTGAGCATGCTTAACACAGGTTTAAACCTATCTATTTCATTACCCCTCTTATCTAGGGTATGAAGTCTCATATTTGTCATTGCTTCAAAGTTTGTTGTATTTTGCCTGGTGTTACTTAAGTTTAGACCATTGTTTTCATTTCACAGGCTTAAAAAAATGTTAAAATCTTAATGATGTTATTCTTTTTCTTAAATACTCTGACCTGGGTTTTCCCTGAGGGTTTTAAAATGAGGGTTCCAAGGACTACCTTACCTAGTGACAAGATTACTGCCCGTGATATAATGATGGCATGTTGAGTGTGCTCATCAGAACTGCCTCAATGAGGCAGTTACAATGAGTAAACACAACATATATTTTCATGATAAAATAAGAAAATTTCCCTAAAATAACCCCAAAAATATTTGTTTTCTTGAGCTAACGGAAGAATTTCCTAAGGACTCAAAAACAAATTCGAATCGGCCATGGTAAATGAGCCATCTGTGTTTGACTCAATGAAGTTTTACTGTAACAACATTTTGGCTGAACCGTCTCCACTGAGGCATCCGGCGATTCCTTATACAATCAGGAAACAGAGGGTAACCACTCTACAGAGAAATCTCCCATAGCAAAATAAAAAAAGAAAGACGTTGCTTCAGTTTTATCTATCTCAGATAGCTTCGAGACGGAATAAAAGCAGATCTATCAAATAACAATTCCTCGATTCTCTTTAATTCCTCTGCAGCTCTGATTTCGCCTTTCAACTACATCTATATCAATCTATATTGGCCCCACAGGGATACAAGCACAACTTCATAAGGCATTTGATTGTAAAGCAGGAGAGAGTATATCTGTAGGTGTCAAATGCTGTAACATTATCACTTATCCAATTTTCTAGGCTCTTTATCGTATGTTTTCTCGGAAAGACCCACGGGGTATTAAGAAATTCATATAGATTTAAGCATTAAATACTGCCACAAGTTATTCACGCTTTTTCATCAGATATTCTCGGGAACTTTCCTGTAAATTGAATTTTCTGGCACTAATTGCGTTACAACATGATCTAGATTTGCAAAACTCATTTAAATTATTTATCGTAATTAAAGATGATGTGTATGCTATTATTCAAATGTACAAAGCGTATACAATCCGCCTTGTAGGTGGTAAATATATACATACAGTTCAACAACATTGTGACAAAACATGTCGCAGACATATTGTTCAACCTTTGCAAGCCCAGACCAGACTGCATGTGCAGCAGACCTGATGTGTGCAGTCTTAACTCCAATAAACAATATTTCGATTTGCAGATTAACCCTTGTCCTGCTGAACCCTGATATACACTGCTTTTGCAAACAGTGTAGATCCAGATCAGTTGGCTTCTGAAGAAGCCAACTGATCTGGATCTGCACTATTTGCCACTGAGTATGTGAATTTATAGCAACAATCCGGATCAAGTAATCTAAATGGCTGAAAATTAAAAGTGGGGGCATCTTAATTTTTTCAGCAGGACAAGGGTTAATGACTGGTTGCTGGGTGAAAATATCAGCAGTTGACATTACAGAATCTTTTTTTTCCCAGAAGTATAACCTTGAAATTTCATGCAAATTGTCTCCTTAGGAAAAATTTGCATGTAATGTTCAACCCTACTTTCTGCAAAAAATAAGAAAAATATCTTTTACTTGGCATCTGCTGCATTTGGCAAAAGAGTGCTGTAGATTAAATAAGTGCTGTCACAAGACAGTACTGTCTGCTTGGTTTAATGGCCCTGTCAGCAATATTCGAGTCATGTTGAGCTGTCTCCCAGAGAAAGGGAGATAAAAACTTAAGACAGGATAGACAAAAGAAAACAATTAAAACAGGCATGATCCTGCACCTGCTGCAAGTGCAACAGGCCCTTGACCTAACTGAAACCCCACCCTGATCTATCAAAAGAGGCCTAAATGCTGGAAGCTATATCGCAGCTTAACTCTTTCGCTGCCAAATTTCACATGACATTTATCGTCTATTTTTTTTTTTTTTAAAACTATTGCTTGGAAAGAAGCTTATATGTAAAGTTAAAAGACTGAATGTCAAACAGCGTAGATTCAGATGAGATGGCTCAGCCATCTCATCTGGATCTATGCTGTTTGCAAAAGCCTATTATTAGCGCCTATGGCAAAGAAAGAATTAAATAAAATCCATGTAAACTTGCTGGTTAGGACACATCAAGTAGTTAAATGGACTATAATATTTACCACACTTAGTATGGGCAGAGTCAGCAGACTACAAATTGGTGACATTTTGCTTATTTTTCCTAGAAAATAGGATCTGACATTTCATGCAAATTGTCTCCTTAGGAGACAATTTGCATGAAGTATCAGATCCTATTTCCTGGGAAGAATAAGCAAAATATTTCAAAATGTCATCTGCAGCATGCAAAGTGTAAAAAATTGCTGCAAATGACAATATTCAGGAACTGTTTCTTTTATATTTTCAGGGAAAATAAGGCTCAATTTTTCATGTGAATGGCCTGCCTTGCAGGCAATTCTTATGAAATGCCAAGCTTTATTCTTACTGAAAAATTAAAAATATATTTTAGGATTTTGTCTTCTTCTGTAATAACTGGCTCTTTAAGGGTTAATTGTGCTGACAGAAATGCACATCCTGGTATATTGTCAGTGTAGAGCCATTTGATCTTTCTCAACACTATCTACCTTGCAATGCATTGCTGAACATGCAGGGTTTCCATTAAGAGGCAGCTGGAGGTCAAAACGACTGTCTCAAATAATTTTCCAGAGGCTTAACCCTTCCCTAGCTGAAGACGATATGCCCTGTCTTAGCAAACAGTGTAGATCCAGATCAGTTGGCTTCTGAAGAAGCCAACTGATCTGGATCTGCACTGTTTGCAATTAAGTATGTGAATTTCTATCAAAAATGTGGATCAAGTAATCTGATTGGCTGGAAATTAGAAGTGGGCATGGCATCTTAATTTATTCAGCATGAGAAGGGTTAAATTCCGTTTTTGTTGCATTTCAGTGTTGTAAGCTGGAGCCATTTTGGCCACCTCAAATTCTGTTCTAGTCTCATCTATAAAATTTTACTGAAAATATTCTAACATGGGATAAATGGGAAACACAGTCTCATTCTTAACCTAATCACTCTTTGGACCGGTCCATTTCCAATATAAGGGGTGTCTAATTAGTTTTTATTATTACCATGTTTAATAGAAATTCATCAGGGCCTGACAAATTCAAGTTTCAACCACTTGCCCGGCAGTCCACAGCAGCTTGAAAATAGCTTGGAATAACAATATTCCTTATATATTCTATACATTTTTCTGGGCAAGTGAAATAAAAAATCACTTGCCCAGCCAAGATTTGGACTTGTCCCGGGCAGCTGGGCAATGGATTTGTCAGGCCCTGATTCATGTTCTTAAAGCAAACAGTGCAGACCCTGATCAGATGCAGTGTTCTGTGGCATCTGATCTGGGTTTACACTGTTTGCCAATGTCCCATTTATGGGCCGCTAGGCTTGAATGGATTAAATACGTATATCCAAAATAGTCATTCTGGTATGGCTTTTTGTTCCTCTTCAAATTGCAGCGTTTTAGATTTCTATATAGGTATAATTTACAGATACGTACAGGAAATGTGAATAACAAACAAAATAGTTTTATTTTAAGACATGAATAAAAAAGACATTACATCCTATCCCTTTTATCAAGAAAGACAATTTATTTATTCACTGTCACATTTAGTGAATGGTTTATTTCTAAATACATTTACTTTCTTATTTTCTTACCCTAAATATGCTAAATTTAAATATAACAGCAGGCATTTTAACCCTTAAAGCGCCAAGAAAATCTGCATCTGAAAATGTTGTCTGCTTATGTCATCTGCTGCACCTTCTTCCAAACTTTTCAAACTTATATTTTGCATATAGGCAAACAGTGTGGACCCAGATCAGACTGCTCCTTCCACACTGTTTGCAACAATGACTTTTAAAGTAATTGGCAGGACAAAGCAGACGTCAATTGTTGTGATTGGCGCTTTAAGGGTTAAGATTATTTATTTTCACAGAAAAGATGGACTGACATTTCATGACAATTCTCTCCCAAGCAGACAAAATTCACTTGGAAGATCATATGCATAAACTATCATGCTTTATTTTCTTATAAAAATACGAAAAATGTCCCTCATTAACCATTTACCCATTTATGCTGAGTGGATTCTTTGACTTTAACCCTTGTCCTGCTGAACCAGGATATACCCTGCCTTTGCCAACAGTGTAGATCCAGATCAGTTGGCTTCTGAAGAAGCCAACTGATCTGGATCTGCACTGTTTGCCATTAAGTTTGTGAATTTATAGCAACAATCCGGATCCAGTAAACTGATTGGCTGAAAATTAGAAGTAGGTGTGGCACCTTAATTTATTCAGCAGGACAAGGGTTAACTCTTTGGACAGGCTCATTCCCTATTAAAGGTGTGTCTGGTTAGTTGTTTTTTTTATCATTGTCATGTTTTGTAGAAATATCTGATCTTAATGCAAATAGTGCAGACCCTAATTAGACACCACATTCTGCGGCATCCAATCTGTTTACCAATGTCCCTTTTATGGGATGATAGGCTTATGATTTAATGTGCCATTCAAAACTGTTGCAGATAACAATCTAGATCACAGAAAATAAGGCTTGACATTTCATGTATAATATCTGCAAGACAGGCAATTCATGGAAAATAAGGTCTGACAAAGAAAATAAGGCTCAACATTTTACACAAATTGTCAACCCTTATTTTCTGTGATAGAATACAATTTATAGCATACAATTTGCATGAAATGGCAAGCCTTATTTCCTTAATAGAATAGAATACAATTTATAGCATACAATTTGCATGAAAAGTCAAGCCTTATTTTCTGTAATAGAATACAATTTATAGTATACAATTTGCATGAAATGTCAAGCCTTATTTTATCTCCAAGTAAAAAAAAATTAATGTCTTATGCTGCTTTTGCAACTTGGGTTTAAGGGTGAATGTCTCATATGCTTATTTTGTCATCAGCATGCTTAGGGTCAACAAACTTTCACACAATTAATTATTAAAATATATACAAAGAAGTCAGCATATCTCCAATATCTACCCTAAGTATTAGGACTGATAGGCCAGAGCAATCAGTGTAGACCCATTCCATTCAGCATCTTTGAGACATGTCAATACATAGTGAAATGTACTTGTTCAAATTTTAGGACAAGTATTTAAGAAGTTACTGTAGGATAAATATGGTACTTTCTTTACCTTTACCACTTTCTGGGCTAATTCTGTGACGACAACTTATTGATATTTTTCTTATATTTCCAAGAAAAAAGGATTTGATATTTGAAGCAAATTGTCTCCATTGGACAATTTGCATGAAATGTCAAAACCTATTTTCTGGGAAAAATAAGATTTTTTTTTTTGAAATGTCTGCTGAAAATTTTACCCAGGGTGCTAAGCATTAAGTATTAATCCTTAAAGTGCAAAGCAAACTTATTCTATTTTTTTTCTTGACATTTTATGTGAATTGTCTGCCAAGCATCAAATTCACATGAAATGTCAACTTTTTTTTTCTTCAAAAAAATCAAAATGTTGTCTGCTGCAGTTGTGCTCAGCACTTGAAGGGTTAAGTATACAAACAGGTCAGTATATCTATCAAATCTGGTAGTTTTCTTTTTTCCTAGAATAGGATTGGTTAAAGAATTCTTGCTATTTCACTAAAAACCAACAATTTTATCTAGGTTTCATCTGTGACACAAGGAATGATATCTTAGGTGACTGGATATACATAGTAGAGTTCAAAGGAGTTGTGATTTACTGTTTGCTTTCCTGCACACCAAATCCGTTCTGAAAAGGGGCCCTCTTTAACCCTTGTCCTGCAGAATAAATTAAGATGTCATGCCCATTTCAAATTTTCAGCCAATCAGATTACTTGATCCAGATTGTTGATCAAAGTTACTTTCTTAATGGCAAACAGTGCAAATCCAGATCAGAAGCCAACTGACCTGGATCTACATTGTTTGCAAAGGCAGGACATATCCGGGTTCAGCAGGACAAGGGTTAATACAAAAAACAAATTGCTGCCAAAGTGAGCAAATTCTTTCCTTTTTGAGTAGATTCCAAATTTCAGAAGGGAAGCCAAACTATCTTGACAGAATTGCCTGCTTTGAAAGAGTATCCATTTTTCTTGTCTTGCTGAATATATTAAGATACCACGCCCACTTCTAATTTTCAGCCAGTCAGATTACTTGATCCAAGTTGTTCATACAAATACAAATTCAAATACTAAATGACAAACAGTGCAGATCCAGATCAGTTGGCTTCTTCAGAAGCTTACTAATCTGGATCTACACTGTTTGCAAAGGCAGGGTATATCCGGGTTCAGCAGGACAAGAGTTAACCACTGCAAATAACAAGTCCAACATCAAATCCAGTGGCACACCAATGAAACAAATCTCAAGTGGTATTCCAGTGGAAAACCTGTCATAATTCCATTAGAATCATGTGGTAGAACAAGTATTATCTTTTTCAAAAAGCTGGCCGTTCGTTTTGCTTCAGCAATGCATGTACTGAATATTCTAGCTATTTGGTGCCAGCGAATATAGTGAACCCACCAAAACAGTTTTTTTTTTCACAGTTTAGTTAGACCAACTTATGTGCAAATAATTAGAGCCCGTCTATATGTTTCATTAAAACGATGTTTCTTTTTAAGTATAATCACCTTTTCTGGTGGAAATTTTGTGAATTCTCATACTTGCAGAAGCCTAATTTCATTTGAGTGCAAAATAAGCTGCTTCTTTAACAATAATTGTAATTAGCTGTTACAAATCAGGCTGTGCACTTTTGCATACTTTCCAGTTCTTCATAACTACACCTTGGGGTCCAAACCAGGACTTGACGCACCAATCCTTTATAAGAAGCTCTTTAATGTCTTGATGACTCTCATACTTGCTGAAGCATAATTTCATTTGAGGGCGAAATCGGTATGAAAGCAAACAATTTTGTTAATTGTATACCCGAAAGGGACCATAATTTGATAATAAACTAGACCATGAAGTGAGCATATGCTCACTAATACCCCTGGCCATGGCCATCAGTGATAACATGGTTTCAATGTTTTGGCATTAGCCAGAACAACAAAGGGAAATAACACTACGTGACCTGATCCAACAGCCCCTATTTTCTTTCCCACAATACAACTAGTCATACTTGTCATGTGTACAAAATTTCAAGATTCTAGGTATAGTAGTTCTTGAGAAATCTTTGACACAAAATAAATGTTAACTCACAGACACACAGAAAAGAATATGTTAACTCACAGACACACAGAAAAGACAAAAACTATATACCCCCTTAGCATACGAACTTAGCATACTTCGCATGCCGGGGGTATAAACATTCTTTTCTGTTCTATTCATTATCAGATCCATGACTAGTATGTCAGCAGTCTTGGTAGTTACTTCTGCTTAAGCTAGATTTGGCATAATTCCCGAATTTGAATTGTGATTAGCACAATTCCTGTATATGCGGCTCACCAGGGCGACCTGCAATCAGATGGTACTTCAGTAAAATGCTAAGGAATACCAGTGGAATAAAAACAGCAGAAATTTCATTTAATTTCAGTTTTTTATCTTTTTTGTTTTCAATGTAAAATACAACAACCATGGAGAAAAAATTTGGCCAATTACAAAGACTCCCATCGGAATGTCACTGGATTTTCCTTTGAATGTCACTGAATTTTAATGTCAGATTCCAGTAGAAATTCCTGCGGAATTCAGCCATATTTTTTTCTCAAGGACTCACAATTTGCTAACATGTTGTTGGCAAAGTAAAATGTATACTATGAACATTGGTTGGGCATGTTTTTTGATTTGGATAGATATGGAGCTTAATGGACCAGTCAATACTATTAAGGTCATGTCGAGCCAATTAGTTAACATGATCACTTTTCCTGGGCAGGCTTAGTCCTCTAAGTGGTTAACCAGTACTTGTGCACATTCTTTTTGCCGGAAACTGACAACTGACCTTCTTGAATCAGTGAAAGGAAGAAAATGACCATAGAAAATATATCATGATCAATGTTGCCAGACCCAGCAGGGATCGAACTCCTGATCACCAGTCGGATACGCATCCAACTGAGTCACCATGGCCAGCTGCATGTTCCAGGCTCATCTTGAAAACATATCTACAAAACTTTGACCCCCTTAAACCCCACTTTTATATAGTAAAACTGGGGTTTACAGGGGTATACATTATTTTCCTTATTTCTGCTAAAAAACATAGTTTGTGGGTACTTGTTAGAATCAGCTCAGCAAGGTGGTTCTAACGAATACCCATAATCTATGTTTTGAGCAGAAATATGAAAAAAAAAAAAATATCAGAATTTTTATCTGAAAACTTTCAGTTTTTGGCAGGAAATTTTCAATTTATTTGAATAGGCATGTTTTCGTAATGTTTCAATATCTTTAATAACCAGAGGACTAGTTAAAGAGTACTTGATGATAATTCCTGGACAATTTTCCCAGGTTCTCCATAAAAACGTATCTTGTGGGTACTCATGCCTCAGAGAGGCACTTCTAATGAGTACCCACAACATATGTATCTATGGAAAAATAAGAAAAAAGATCCCAGAATTATCATCAATACCCCTCTAGTATCCGTATATAAGATGGTGTGCTGATTTACCCCACTACAGTTTTCAGAAAAATAAATGACCAGGCTAATGTTTTCTATTTTCATCGCATAAACAATCATAATTTATAGCTAAGGAACATGTAATGAAAAGGATAGAATGCATTTAGAAATTAAAAATCTGAAATTAGAATTCAAGTTAAATTGAATTAACTAATTATAAAACTCACAAGAATAACAAAATATCAAATTGGAGCAACAAAGACACTATTTCCATCATATTTTCACCTACCCATTTACTTGCATTAAGAATGTTCACAGATTTTGTATGGCTAAAAATGTTTTCTTTAATTTTTTCTCAGCTATTTAATTTATAAAAATTGAATTAATATTTGCCCATGCACTAGCTGGTGCAGGCATGCCCTAATCACATTGTAGGTGTCACTGGGACTTATGGGGAACTGATACACCTTCAGGGGAGGCAACTCTATCAAAATTATTTTATCCCTTTCTGAAAAGCGGCCAATAAAAAGCATTAGGCAATAATTTACATAAAATATCAAAACCTATTTTCTGGGAGAAAAAAAAAAAATTGTCAATTTGTCATATTATGAATTAACCCAGAGAGGAAAAGGTCAAAGATGCATTTTCAGTTGGTAATTAACCCTAGTTGTGCTGAACCAGGATATACCCTGTCTTTACAAGCAGTGTAGATCCAGATCAGTTGGTTTCTGGAGAAGGGAAACCAACTGATCTGGATCTGCACTGTTTTTCATAAAGTATGTGAATTTGTATCAACAACCTGGATCAAGTAATCTGATTGGCTGAAAAGTAGAAGTGGGTGTGGCATCTTAATTTATTCAGCATGACAAGGGTTAATGCATAATCCATGGTGGAACATAAGTATCCATCACTGATTTACTGGTAAAAAAAATCAGTAGCTGGATGCTGTACAAACACACTAGAAAATTCAGCGCTTTAAGGTGAAAGGTATGATACATGTTTTGTCACTTCTAGAGAATACTAGTGGCTGCATACAACACAGAATTTAGCATACAAATGCTGGTAGTGGAGTACTAGCAAATGAAGTGAAATCCTCTTCTATGGCCCTCTGCCTAAATAACAACCCCACTTCATTTATTATTATCTCTTTCATGGCCCTCTGCCTAAATAACAACCTCATTTATTTATTAGCTCTTCCATGGAGCCTAAATAACAACCTCGCTTCATTTATGTGTTAGCTCATCCATGGCCCTCTGCCTAACTAACAACCTCACTTCATTTACGTATTAGCTCTTTCATGGCCCTCTGCCTAAATAACAACCTCACTTCATTTATGTATTAGCTCTTTCATGGCCCTCTGCCTAAATAACAACCTCGCTTCACTTATGTATTAGCTCTTCCATGGTCCTCTACCTAAAAAATGGCCTCACTTTATTTATGTATTAGCTTTTCCATGGCCCTCTACCTAAATGACCACCTTGCTTCATTTATATATTAGTTCTTCCATGGCCCTCTGACTAACTAACAACCTGGCTTCATTTATATATTAGCTCTTCAATGGCCCTCTGCTTTAATAACAACCTCACTTCATTTATGTATTAGCTCTTCCACAGTTCTCTGCCTTAATAATGGCCTTATGTGTATTATCGGCTCTTCCATGGCCCTCTGCCTAAATAACAACCTCGCTTCATTTATATATTAGCTCTTCCATAGCCCTCTGCCTAACTAACACCTCACTTCATTTATATATTAGCTCTTCCATGGCCCTCTGTCTTAATAACAACCTCGCTTCATTTATATATTTGCTCTTCCATGGCCCTCTGCCTTAATAACAACCTCACTTCATTTATATATTAGCTCTTCCATGGCCCTCTGCCTAAATAACAACCTCACTTCATCTATATATTAGCTCTTCCATGGCCCTCTGCCTTAATAACAACCTCGCTTCATTTATATATTAGCTCTTCCATGGCCCTCTGCCTTAATAACAACCTCGCTTCATCTATATATTAGCTCTTCCATGGCCCTCTGCCTTAATAACAACCTCGCTTCATTTATATATTAGCTCTTCCATGGCCCTCTGCCTTAATAACAACCTCATTTCATTTATGTATTAGCTCTTCCATGGCTCTCTGCCTACAAATTGGCCTCGCTTCATCTGTGTTTTGGCCTGTATCAGCTGTATTGGTTATAGACTTGAAGGAAAAAGAATTCTCAATTTTTGTCCATGTGTATATATCAGACGTCCTGCTAAGTATATATCAAACCATCCTGAACAAGACCAAATAAAAACATTACAAAGGCCATCAATATATTTTATTGATCATAGGCTTATATCCAGCCACTGCACCTGCATAGCTCCAGAAAAGGGGGTAGCCAGATAAATAAATATATTTTTTATTTTCCCAAAAATTGTATGTTGTGGGTTCTCATTAGAATTGCCTCACCGAGGCAATTCTAATGAGTACCCGCAACATATGTTTTTGAGGAGAAATAAGAAAATATTAATATTTTGGGGAAATATGCAACTTTTCTAGAGGTATGCACCTATTGATCATATAAACCAACTAAGAACTGGAAAAAATGTCCTTATGACAGCAGGGGACCAGGGAAGACCACACCCCTTTCACAACTATGCAGTGTAGTCAGGATTGTCACTGTTTGCTTACAGAATACCCGGTCCTAATAGACCACAAAAAGTGAGCAAATACAAGATCTGAAGGCCAGTCTGATACTTTGCAAGCCAGGAACCATCAGATGGTACCTTCATCCGGTACTCGGCTTAAACTTCCATTTTCATCCTTTCCAATAATGATTAAAATCTATCACAATCCATCTGCACTCAACTAGACCAACTAACCGACACAAAGAACCACAAAGCTAACCAAGATTTGTCTCAATTACAAAATAGGAGTTATTGATCATTGTAAAAACTTTATTACGTGGTAAAAAATAATGTACGTTCTTTGTCTGACTTTATTTACTCACCATGTGCACTGCTCATGGCAGATAAAATGAGTCATGAGCTAAAGCCGGCTATAAATAAAGACAATCAATAGGAAGCATATACGCTCAAGACTTTTCTATGATAGATAATTTTATTAATTCAAACAGAAAAATATTCGTAATTGATCTTTCTTCGACTATCCTAGTAACACACTTAATAATAGCGCGGGACACCGAATGAGTCAAGGCTGAAAAGCACCGTCTTTTCTACACCATCAGTAATATTAAAGGAATGGTATTTAAAACAAAATGATTAACGGAATTAACACTTTGCATGCTATGTAAAAATTTAAGCAGATGACATTAGGAAATATTTTTCTTATTTTCCCCAGAAAACAGGTTTTGATATTTCATGCATATTGTCTCCAATCCAATTTGCATGAAATATCAAAACCTGTTTTCTGGGAAAAATAAGAAAAATATAACCAATTTGTCATCAGCTGAATTGGACCAGAGAGTGGTAAAGTTTAAAACAAAATGATTAACGGAATTAATCAGAAATACAGTAATCTCCCTGAAACTGAAGTTTAACACTTATCACACTATGGTCATATTCAGCAGACGACAAACTGATGATACTTTTCTTATTGTCCCAGAAAATAGGATTCGACATTTCATGTAAACTGTCTCCTAAAGAGATAACATGCATGAAATGTTGAATCCTATTTTCTGGAAAAATTAGAAAACATTTCAAATGTGGTCAGCTGAAATTTTACCCAGCATATTACACATTAATTAATACGAGGCTCATCCTTAGGGTTAGATAAAGTGAGTATTGAGGAGATACCGTATTCGACCTAATTACTGCACATACTCCTATAAGCGCACTGTCAAGTAATTCTGTAGTCTTCAGATTACAACCTGTGTACTTTTTGTCTACTTCTTTATAAAGGCATATGTTGTGGGTACCCATCTGAATTGCATCAACTTGTCGATGCAATTCAAATGAGTACCCATAACATATGCTTTTAAAAAGAAAATCAGAAAAAAAAAACCCAAAAAACATCGCGTGAGCACCATTAAATTAATCGTTTACTGATCTTGTTTTACTTTTAGTAGGTGGATACATATTTTACTACAAGTTTTCCAAGTAATTTTGAAAAACCTAAGCGCATGGTGTGGTAATTAGGTCGAATATGGTAATTTTGGTTGATACAGTACAAATCAAAATATACCTTGTAGGTACGGTATTTATTCCGAATATTCAGACACTCTTATCATATTTGTCCTAAAAATTGAGTAAATCCATTTTTATTACAAAATGGTGTGTCTAAAAACTGCTGGATGAGTGACAAACATTGCAGACCCTGGTCAGATTATAAGAATCTATCATGGGTGTGAGGAGTAGATAGAAAAATCTGTCCCAAGGGTAACTGTCTGGCATCACATGGCTTGCCCAGTGATGCCAGACTGTGATCCCGAGGGATGGATTTTTCTATCTTCCCCTCATACCTATGATAGACTCTTTTTCTTGCATACCTTTTATTTCTGAACATGGATTTTTAATAATGCAGTCACTTCGATTGCAGACATCTGCCATATTGTGATGACATTACCGTGACGTTTAGTGATGTCATTACATTCAGTGACATCAACCTTATCAATGGCATATGTGACGTCCTGTACAACCAGTGTATATCAAACATGTCAGAATTCCTGTTTTTTATCTTACCCTGGGTAGGATAAGAATTTCTATCCCAGGGTAAAATCCAGGATTTCCTTATCTGGTGTGCAAGAATACACATTCTGCAGGGTCTGTTCTGGGGCTTTAACATTAGCCCAGGCCTATCTGTCAGGAAAACAGGGCTCAACTACAATGAAGCTGAAATAACAAAAAACTCACCTCAATTCATTGCAGTAAGTTTTCTGTGTAAAATGTACACCATGTTTCCTATACTTTATAAAGTCAACCCCAGACATTGCGGATGCCTTCTGTAAGAGCATGAAATCATCCTAGCAGGAACTGTTCATACAGAAGACATATTTCGCGATCCGAACTACCAATTTATTTCTCATAATAGGAATCCGAATGATTTGTTCTTGTTCTGGATGATTATAATTATGCAAATTTTTTGGGGGCATTAGAAACATAACCAGTAAAGCACCAGTCACAACTGCAGGTGAGGACACTTACTCGTGATAATTTTTTCTATATATTTTTCATAGAAAATAAGTCTTGACTTTTCATGTGAATCGTCTGCCAAGCAGACGATTCACATGAAATGTCAAGACTTATCTTCTATGAAAAATTAAAAAAAAAGAAAAAAAGAATGTCATCTGCTACAAATTTTGCTTGGTGCTTTAAGAGTTAATAACAACAGAAAGTTCCAGTGATGTATCACCTTGCTTGGAGATATGAAATTAAGTCTCATCTCTCTATAACTACAATCTTCTTTGAATCTGCATATTTTCAGATCTTTTTTTGTTTTATGGGGTTTCCAGCCCAGCGAAGATTTTTTTTTACTAGCCCCCAAGAAAATCAAAACTATTTTTTTCTTTTATCTTTTAATTCTTGGAAAAAAAATATATATGATCTTTTATCTTTTAATTCTTGGAAAAAAAATATATATGATCTTTTATCTTTTATTCTTGAAAAAATATTATCTGATTTTACTTTTTTATCAGTTTTGAATGTACAGTGAAACTTCCACGAAAAGTCACCAGTTAAAAATAATCCTTCTCTTGCTGAACACAACACGCCCTGTCTTAGCAAACAGTGTAGATCCAGATCAGTTGGCTTCTTCAGAAGCCAACTGATCTGGATCTGCACTGTTTGTCATTAAACATGTGAATTTCTATCAAAAGCCCAGATCAAGCAATCTGACTGGCTGGAAATTAGAAGTGGGCGTGGCATCTTAATTTATTCAGCAAGGCAAGGGTTAACAGCCGTTTTCTGACAGCAGACTGCCAAAGTACTGTAATAACCCTAAGTATTGGGCCAGACAGACCTTTGCAAACAGTGTAGACCCAGATATGATGCTGCAGAATGCGGCATTTGATCAGGGTCTGTACTGTTTGCCATACATACAGCAATATTTTAGACACATCTACTGGTAGTAGAATGAAATATTTCAAATTGTAGGACAAGTATGGTAAGTAGATAAGATGTCCCAATATTAGGGTAAATACGGTACTGTTTACTATGCAGTAGAAGCTACATGTTTAGTCACTTCTTAACCCTTGTCCTGCTGAACCCGGATATACCCTGCCTTTGCAAACAGTGTGGATCCAGATCATTTGGCTTCTGCAGCCAACTGATCTGGATCTGCACTGTTTGCCATTAAGTATGTGAATTTATAGCAACAATCCAGATCAAGCAATCAAATTGGCTGACAATTAGAACTGGCATCTTAATTTATTCAGCAGGACAAGGGTTAACAAATGTTGCATCCCTATAACAGCCACTTTTCGAATTTCCTGAAGTACTGTTTTGCTATATATTTGAAGGCTCCACATTCCTCAAAAATAGACATTTTTTATCCAAGAACGGTTTAATAAATTGATAAATGGTATTAATATGATCATAAATTGTGGTATCTGACAGCCTGTAAAATTTCACTTAGTCTCTAATTTTTGAACAGGATCAAAACTGAAATGATTTTTATCGTATCTCTGAATTAATGTTGGCAACATTAATTCAGAGATATGATAAAAAATCATTTCATATCAAGAACGAGAGACTAACTGAAATTTTACAGGCTTTTAGGAGCCACATTTTATGATTCTATTATTACCATATATCAATTTATTAAACCTTTCTTGGATAATAAAATGACTATTTTTGAGGAATATGGAGTCTTTAATCTCTCTACAACAGTCACCTCCCTACAATGGCCTGTTCCATTCATTCCCAAGGGTGACTGTTGTAGAGAGGGTGCACTGTACCTTTAGCCTCTCAACAACAGCTACCTCTTTGCAACAGTCAGCTTTGCGTAGTCTCAGGAAGGGTGGATCAAAACTTTTCTTCATTTCTATTTTACTTCTGAACCTTTTCAAATCTAATAAAAAGATTTCTTGACTAGCTGTATTTTATTATCCCCTCACTGTTCCCATAGCTACAATCAAAATGGTGGAGTCAACTGAGTCTCAAAATCAGGAAAAAATTTTTTAAACCAATACATGTATTTCCAGTATATCAGCATGTAATATTAAAATTATTTCTGCACAATTTTACATTATTTATGTATTCATTTTGTAAACTGCTGAACTCTTCTTCCTCTTAATTTTTTTTTTCTCTACCATTTTTACAAGCAAAACAACTTTTGTGATTTCTTGGTTGCTGTTCTGTGCACCAAGCCACTTCTGAAAAGGGAGTCTACTCTAAATGGAGAGAATATGCTCTCAAGTAATAGGACATTTCGAGGATTGAGCGCAAGACTGGCGTGTCAGATGGTTGTTTTTCCCCAAACCTAATCTCCTCACCATGAAGGCGTTATGAAGATTACAACATTTCTTTCTGTAAACAATGAAAATTTAGGTGCCATTGCTCGTATGAGCAATGGCACCTAAATCTGCATTGTTTACAAAGGGGTCCAAATGGGTCCCTAAACAAGGGTTTCAAAAATATGTTTGAGTTACCATAGTCTTGCGCTCAACCCTCGATTTTATCTCTTTGCATGCTGGGTAATTTTACATGCTTTTTAGTCGTTGGTGGCTTTTTTTCTTATAATTACTTTTTCAAAAAAAATCTTTCAGGAATACCATCAGAGTGTCAAACAGTTTGGATCCAGATCAGGCCTGACATTTTGTCGGGCCTGGTCTAGATTCAAACTGTTTGCAAAGGTTATCAGCAGACAACAAAAGTCGCCACTAGCAGGTAAAGAGCTAATTGTTTTTTGTTTTTTTTTGTTTTTTCTTATTTTTACTTGAAAATAAATGTAGACATTTTATGTGAATCTTCTCTTAAAGAAATGTCAAGCTTTGTTTCCTGGAAATATTTAGCAAAACATCACTTGTTTGTCATTTGCTGATTCACCTTTAGATCATGCATATTTAAGCCCGTTTTTTTCTGCAAGACACACTTTACAGTTATCTGTTCCTTTGAAGTTTTAACCTTTACCAGTCTCTGGACAAATTCTGCAGGCGACAAACTGATTACAAATTTCTTATTTATCCCAGAAAATAGGCTTTAACAACTTGGCAATTCGCATGTTATGTCAAAGCATATTTAAAAAAAAAAAAAAAAAAAAAAAATCATAATGTCATCTGCTGAAATTTTTACCCAGCATGCTATAAGCATTAATAAAGACAGGCTCAGATTCTGTACTATGCACTGAAACTCTACAAATCCAAAGAAAGTTTATAAGGATTCAAAGATTTTAAGAATGCAGGTTGAAGCAATCTGCATTCTTCGTAGAATGTTCAACAGGAATGCAGGTTGTTGTTATTCAGAGAAAATAAGGTTTGGCATTTTATGTGAACCATCTGCTATGCAGACAATTTACATATAAAGTCAAGCCTTATTTTTCAGAGCCAATTCACATGAAATGTCAAGCCTTATTTTCTCAAAAAAAAAAAAATTACCAAAATAAATCAAAATGTCACCTGTTGCAGTTGTGATAAGCACTTTAAGGGTCAAGAAAAACAATTTGTGTGAAATGACAAACCCTCCTTTCTGGGAAAATTAACCCTGGTCCTGCTGAATAAATTAAGATGCCATTCCCTCTTCTAATTTTCAGCCAATCAGATTACTTGAATCAGATTGTTGCTATAAATTCACATACTTAGTGGCAAACAGTGCAGATCCAGATCAGTTGGCTATCTGGACCTACACTGTTTGCAAAGGCAGGGTATATCAGGGTTCAGCAGGACAAGGGTTAAAAAAAAAAAATAGCATCAATTTGTCATCTGCCACTGCTAACTGTTAAGGGTAGACACCAAACAACTTATGCACAGCTTATATCATCAGTTATATCCTTAACCCTTAAGGCACTAAAGGCAATTGCAGCATACAACATTTTTTTGTATTTTTCAAAGAAAGTATGGCTTGACATTTCATGAGAATTGTCTGCCTAGTAAATAATTGATATGAAATGCCACATCTTATTTTCTCTAAAAAACAAGAAATTGCTAATAAGCAGTGCTTATTAGATATCCTGCAAGGACCAAAACATAAGTGACCGATGGACAAAATGATGTTAACCCTTGTCATGCTGAATGAATTACGATGCCATGCCCACTTCTAAATTCTATCCAATCAGATTACTTGATCCAGGTTTTGTTCTTTTGTTTTTCAGTCCTTTTAGTATTGCGATTACCTCGCTTGGGGAAGAGAGAGCTAATCTTAGTGCTTTTCGTACGTTTGTTTGGTTTGTGCTTGTTTGAATTTGTCGGTTTCCTCTTCCTCTTGGGGTATGGGAAGGGCTGCGGTTTGTGATTGTGGCACTCCCTGGACTTTTCTCTTACCTTATTTTGATACATATTTAATGACAAACAGTGTAGATCCAGATCAGTTGGCTTCTTCAGAAGCCAACTGATCTGGATCTACACTGTTTGCTAAGACAGGGCATGTCGTGTTCAGCAAGAGAAGGGTTAATAAAGCATAGCCCCATCCACCATGAACACAAAATTTGGTATGTCATCTATAATTTTGCTTAGCGCTTTAAGGGATAAACATGCCACTGTATATGGCATACATACAATCAACTTAACACTGCTGCATAAAGCATAAAGATTTTCTGTTCATAGCAATAGATAAGGCGTTTTTTTCATCCGAAAATGCTGATATCTTTCTTATTTCTCAATAAAAACGTATGTTGTGGGTACTCATTAGAAGCGCCTCGGCGAGGCACTTCTAATGAATACCCACAACATATGTATTAATCGAGAAATAAGAAAAATATTATGTGGATACCCCCTTTATCTGTAGCTATGTCTGTTTCCAAATTAAGACATTTGTATTCATGTCTTTTGGGAAAAGTCAAAGGATGCAAGAAATTTTAATGTATACCAAATCAAGCTAATGTTTGTTAACCTTTAGCTCCAGATAAGACTCTTTTCTCAATCAAAAAGTATTGATATTTTTCTTATTGGTGAAATCATTCTGTGTATTCATTAGAAGCGCCTCAGTGAGGTATTTCTAATGAGTACCAATAAGGTTTCATAGAGAAATAAGAAAAATATTTACAACTGCATATTTTGTTCCCAATGAAACACCAGAAGATGAGTTATAAGATGGACAGTTGTGTATTTTGTTCCCGATGAAATACTACTAAACCAGAGCAAGTGCCCAGAGGGTCACGAATACCATCGATGAAATACTACTAAACCAGAGCAAGTGCCCAGAGGGTCACAAATACCATCGGTAGATGCCATTTCTTAATTATAAAATGTTTTTAAGTCAATGACAATGATATAAGGCAAAATCAATGGACCATGAAATATAGGTCACAGACCCACATATAGTTTACAAGGTCAGTCTCCAGGGTCAACAACCTATGTCATCAGCATGGTGATATGCATATAGCTCTGACTGTATCATTTGCTCGGATTTATGCAATCATCACAAAGTGTGTATGTTTCAGAAGCCGGATTTTTCAAAACACAGACAGTCCATATTTTACTGAATTCTGTGCCCTAAATGAATATCCCTAAATTAAACTTGACCATATTTTATGATTATATACCTGTGTATAAAATATGAATCCAATATACAAATCAATCTTTTTTAAAAAAAATATCGGAAGGAAAACATCTTTTGATGGTGAAAAAGGGCAATAACTCCCATAATAATGGCTTGATTTTACCCTAATTGGATCTTGACCTCTATTTTATGATTATATACCTGTTGTTTAAATATGAATTCAATACACTAATGTTTTCAAAAGATATCAAACTGAAACTATTTTTCAACGTTGAAAAAGTGCCACAACTCCAAAAATAATTGGTGGATTTTACCCTAAATCAAACTTGACCGATATTTTATTATTATATGCGTGTGTATAAAATATGAATCCGATTCACTAATCTTTTCAAAAGTTATGGAACGAAAACTATTTTTCTAAGTTGAAAAAGGGCCATAATTCCCAAAATAATAGGTGGATTTTACCCTAAATCGAACTTGACCTACATTTTATGATTTTATACCTGTGTATAAAATTTGAATCCAATACACTAATCTTTTCAAAAGATATCGAACGGAAACCATTTTTCAACTATTTTTCAACATTGAAAAAGGGCTTTAACTCCAAAATTAATTGGTGGATTTTACCCAAAATCGAACTTGACCTATAGCTTATAACTGCATGCTTGTGTATAAAATATGAATCCAATTCACTAATCTTTTCAAAAGTTACAGAACAGAAACCATTTTTCAAAGCTGAAAAGGGCCATAACTCTCAAAATAATAGGTGGATTTTTACTCTAAATGGAACTTGACTTATATTTTATGATTATATACAAGTGTATAAAATTTCAATCCAATACACCAATTCTTTTAAAAGATATTGCACAGAAACCATTTTTTAAGTTGAAAATTTTTCAAAGTTGAAAAAGGGCCATAACTCCCAAAATAATTGGTGGATTTTACCCCAACTTGAACTTGACCTACACTTTATGATTATATACCTGTGTATAAAATTTCAATCCAATACACCAATCCTTTTAAAAGATATCGCACGGAAACCATTTGTGTTACGTACGGGACAGATGGATGGGACCGACGGATGGACGGGACGGACATATGTACAGATAGTGGTGATACTATATGCTCCCCCCCCCCCCACTGAAAATGGCGGGGGCATAATAAAAACATCCCCCCTCTACCCTTACCTGCTACAAGGATAGCAGGCCTTGCTCAACTGTAAGCCAATATCAGTTGGACGCCCCGGTGACATAAGATACATGACACCTTTGCACCACCCAACCAACCTCAGATGGACAGTTGTGTATTTTGTTCCCAATGAAATACTAAAAGATGCATTATAGGATGGACAGTTGTGTATTTTGTTCCCATTGAAACACTAAAAGATGAGTTAAGGGATGGACAGTTGTGTATTTTGTTCCCAATAAAATACCAGATGATGAGTTATAGGAAAGACAGTTGTGTATTTAGTGCCCAATGAAATACTATAAGATAAGTGAAAGTATGGGCAGTTGTGTGTTTTTCCCAATGAAATACCAGAAGATACATTATAGGATGGACAGTTGTGTATTTTGATCCCAATGAAATACTAAAAGATAAGTTAAAGGATGCACAGCTGTGTATTTTGTTCCCAGTGAAATACCAGAGGATGAGTTATAGGATGGACAGTTGTGTATTTTGTTCCTTATAGAATACTAGAAGAGGAGTAATAATATGGTTAGTGTGTATTTTTGTACCTATGGAATACCAGAAGATGAGTTACAGGATGGACAGTTGTGGATTTTGTTCTCTATATGATACTAGGACATGTGTTATAGTATGCACAGTTGTGCAATTTGTTCCTTATGGAACACCAGAAGTTATTGAATGGAAAGTTGTGTTTTTGTTCCCTATGGAGTACCAGCAGATGATAATGTGGACAGTTGTTTTTTTTTTTTTTTTTGTTCCCTATGGAATACCAGAAGATGAGTTATAGGATGGACAGTTGTTTGTTTTGTTTCCTATGGAATACCAGTAGAAGAATTATAGCGTGGACAGTTGTGTTTTTGTTCCCTATGGAATACCAGAAGATGAGTTATAGGATGGACAGTTGTGTATTTTGTTTGCTACAGGATACCAGAAGATGAATTATAGGATGGACAGTTGTATTTTTGTTCCAAATGAAATACCAGGAGATGAGTTATAGAATGGACAGTTATGTATTTTCTTCCTTATAGAATACTAGAAGATGGGTTATAGAATGGATAGTTGTGTTTTTGTTCCTTGCAGAATACCAGAAGATGAATTAAAGAGTGGACTGTTGTTTATTTTGTTCCCTATGCAAAATCACAAGATGAGTTATAGGATGGATGGTGTGTAGTTTGTTAACTATGTATTACCAGAAGATGAGTTATACTGTGGGCAGTTATGTATTTTGTTCCCTATAGAATAGCAGAAGATGAGTTATAGTGTGGACAGTTGTGTATCTTTGTTCCCTATGGAATACCAGAAGATGATTATAGGATTGACAGTTGTGTATTTGTTCCCTATGGAATAACAGAAACTGAGTTAGAGTATGGACAGTTGTGTACTTTGTTCCCCATAAAACACCAGAGGATGAGTTACAGGATGGACAGTTGTGTATTTTGTTCCCAGTGAAATAACAGAAGAAGAGCTACAAGTTGGACAGTTGTGTATTTTGTTCCTTTTTGAATACCTGAGGAGGAATTATAGGATGGACAGCTATGTAGTTTGTTCCCACTGGAATACCAAAAGACAATTTATAGTATGGATAATTTTGTATTTTGTTCCCTATAGAATATGAGAACATGAAATATAGTATTGAGGAATACCAAAGACGTGTTATAAATAAGATGAAGAATTATGTATTTTGTTCCCTACAGAATATGAGAAGAGGAATTATAGTATGGATGGTTGTGTACATTTGTATATTGTTCCCATTGGAATACCAAAGATGAGATATAGGAGTGACAGTTGTGTATTTTGTTCCCACTGGATAACCAGAAGATGAGTTATGAGATGGACAGTTGTGTACTTGTTCCCTACAGAATACAAAAAGATGAATTATAGTATGGAGGGTTGTGTATTTTGTTCCTTACAGATTACCCATAAAAACAGCAAAAACAGTAAGCAAACAAAAACATGCAAGAAAAGTCAGCTAAGAAACACAGCAAAAATCTTGCAAATCTATAAGGTAAGCATATGAAACTATTGGTACTGTCGTACTTTTAATATCTTCTTTTATTAACACTTAGCATGCTGGGTAAAAATATTTTTCTTATTTTATCCAGAAAACAGGCTTTGACATTTCATGCAAATTGTCTCTTAGAGAGACAACTTGCATAAAATGTCGAAGCCTATTTTCTGGGAAAAATATCATCAATTTGTCATCTTCTGAATTAGCCAAAACAGTGGTAAAGGTTAACCAGGAGTGTTAACTGAATGCAATGCTATGCTTTCATTATAATCAAAATCTTGCAAATATATATATATATATATATATTGTTACTTCTGTACTTTTAACATCTTTTTTATTAACCTGCACATGTTAACTAAAAGTGTTTTTATTACATACAAATCCTATGCTAGTATCAGTTGTCAAAGCACTTATTACAAACAACAACTCAACTTTTTTTTTTGCCATTGTTTTATTTCCAGTTTTTGAGAAATTTACCACTGCTTGGCTCATGTATTAAAGAGTGAAAAATCTTAGTATTCTGACTTTGTACATTTTCAACAATGACCAAACAAAAACTAGTAATCATAAAAGCACCAATCATCACAACAGCAGTACGTGCCACTTTTATTTATTTATTTATTTATTCTGAGAAAATAAGTCTTGACATTTCATGTGAATCATCACATGAAATGTCAAGACTTATTTTCTATGAAAAATTAGAAAGGTATTAGAATGTTGTTTGCTACAAAATCCTTTGCTTAGCGCTTAAGAGTTAATATCCTCAAGTAAGGTTTCATTTACTCGCTTATACCTTATTTACATAAAAGATTGGGACAGATGCAGCGGAGCAAACAGTGTAGACCCAGATCAAACTGATCCTAAAGTAGCAGTTTGATCAGGACCTGTACTATTTGCCATTCTGTAAGTAATTCTCAAAAATGTTATAAGGGCTTGTTCAAATTTTAGGATAAGAAGGTTAACCTTTACCACTCCAGGGGCAAATTCAGCAGATGACAAATTTACATTTTTCTTATTTTTCTTTAACAAACAGGCTTTGACATTTCATGCAAACTGTCCTCTTAGGAGACAATCTGCATGAAATTTTGAAATCAATTTTCGAGGTAAAAGAAGAAAATATTTCCAACTGTTTTCTACTGAAAGTTTTACCAGCATGCTAAGTGTTAAAGAGCTGAAATGTCCAACGTCCAAAAGTTTAGGGAAATAACTGTATGGTAAACGTCCTTAAATTTCGAACACTTTATTCCATACTATTCTGGCCGAAATTTTGCTTTTAATGCAGCTGTTTCTTAAAATACTGAGTGGAATGGCAAACAGTGTAGACCCTGATCAGACTGCTCCTTCTGGAGCAGTCTGATCTGGGTCTGCACTGTTTGCATATGTCATTTTGTCAGAAACTTTGGTGTTCAAATTTTTAGGACATAGTTAAGAAAATTTAGGAAAACAATGGTTTTTATCTTCCTGCAATAAACATATCAGACAACACTTTTAAAATATTTTTTATTTAAACTGTTTCAGACAAAGAGTATATTCCGAATTCATATTTTATATATTTTTTCATTTAGCATGTCATTGTGGGTGCCAACAAGAATTGCCTCATCAAGGCAATTCTAATGATTTCCCCTGGTGCATGTTTTGATGCAAAAAATAACAAAATTATCTTAACACTTAAAAGAAGCAGGAGACATTTTCATGTTTACTTTTTTTTTTTCCCAGAGAAAATAAGACTTGACAGTTTGTGTGAATCCTCTTCACATGACTCACATGAAATGTTAAGCCTTATTTCCCCAGAAAAATGATTAAAAAAATGGAATGTTGTCTGCAACTAATTTTGCTTGGTGCTTTCAGAGTTAAAGAAATATTGTCATTATGTAATGCAATTTAAGTCATATTTCCCAAAATTCTATTCGCAAACATTTCATACTGTTAAATTTATTTTACAAACAAATCTAAAATGCAAACCAAAAAGACAGATTTTCAATCAGAACGCAAGTATTAAAAGTTTTTACGCCCCCAAAATAACAAAGCGTAAAAAGAAAGCAAAAGCCAATAAAACAAAAGCACTACTAACCAAGACGCAGCCATCAATCTTGTACACCATTAAAACAGAACATCAAAGCTCCCGTCCATGTAAGAATCACAAAATTATTGACAGCTTATAAAGACCATTACCGTCACACTGGTTATTAACCAATTGCGTAGATCATTCAGCCTCGCTTTCTCCTAGCAGCATCTAGTAAGTAAACATAGGCTCCGATAAGACTAAATGAGATTTTATCCCTCTTCAGCACCAATAAATTTCTATATGAACCAATAGCTGATAAATATAATAACGGGGCACGGCATGGGGAAAAGGTAAAAGAATATTCGGGCAAACAACAGAGACCCAGACCAGCTTGTGCATTTGCGCAGGCTGGTCTGTGTCTGCGTTGTTTGCAATAAATATTCTTATAAAGCCAAACTACTGCTAAAACAGCAAACAGTGCAGGCTGGTCAGAATGTGCTCGCTTAGTCTTCACCTTGTGTAATTGCTTTACGTACCTTTTCTCTATCTGGACACCAATTATTATTGATTTTCGGTTTATTATCCCATATAATATACAAGTCCATATGATAAGGAATAATTACCTCTTCCAACAATGGACCGGATGTTTAGTTTTCTATTAACACTAAAAACACTTTTAATACCAAGGAAATCTTTTCTATAGATATGTAACTTTCGACTTACAAACAAGACGGGCCCAATGGACAAACTGTAATTTAAAACCACTTTACCTTTCGCAGCTGTATACATCTAAAACAGAAACAGTGATCAAACAAGTAGTCCTGACAGTTTACACTACATCTATATGCCGTAGTCCCACTTTTTTGGTATGTTTAACAAAAAATACAAGACTTCAAAAGAAACCCAATGAAGCGTTTTGCAGCTGCCGGCCCCTTGTACATATTCAACAACAAAAGCTTACCTTTATTCTCAATTTGAAGTATCAAACTTTATCTTAAATTTGGGTATTTTGAAATCACATGACTTACCATATAATACATATACATACAAAGAGCTAACAGGAAATCTTTCGATGATTGAGCAAACACAAATATAGATATAGCAGATTACCTCGGCAACATAAACGGCCTGTATATAATAATAGCTTACTGTTAACCCTTAGAGTGCCAATCGCAACTACAGCAGACAATATTTTAATTTTTTTTTGGCATTTTTCAGAGAAAATAAGGCATGATATTTCTTGTGAATTGTCTGCCTAGCAGATGACTCAAATGAAATATCATGCGTTATTTTTTACTGAAAAATAATTTTAAGAATTTTGAATGCCGTCTGCTGCAAATTTGCTTGGCATTTTAAAGGTTGAACATTACCCAAATTTGAACACTTTATTAATTCTTGTGTATATTTATAATGGCAGGACTGATGTTTGCTGAAGATAGCAGAATAGGTAACTGTTTGTAACTTTTTGCACAAATTTTAACATCTATCAAATTACCTTATTTACCTGGCCAAATTTAAATATTAGCAGATAACATTTTTCAATATCTTTCTTATTTTCCTAGCAAATCTGGCTTGACATTTCATTAAAATCATCTTTAAAAATACCTTTCTGATCATTCCAATCAACCCAAAGTAATTTTAATGAAATGTCAAGTATCATTTTCCAGGCAAAATGGAAAAAAATATTTAACACTTAGCACTGGGTAAAATTTTCAGCAAACAACATACTAAAATATTTTTCTTTATTATTCCCAGGAAATAGATTTGACATTTCCTGCAAATTGTGACAATTTGCATGAAAAGTCAGATCCTGTTTTCTGAGAAAAACATCAATTTGTTGTCTTCTGAATTAGTCCAGATTGTGGTAAAGATTTAAAATGTCAACAGAGACTTTTGCCTGCTGCACACTAGAAGGTTTAAAGGATTGGCCCTGCCTGTATTCTGTAACTGAAGAAAGGAAATACATACCAAAAACAAAAACACATTACCAACAACTGCAGCAGATGACATTCTTAACCCTTTCCCCGCTAGTGGCGGCTTTTGTTGTCTGCTGATAACCTTTGCAAACAGTTTGGACCCAGATCAGGCCCGACAAACTGTTTGACACTCTGATGGTATTCTTGGAAGATTTTTTTGAAAAGTTAATTTAAAAAAAAAAAAAAAAAAAAAATCCACAGACAACAAAACAGCATGCAAAATTACCCAGCATGCGAAGAGTTAAGCAAAACTGCATCAGATGAAAGCAAAATTGCAGCACACATTACATTTTTATTTTTTTTTTATTTTTCAGATACCAAAAGACTTGGCATTTCCTGTGTCAAGCCTTATTTTCTTCAGATAATTCACATGAAATATCTTATTTTCTCCGAAAAATTAAAAAAAAGAAAAACAAGATGTGTTTGTGAAACACGAACATGTCCCCCGGCCAAGGTCAATTTTTCTTTAAAGTAGGTCACAGGTCAAGGTCAAGGTCACAGGTCAAAATTGTTTGTATGAGTGGGAAGCCCTTGTCACAAGGAACCTACATGCCAAATATAAAGGCTCTATCTCAAACGGTTCAAAAGTTATGACCAATGTTAGAGTTGTCCAAACAACAAAAAACCCAACAGACAGGGCAAAAACAATATGTCCCCACTATCGCTACCGGGGACATAAAAACAGAATGTCATCAGTGCTACAATTCTGCTTGGGGCTCTAAGTTTGACAACATTTATTTAGTTAACAAAACTTTAAAAAACTATGCCCTAAAAGGATCCTTACCAAAGAAGTTTCTCTGATGATTTCTATGCTGGTTTGGTGCCCTTTCTGCTGTATACCATGCCACGTACCAGGTAACTTACTTCTGTGCCCACAGATTTATTAGTCTATATGTCAAGTCTGAAAACAAAAAAGTAAAAATATCATGACCCTAAAAATCTGGGCCCAGTTGTTCAAAGCGTCATTAGCTAAACGAGCTTGTTAAGGGTCATTTCGTTAACTGTTTTAGCGGATTAAGTATACAATATTCTGATATTTTTGCTGAAAATATGTGAGTAGCTTTTGCAATGCAAAAGCTACTCACATTTTTTCAGCAAAAAATTTCAGCATATTTGCGTATCACTCGATTAAAATTTTAACAAATCGTTAACTAATGACATCGTTAGCTTTGGACAACTGGGCCCTGAATTTGATAAAAATCTGAGTCCAGTTGTTCAAAACTAACGATGTCGTTAGTTAACGATTTGTTAAAATTTTAATCGAGTGATACGCAAGTATGCTGAAATTTTTTGCTGAAAAATATCAGAATATTGTATATTGAATCCGCTAAAACAGTTAACGAAATGACCCTTCACGAGCTCGTTAAGCTAACGATGCTTTGAACAACTGGGCCCAGAATTTTTTAAGCACCACCTCTATTAACCCTTGTCCTGCTGAACCTGGATATACCCTGCATTTGTAAACAGTGGAGATCCAGATCAGTTGGCTTCTTCAGAAGCCAACTGATCTGGATCTGCACTGTTTGCCATTAAGTATGTGAATTTAGCCCATCGATCTGGATCAAGTAATCTGATTGACTGAAAATTAGAAAATGGGTGTGGCATCCTAATTTATTCAGCATGACAAGGGTTAATAAGCCACCTTTTATTAAGGGACTATTTTAGTAACAGACAAACCTGTCTAAAGCACAACATCGGTAAACAGGCCATCTTTTCTTAAGAGACTGCTTGGAAATATACACTGATAATAAAAAAAAAAAATTGCCACCTGTATTAACCCTTGTCCTGCTGAATAAATCAAGATGCTATGCCCACTTCTAATTTTCAGCCAACTGGATAACTTGATCTGGATTGTTGCTTTAAATTCGCATACTTAATGGCAAACTGCAAATCTAGATCAGCTAGCTTACTGATCTGGATCTACACTGTTTGCAAAGGCAGAGTATATCCGGGTTCAGCAGGACAAGGGTTAAGACATCCCCTACTTTAAAAGCCCACATTTCTAAGCTCCCTTAATGGGAAGGGATACTCTTTTGAGGGAGTTAACTCTATCAAAACTTTTGACTCCTTTCAGAAATAGGGGTTTACACTAAAAGGGAAAAAATTGCTCCCAGCGGGGGCAAATTCTATCCTCTTAGTGTAGAGCCCTTTTTAGAAGGTGATTGATATGCAGAAAAAACCAACAGGAAGTCGGGAAATTTGTCCCCCTTGTCAATTATGGTGGAAAATCTAGTTATCTCCCTTGTCAATGATGGTGGAAATTCTACCCAGTTAACCTTTGCTACTCAATGGGCAAATTCAGCATGAAATGCCAAAATCTATTTTCTGGAAAAAATAAGAAAAATATATCTAAATGTTTCTGCTTAATTTTTTATTCAGCATTAACCCTTAAAATGCCAAAAAACCCTGCATCTGAAAATGTCATCTGTTTATGTCGTCTGCTGAATATTCTTGCAAACTTCTCAAACCTATTTTTGCATACAGGCAAACAGTGTGGACCCTGATGAGAGGAGCAGTCTTATCTGGGTCTACACTATTTGCAATAATGACTTTCAAAGTAACCGGCAGAAGACAAAGCAGATGACAGTTGTTATGTTTGGTATCTTAAGGATTAAGTGGTCTCTTGAGACGGGTTCCACTGTACCACCAGAACAGTGAGTTTTCAATACAGTGAAGAGAAATAATCAAATTTGCAAAGGGAGATAATTTTTCATTTTCAATTTCATTTACTGCTTTCCTTTCGCTGCAAGGCCAAGATTAAAGTACATCCTCAAAGAGGACACGTTTTCAAAGAGAACACAAGGTTAAAGGGCAGGGGTTAACTATATGGGCAAAATCAGCATGTAACAAATTGGTCATATTTTTCTTGTTTTTTTTTCCAGAAAACAGGGTTTGTCGCTTAAAGAGACACTTCACACGACAAGTCAAGCTGTATTGTCTGAAAAAAAGAAGAATTTGAAATGTCGTCTGCTGCTATCTGAAACCAGCAGGCTAAAGGTTAAAGACAAATTACCCACAATTCAGTAAGAATATTTTCAAACTGTCATTTTTATTCTCACTGGTTCTTTCTTTGCCAAAACTTCAAAGAAAATGAGGTAACGGTTTTTACAAAATTCTAACAAGTACTAACTGCAGATTTGACTTAATTAGCTAGGCTTGATAAATGTTAAGGACACATTTTAACTATGAATAAATTATGAAGAGATAATTTGTGAGTTTTCACAAGGATTAGAAAAAATTTAATGAAAATTAACCCTTGTCCTGCTGAACCCGGACATGCCCTGATTTTGCAAACAGAGTAGATCCAGATCAGTTGGCTTCTGAAGAAGCCAACTGATCTGGATCTGCACTGTTTGCCATTTATGTGAATTTGCAGCAACAATTCAGATCAAGTAATCTGATTGGCTGAAAATTAGGTGGATGTGACAATTTATTCAGCAGGACAAGGGTTAATGACACAGTTCTATAGGAAAGGTGTCCTTATTTTTGTTGTTGTTGCTTTCTTCGCCCAAAAGTAAAAGATATTTTTCTTGTTTTTCCACAAAAAACATGTTGCAGGTACTAAAAGGTATCCAAAACATAAGTAATAAAGCTCCTTTTTAGGTCTTTTCTCATTTGAGCCAATGCATGACAAAACCTATAGTAAGACGTGTGACAAGCAAAAACTCATATCAGCCTGTACATCCACCCAGTGTGGCAAGGATTCTCGTTTATCCCTCCCTGGATAGCCTGGAGGCTGTAGAAGTAGAAAGCACATGTGATATGTGAAGACTCAGATCAGACTGCAAGGATGGGCAGGCTGATCTGAGTCTTCTCATCAGATCACACTATTATAGTTTTTGCAATGCTCTGGCTCATTCAACTTTTACCATTCTATGGACAAATTCAGCAGTGGACCAACTGGTGATATTTTTCTTATTTTTCCAAGGAAAAAAAATCAGAAATTTCATGCAAATTGTCTCCTAAGGAAATGTCAAATCCTATATTCTGGGAATAAATAAGAATATCATCTATTTGTCGTCTGCTGAAATTTTTTTCACAGCATGCTTAGCAATAATTCTGCAGGTTTGAGGTGGACGATGTAAAAAGACCATAGACATTAATGGCAAAAATGGAAGTTTTGAATCAAATGTCAAATCTTATTTTATGGGAAAAATAAGATAAATATCAGTTTGTCATCTGCTGACATTTTTACCCAGCATGCACTGTGATAGTTCTGCAGGTTTAGAGTGGACCATGTAAACAGATCAAAGTCATTAGTGTCAGAAACAGACGTTTTGCATGAAATATCAAATCTTATTTTCTAGGAAAAACAAGAAAAAATATCACCAGTTTGTTGTCTGCTGAAATTTTTATCCAGCATGCTAAATCAAGTGATAGTTCTGTAGGTTTGAGGTGGACCATGTAAAGAGACCATAGTGATTAGTGTCAGAAACAGATGTTGTTTTCACTCCCACCCCAATAAAACTTTCACCAGAAAGGTATCTATCTACATAATAATATACCATAAGAAACCATTAAGTACTTCTTGTGACTATAATTTAGTTTAAAGGCCATAAAATTAAAGTTAAAGTGACACCACTAAACAAAGCTTAAGAGATACTTTAAAATCGGTCAAGGTCAGAAAACACAGGAAACGAAACTATGACAAATTATGTCTTTTGCATAACTTTAGACCAGATAAATATTTTTTTCTAAGTTCTCTATAAATCTATACATTTTTGTGAATAAAATTGGGAAAAATTTCAATATAATTTTGTTGAAGGAGAAAATACAACAACAAATGTCACCTCTGTTCCTCTAAGAAGACTGGAGATCCCCCAAAACAGGAAACAAGCAAACAGTGCAGACCCAGATCAGATGCCACAGAACATGGCATCTGATCAGGGTCTCCACTGTTTGCAAATAGTCCAACCATTTTTCTTAAGGAATATCTACATCATATAACCTGACATACCTAAAATAAAAAATGGACTCATCCAATATATAGTGTGGGAGAGTTTATTCAGTCTTTAATAAGTTAAACCATGTTGATTTGATCATCATCACAAAAACATGCCTACGAGGGTCGTGCAAAAAGTTCTGTCACTAATAGGCTTCCTTTGTTTTATCCCAGGCATATTTTAAAATGCTTCACTGCACTTGAATGGTGTGTTGAGTAGTTAATGATACCCGTTTATTTCGTGCAAATTACTTTCCAACTGACCGAGTTATTTCAAACTGAAGTAGATGCAGTCATATACACGGACCAATTTACTTGTTACATTGGAACATGGACCAGAAGACAGAAATTCGTAGCTATATCAAATGCCGCATTAGGCTTAATATAGATTCAAAGCAGATACGAGGGTGAGTCAATAAGTAACCAGCCTAACTTATTTCCGGTTGAGATCCACCTCTCCTTTTTCGATGTAATTGCCCTCTAGCGTGATGCACTTAGAGCCACAGTGTTCAAGTGCCATCAGCCCAGAACTGAATAAGTCAGGGTCCTTTCCACTGACCCACTCCTCAACTGCCGTCACGACTTCTTCATCAGACCAGAAATGAAGTCCACGGATATCCTTTTTCAAGTTTGGGAATAGGAAGAAGTCAATAGGAGCTAGGTCAGGATGTGGTATTAATTCATACCCGTTTCGCTCTACAGCATCCATTGCAACTTTGCAAGTGTGGACTCTCGCGTTGTCCTGTTGCAGCAAAACACCTTTAGAGAGTTTACCTCGGCATTTTTCACGGATGGCGGTTCTCAGCTGGTCTAACAAGTTTGCATAGTACACTCCAGTTATTGTACTTCTCTTGGGTAAAAAGTCCAACATAATAACGCCTTTTGCATCCCAAAATACTGTGGCCATCACCTTGCCAGCAGATGGTTGCATCTTGAACTTCTTTGGCCTCGGGGACCCAGGCCCTATCCACTGACGACTCTGAGCTTTATTCTCTGGTTCATAATAATGAACCCAAGTCTCATCTACAGTCACCAGATGCAAAAGAAAATCATCTTTTGACCTAAAAGACTTCAACAAGGCACTGCATACTGATGCTCTGGTTGCCATTTATTCATTGCTAAGGGATTTGAGGACCCCACAGGCTGTTAGCTTGCACATACCTAAATGATCATGTAAGATTGTTGAAACGCTACCATGTGAAATGCCTAATGCCTGCGCTATTTCTTCCACCTGAATTTGCCCATCAGAGTATACCAGATCCCAAACTTTCTTACACATTTCTTCATCGGTGGCATCCGATGGCATCCAGTGGGCATCCAGACCTGGCTTCATCTTCTAAAGATGTTCTCCCGCATTTGAATTCCCCTACCCAGAATTTAACCTGAGCACAAGATGGTGCAGAAGACCCATAAACATCGGCCAACTCGCCGTGTATTTCCTTGCCTGTTTTACCTTTTAAATACAAGTACCAAATTACAGCAGGGTACTCAACTTTAGACGAAAAGCATGCCTTTGCATCACTAGCCATGTTTGACATTCAATATCTTATTAAAGAATGACTCGATACATGTGCAATTTTGTACCCATGTATAAAACATATATTGAAACAAAGCATGAAAATTGTGACCGTCTCGGTCCATCAGAAATGGGATAGGCTGGTTATTTATTGACACGCCCTCATATTTAATGAATTGTGTAGTATATATGGACCTCAGACCATTTAAATGCGCACAGTTTTTAGGTGGGTTAAAGTTTTTAAAGCTGGGAAATTTTCTGTTGAAGATGATACCCGTCCTGGAAGGCCTAAAACCTCTGTTACCAAGGCTAACATCACTGCTGTAAAGATTGTGGTCATACAGGATGTGCGATTGTCTGTCAAAGATATAGCTAGTTGTACTGGCATATCAGAAGGCAATGTGCAAACAATTCTGAAAAAGCATTTGGACCTGAGAAAGGTTTGTGCTAGGTGGGTACCTCATTTTTGAAAACATACAAAGGCTGTAATAGTCCGGTTATTTCTAACTTGCTAACAGGTGATGAAACCCTGGGTGCACATGTTTGAGCCACAAAGAAGGGCTGATAATAAGCAATGGAAGCGAAAAGATAAAAAACGCCCATGTATTGCCAAGAGAACTATAAGTTCGAAAAAGATGTTGTATGCAATTTTCTTTAATTCAAGTGGGCCAGTGGTTCAAGTGCCTTGTCCATCTGGTCGATGCAATTCAAATGAGTAACCACAACATATGCTTTCATAAAGAAATCTGGAAAAAAAAAAAACACAATAACATCGCATAAGCATCATTTGATAAGTCCGCCTTCGCTGGTCATTTTTTAAAGTGTACCCTTAGTTCATATTTTACCATGAGTTTTCCCAGTATTTTTTGAAAAATCTAAGTGCACAGTGCGGTAAATAGGTCGATTACGGTATAGTCAAATATGCAAGTAAAATATTGTTGCAAATATTACTTTTATTTATGTTTTGCATACTCAACTGAGGCTTTATTAGACCACAAAGTCTCATTAACCATCACCCTGGGAAAATTCAGCAGATGACAAATTGAGAATATTCTTTGTATTTTTCTCCGAAAACAGGCTTTGACATTTCATGCTAATTGTCTCTTTAACCCTTAAAGCACCAAGAAAAACTGCATCTGAAAATGTCATCTGTTTATGTCATCTACTGAATATTCTTGCAAACTTCTCAAAGCTATTTTTTGCATACCGGCAAACAGTGTGAACCCAGATCAGACTGCTCCTAAAGGAGCAGTCTGATCTGGGTCCACACTGTTTGCAGAAATGACTTTTAAAATCACAAGCAGAAGACAAAGCAGACGACAATTGTTGTGACTGGCGCTTTAAGGGTTAATTGCTGATCTTGTTTTATTTTTAGTAGGTGGATACATATTTTACTACAAATTTTCCCAGGAATTTTGAAAAACTCAAGCGCACAGTGTGGTAATCAGGTCCAATATGGTATCTTCTTATTTTCATTTGATTTTGATCAAATTTATACCAAAATGCTTGGTTTGTCAAGCTCTTTCATTTTGGATCTGATGTATTCTTTGCAAATGCTGCCATTCCATTCCAGTCTAAAAAGTGGACAGGGAAGCACATTGTGGTTCACTGCCTGGATCAGAACACAGGTGCACAGACCGTTCTTAAATCTTGCAGTCTGAATGCTATTATAAACACTACTCCAGATAATGGGTGAAGATTTTTATTTTTGCACCAAAACATATCTTGTAGATACTCATTAGAATTGCCTCAATATTATAAGGGGATTATAAGTGTATATTATAAGTACCCACAAGATATGTTTTGTGCAAAAACAACATAAAAAATATCGTAAAAACAACAAAATCATTATCTTCCAAATACTCCCTTTATCTGGACCAAGAGCATTCTGCAATTTTCTGCTTCGCTCCAATTTAAATCGACAATATCTTCTGCTGTGTTTGAACATTGACCCAGATGTAAAGCATTGATGGTGATGCATTTTTGTTTCACATCAAATCTGTGACAAATAAGGTGACAGTCTGCAGATCAAATTAAAGAAAAAACTCCCTCAAAATGAAAAACTGTTCTTCAAATGCCAATGATGTAGGAGCTCTAGGTAAGCAGAATTTTCAAATTGCAGTGTGAGAAATGTATCTTCTGTTACAATGCAAAATGTAGAAATTTCTACATTCTGTGTCAATGCCTCATGTAAAAATTTCATTTTGCATTGATGTCAATGCAAAATATAGGAATTTCTACATTTTACATTGGTATCAATGCAAAAACGTAGAAATTTTTACATTTTGCATTAGCAGCAACACAAAATGTAGAAATTTCTATATTTTGCATTGAAAGATAGGGTCGTTTTAGCTCTACTACATAAACTATGTACCATTGTGTATGGATATCAGTCATCTTTATACGAATAACATTTATTTTTGTGTCATGAGGTAAGGGTCATTGTAGTTCACAGGACAGCTATTTGCCTTATATGGGCAATAGACAGACAACAGTAATAGAAACATTACATCTCCCAGATCTAGAGACACAATACAACCACATACACTTTATAAACTTTCTTCTCTTTCTACATTTTGCATTGATATTAATGCAAAGAATTCTTTTAACATATCCTAAGAATATATTTCACTAACTGTGACAGTTTTCATCAAGAAACCATCATCAGACTGTGACCCTGACCTCATGATGTCTGACAATTTGCACTCCTTACCACTAGACTGGTTCCTAGTGGTAAAAAGAAAGGCCTCTAGATGTTGCTCAGTTTGTATGATCCCCGGTCCCAACTCATGTGTGGAGATTGACTGATCCTGACAGCTTCTTTGACTTGTCTTGATTCTCTTCTGTCAACTACTTTTGCCACCTCCCAATCAAAGACATGGTTAGCCTAAGCGATATGATCTGCACTCCACTATTGTTAAAACATGTTTCAGATGACTTTCGCTTTGTCCTTGGCCCATTGGTTCAAAACTAACAATATTAGTTAACATATCATTAAAACTTTGATCATTAAGTATGGCATATACGCTATTATTTTGCTGATAAAATGTGAGTAGCTTCTGCATTTCACATTTTTTCAGCAAAACTACCTGTGAATTAGATATTCTACTTAACAGAACAGATAACAGTTTGACCACTAATGAGCTTGTTAAGCTAACAATGCTTTGAACAACTGGGCCCTGGTGTATACATGAGGTACATTTTTGGCATCTTCTGATGACAGTCACTCTGGTTTCATGTTGAATTCTCTGCTCGTTTCACCTATTTCTTTCAATTCACAATTGTTGCATGTGATCTCATTCACAACACCACAGGTCTTTTCCTTCGGGATGGATTAAGGCTTTTCTCAGGGTGTAATGTGGTCGCATAGATACTGACATGCTACCATGTTTTTTCATTACCCTGGCTGCGCTTTCCGATAAGCCTTCGACACACAGCCTTTGGATTTATTCTTGTCAGTTTTGAGGTTTTTCTTTCCCATTCCATTTTTTTTTTCTGTTAACCCTTAAAGCGCCAAGAAAAACTGCATCTGAAAATGTCGTCTGCTGAATATTCTTGCAGACTTTTCAAACCTATTTTTGCATACCGGCAAACAGTATGGACCCAGATCAGACTGCTCCTAAAGGAGCAGTCTGATCTGGGTCCACACTGTTTGCAAAAATGACTTTTAAAATCACAAGCAGATGACAAAGCAGACGACAATAGTTGTGACTGGCAGTTTAAGGGTTAAGTCTTTCACTTTTTCTATCTACCGTCACAGATACCCACATGTCTTAAGTGCAGATGTTATATGCACCAGCTCTTCTTCCCTGTCCTTTTGCTCAGTAACCACTGAATACACCTATCCAGTAATTTCCTAATTACACTAAGTTTGTGTTGTAATGGGCAGTCTGAATCAAACTGGAGATATTGGTCCATATGGAATGATTTCCAGTTTGCAAACAATTTCACTGTTACATTATCCTTTCTCACAATCAGTGTACCTAGGAAAGGTATTTTGCCTTCTTTTTCCTCTTCGTATATGAATTTGATGCTCTCGGTGGCATCAGCTTGATTTAGGTACTGTGTAATATGTTTCTACTTGTCCTTTCTTAATGATTTCTAAAATATTGTCCATATACATTTCCATAATTAAGGTGCACATGTGACCGGTGCTGTAGCAATAGCATTTTGTTCCAAGAACTCCATGAACAAGTTTGCGACCACTGCCATACCAATCTTTTGCTGATATGTTTTACCACAAAATGAGAATTATGGTAAGTTAGCAAAAATTTGAGGAGCTCTATAATGTCTGAGATATTATGTTTCTGTTTTTAAGTTTACTATCTTTTCAAGTCTACAGCAAGTTACCTCCAGCACTTTGTCTGTCAGGTTTGTTGGTGAAGAGAGAAACTACACCATGAACATTTTCTCTTCTTCAATCATGATCCCTACCATGTACATGCTGAAGTCCTTTGAGTTCTTGATATGATGCTCAGTGGTCGGAGTGTGTGTGTGTGTGTGTGTGTGTGGGGGGGGGGGGGGGGGGGGGTCTGTTTTACGTATCTTAGGTGTACAACACATCCTGGGAATGCTGTTGGGTACTGGGTGGTCATACTGGGCTACCGTGATCTCAACCTCAGTTTTTAGTCTCTTTTATATGTCTGGCAGCTTCTAGATGTATTTTGGGGTCGGATCTTTGCAGAATTGCTCGTAAGTTTTATCATCACTCAGCATCAGAATCACCTTGTCCTCATACTCTTTCTTGACCAATATCACTGTAATCGAGGGTTGAGCACAAGACTAGCGTAAGTCAGATGGTTGTTTTTCCCCAAACCTAATCTCCTCACCATGAAGGCGTTATGAAGATTACAACATTTCTTTCTGTAAACAATGAAAATTTAGGTGCCATTGCTCGTATGAGCAATGGCACCTAAATTTGCATTGTTTACAAAGGGGTCCAAGTTGCCCCTAAACAAGGGTTTCAAAAATATGTTTGAGTTATAATAGTCTTGTGCTCAACCCTCGTGTTGCCCTGCCTCTATCTGCTGTAACATCTACAGGCCTTTGTTTACCACTAGGACCAGTCCAGTGGTAAGCAGTCCAAGTCCTGTGACATCACAGGTCAAGGTCTCAGTCTGATTATGGTCTCAATGAGAATCGAAACTATTCACAGTAAGTGAAAATTTTTCTTGGGATATGTTAAAATGCTTTAGATTAAGGTGATATTCTATCTAATGAACCTATTCAGTGAATTGCTTTAATATTGACCACATTTATGTAAAATGTAGAAAAAAATAAATTTCTTCATTTTGCATTGAGGCTGAAGCAAATTGTAGAAAATTTCTACATTTTGCATTGTAACAGTGCCCAGTGAAAATGGGAGTTCTAGGTAAGCAGAATTTTCAACAAAACATTTGGGCCACAGTGCATGAAAATGTGCCATCGGACATACCAATTACTCAGATCAGTCTGCACATCATGCAGTCTGATCAAAGTCTTTGCTATGTAATTTTTGTACATCCCAAGTTCCTTCGGGCAGACATATGAAGACCCTGAGTTGATATGTCACTGTCTTCTGGTGTTTGGGAGTTCCCAAATATCTACCCTATGTAAGGTATGATGGTACTCTCAACATGTCGAGGTTTATTCAGGGTTACCCACAACATACATTTTTATGAATAAGAAAAACATCAACACTTTAGTGCCTTATGTCATCAGTAAAGATATTTATAGACATGCAACAATATCATTCTGCAGAGGTTGGTTATCACAGTTCAGATTTAACTTTTTTGACAGCTTGCTAAAATTAGCAAGTAATGTTATTTTTTACTTGCTAAACCTTTCAGCCAACTGGCTTTTTCACACTTATAAACACTGTTAAATGTGGCTTTAAACCTTAGCACTCTGGGTAAAAATTTCAGCAGACATTTTCAAATACTTTTCTTATTTTTCCCAGAAAAAAGGTTTTGACATAACATGCAAATTGTCTCCTATGGAGACAATTTGCATGTAATGTCAAAACCTGTTTTCTGGGAAAATAAGAAAAATATCGTTATTGCTTTTGGAAAAGAAATTGCAAAACCTCAGCAACAATGCCTCAGGTTCTGCCAATTAAAGAGAATCTTTCCAACTTGCTAGAATTAGCAAGTGATGGAAATTGCAGCTTGCTTTTAGAGGGAATTAACCAGCATTTAGCAAGTTAGCAAGTGCTAAAATTGATCCTTGGTTGTATTCTGGTGGGTTAAATAAAAATCTTCTGAACACCCCTCTTCAGATTATGGTTAAAAACTTCAACTCTCTGTCTAATCCAAAAGACAACACAAACTGGTGCTGCTTTTCTGATTTTTCACAGAAAATAGATATATTCTTGAAGGAATGACTTTGTCTTAGGAGACAAGTTGCATGAAATGACAAACTTCATTATCTGGGAAAAAAATAAATAAATAAAAATATTTCAAAATGTTGTCTCCTAAAATTTTTACCCAGCAAACCCCTCCTATTGTTTGCTTTGTATTTCCTTTCTTACTTCTGCTGTTAACCCTTGTAGCATATGACATTTGTTTTTTTTTTTTTTTTGTTTTTTTTTTATCACTTTTCCAAGAAAATAAGACTTAGCATTTTATGTGAATCTGCTAGGCAGCTGATTCAAATGAAATGTTAGGCCTTATTTTTTTTTTCTTAAAGAAATAAATAACATTACGAAAACACACCTATTCAAATATAGAGAAAATTTCACTAAAATGAAAAATTTCAGATAAAAAAACTCTTTTTTTTTTTCATATTTCTGCTCAAAACATAGATTGTGGGTACTCATTAGAATCACCTCAGAGGTGGTTCTAATGAGTACCCACAATCTGTGGTTTTGAGCAGAAATAAAAAAAAAAAAAAAGCATATACCCCTGTAAACCCCAGTTTTACTACATAAAAGTGGGGTTTAAGGGGGTCAAAATTATATAGGTAGGTTTTCGTGATAAATATTAAGTAAAATCAAAATGTCATCTGCTGCAGTTGTGATTTGTGCTTTAACACTTACCACGCTATGGGCGTGAGACTCAACAAGCAACAAAAGACATGTAATGATATTTTTCTTATTTTCCGTAGAAAATAGGATCTGACACTTCATGCAAATAGTCTCCTAGGGAGACACTTTGCACGAAGTGTCAAATCCTATTTTCTAGGAAAAATAAGAAAAAAATATTTCAAAATGTTGTCTGCTGAATTTTTTACCCAGCATGCAAAGTGGTAAGGGTGAACATGTCAAAGATTTACCTTACAATTATTTTATCATTAAACTGCACTGTATTAAAATCAACATTGCCAAAAATCTTCCCCCCTTTATATCTATGTTCAAATGGAACTTAAATTACAGGGAAGTTTTTCTTTGTTTGGGGCCTGACACTGTGTTTATCTTTAATGTACACAAAATCATAAAAATGAATCAAACAACATATGTCTCTTAGAGACCCTTTTGATTTTTTACAAATATTTGGGTTAGGCAAACACAAGGACAATGGAGTTGACTACCTATTCAGAATATATACCCTTTTAAAGTTGCACTTGCACAGGTTGCAAGGACTAATAATGTTAACCTTTTAATATTAAAATGCAAATCAAAACTGCAGCATATGACATTTCAATTTTTTTTTTTTCAGTGAAAATAAGATTTGACATTTCTTTTTTTTTTTCACTTCTTAACCAATTTTCATAATTTTTTCTTTCAAGTTCAACAGGCCGGTTATTTTATAGTACGGTAAATGTCCTAAAATTTCGAACACTTTATTCCATACTATTTTGGCCTAAATTTTGTTTTCTATGCAGCTCTTTCTTAAGATACTTTGTGGAATGGCAAACAGTGTAGACCCTGGTCAGGAGCAGTCTGATCTGGCTATACACTCTTTGCATATATCATTTTGTCAGACATTTTGATGTTCGAAATTTTAGAAAATTTACCTATGCAGCTCTTTCTTAAAATACCTCGGAGAATGGTGAACAGTGCAGACTTTCAGATCAGACTGCTCCTTCAGGATCTGGATCACTGTATGCATTTATGTCATTTTGTCAGACATTTTGAAGTTAGAAATTTTAGGACAGTTACCTAAGTTTATTTCCAGCAACCTTTTCATCATTCTGTGTGTTAAATGGACTGACTTCCAGCTCTGAATTTGGATATATCTAGATATTTGACAAAGATCACAAACAGAATGGCGTACAGTGCAGTTTCTTTTTAGTCTTTCCGCTGTCTGGGCTAATTCAGCAGAGACAAACTGATAATATTTTCTTATTTTTTTTTCCCAAGAAATTAGGCTATGACATTTCAAAGTCAATGTCAAAGCCTGTTTTCTGATTAACCCTTAAAGCACCAAGAAAAACTGCATCTGAAAATGTCGTCTGTTTATGTCGTCTGCTGAGTATTCTTGCAGACTTTTCAAACCTATTTTTGCGTACAGGCAAACAGTGTGGACCCAGATCAGACTCCTCCTCCACTGTTTGCAAAAATGACTTTTAAAATCACAAGCAGATGACAAAGCAGACGACAATTGTTGTGATTGGCGCTTTAAGGGTTAAAATAAGAAAAGTATTTCAAATATGACCTGCTGAAATTTTTACCCAGCATGCAGTGTGTTAGACGGCTTGCTATGAATGGTTTCCTCTGTATCGTCAATATTCGCACTTCCTATGTTTTTACCCTGTGGATTTTGTTCTTTAACAGCCAGTAAGCTCTTTGGGTACCAAATTGCAAATGACAATCTTTTAATCAGTGAGTTTTGACAAATGATTGTCTGCAGAAGTTATTTCCCTTTGCAAAATGGTGGCAAATTCATCAGGGCCCAATTGCTCAAAACTAACAGTGTCATTAGTTAACCTATTGTTAAAACTTTAATCATTAAATATGGCATATATGCTAATATTTTTGCTGAAAAAAAAATGTGAGTAACTTGCAAAAGCTACTCACATTTTTTCAGCAAAAATACCTGTGAATTAGTTATTTACTTACTTGAACAGTTAACATTTTTACCACTAACGAGCATGTTAAGCTAACAATGCTTTGAACAATTGGGCCCAGGATTATTCTTTTACATAATGAAACTATATTTTTACTAAGTTTTCAGATAGATAAGCCAGAGCAAACAGTGTAGACTCAGATCAGATGCTGCAGAATGCAGCATCTGATTAGTGTCTACACTGCTTGCCACTCATTAAGCTGCTTTTGGACGCACATCAACAGGTAGTCAAATAGAGAAGAATAACGTGATGATTTGGTGTTTTTACGTCCATTTCAGCATTATTTAACCCTTAAAGCACCAAGCAAAAATTGTAGCAGACGACATTTGAATTTTTTTTATTTTTCAGAGAAAACAAGTCTTGACATTTCATGTGAATCATCTGCCAAGCAGATGATTCATATGAAATGTCAAGACTTGTTTTCTCTGAAAAAAAAAAAAAAAAAAAATTGTCGTCTGCTGCAGTTGTGACTGGTGCTTTAAGTGTTAAGTCATACTGCGACAACCGAAAGGTGATAATGAAAGACTCTGTGCAATGACCTGCCAGACAGTCATGAGCTGAATTCTACTTCCAGCAGGTTTTGAACTTGGGACCTTATGATCTGAAGTCAGGAGCACTAACCACTCGGCTACCTGGAAGCTTTTATCAATAACTTTTGGATGAAAAAAAAACCACCTTATCTGGAGATATGTTCCCTTTGACCCAGAACTAAGATTTTACAATCTGGCCTCAGATGCATCTTTCTGTGGTCCTGATTTTACAGTACCTGTGTCCTTCCTTGTCAATGGCAAGTTTATCCTTAACTGTTTTGTGGTCTACCTGGATACCTATATTTTTAAAGCTAAATAAATCTTTATAATACCGTTATCTCTATTATAAGCAGCAATTTCCGGCTTACCTGGGCATTTGTACCTACTAGAGCGACAAGTCGATAAAAATCGCTAACTTTCGCAGTTAGCGTATAAGTAATACTATCTCACAAATTTGACTACAATTAATATTTGAGTTGGGGCTTATCTCTATTTGACATCTGACTGCTGTGGCAGGGTATAAATGATACCAGTATTGGGACAGAACAACCTGAACAAACAGTGTAGGCCCACATCAGATGGTGCAAAATGTAGCATCTTGTCAGGGTTGTCACTGTTTGCCTCATTCAGCAGTTTTTAACCCTTGTCATGCTGAATAAATTCAGATGACACGCCTATTTCTAATTTTCAGCCAATCAGATTACTTTATCCAGATTGTTGATATAAATTCACATACTTAATGGCAAACAGTGCAGATCCAGATCAGTTGGCTTCTTCAGAGGCCAACTGATCTGGATCTGCATTGTTTGCAAAGGTAGGAACATATCTGGTTTCTGCAGGGTTAAGACACATCAACAGACAGTAAAATGGACTTCTTTATTTTTACCATATGTATTCGGACAGACAGGCCTGAGCAAACAGTATAGACCTGTCTGAATACATATGGTAAATAATGTGTCTCATCTGGGTCTACACTGTTTGCTCAGGCCTGTCTGTCTGAATACATATGGTAAATAATGCGTCTCATCTGGGTCTACACTGTTTGCTCAGGCCTGTCTGAATACATTTGGTAAATAAGGCATATCATCTGGGTTTATACTGTTTGTAACTCTGGCATGTCTGTCTGAATACATATGGTAAATAATGCGTCTCATCTGGGTCTACACTGTTTGCTCAGGCCTGTCTGTCTGAATACATATGGTAAATAATGCATCTCATCTGGGTTTACACTGTTTGCTCAGGCCTGTCTGTCCGAATACATATGGTAAATAAGGCGTATCATCTGGGTTTATATTGTTTGTAACTCAGGCCTATCTGTCTGAATACATATGGTAAATAATGCGTCTCATCTGGGTCTATACTGTTTGCTCAGGCCTGTCTGTCCAAATCGATATGGTAAATAAGGTGTCTCATCTGGGTTTATACTATTTACTCAGGCCTGTCTGTCTGAATACGTATGGTAAATAATGCCTCTCATCTGGGTCTATACCGTTTGTTCAGGCCTGTCTGTCCAAATTGATGTGGTAAATAATGCATCTGGGTCTATACTGTTTGCTCAGGCCTGTCTGTTTGAATACATATGGTAAATAAGGCGTATCATCTGGGTCTATACTGTTTGCTCTGGCCTGTCTGTCTGAATACATATGGTAAATAAGGCACCTCATCTTGGCTTATACTGTTTGGTCAGGCCTGTCTGTCTGAATACATATGGTAAATAAGGCGTTTCATCTGGGTCTATACTGTTTGCTCTGGCCTGCCTGTCTGAATACATATGGTAAATAAGGTGTCTCATCTGGGTTTATACTGTTTGCTCTGGCCTGTCTGTCTGAATACATATGGTAAATAAGGCGTCTCGTCTGGGTCTACACTGTTTGCTCAGGCCTGTCTGTCCAAATACATATGGTAAATAAGGTGTCTCATCTGGGTCTGTACTGTTTCAAAAGAAGAGGTTATATATATCATTAGTATAATGATGCATTTGTGATCACGTTGATGAAAATTCGGTGTCCAAAATCTTAGAAATGATAAAAATATATATACATTCGATCAGGCACGTTAAAATGAGGGGTGGATTGTGCACCTTTCGATATCTTGGTCTGATTGTATGCAAACACCCAATGTGATTTTACTAGGAAATGTCAAATATCTAACGGGTGAACCATCCTAGCTTCAAGGGATGAAAGATCATGACACCTGGGTGAATTAATCGGTCAGGATAGACAATACACACTGAAAAATCAAGGCAACGTCAACATCGTTTTCCTGTAAGAACAGAGTGACGTCTACAGAAAAAAGGCGAGCACGTCGCCCACTTTGCCTACGAACGTCTTCCCTGCCATATTTGAAATGAATTTAGCAGTCGTGATTCTTGTGAGATCTACTATCAAGTGTGTATCTTTTAGGTCCATTTAGCATTCTGTTTGATTGCCATGATTATGGTAAATTTTAAAATGGGAAACCAGTGAATGCTATCTCCTCTGAAACTGCTAAAGCAGTTTGATTAAGGTGTTATTATCTTAATTATTTTTATCATATAATTAACAGATTAAGAATGGATGTTATCTTTCTTACCCATTATATTGTCTTCTGTACAAGGAAGGATTTTCTTGAAAAAGTAAGAAAAATATTTTTTTGCATAAATATATATTCTGTCAGTTATTTGAATTTTAGGAGCTAAAATGTCAGCAATTTTATAGGTCCAGATAAAGGGAATATTCAAGAGATAATTTTCTTTTTTTTTTTCTTTTTTTTTTTCTTTTTCTGTACCAAAACATACCCTGTGGGTACTCATTAGAATTGCCTCATTGAAGAAATTCCCAAGATATATTTGGGTGCAAAAATATCAAACAATTATTGCCATAATCATCCCCTTTTAGAGAGCTAGGTAATTTATTAGGTAGTTTATTTAAAAAAAAAAAAAAAAAAAAACAGAGAAGAAAAGAAAAAAAAATGACAGGAAGTATATGCTAGCACATAATTTACTTTTCTTAATGGGAATGTATGCACTTTTGGGGGAGACAACTCTATCAAATTTGTTTTGCTCCCTTCTAAAAAGGGGTCAACTCTTAAGGGAAAGAATTTGCTCCCTTGGGAGCAAATTCTTTCCTTTTAGAGAAGACCTGCTTTTGAGATGTTCAGATAAGCAATCAAGACATCACAAAAGTTGTCTCCCTTGTGATAAATGTAAGAAAATCCACCAGGTATATCCAGTTCCCTTTAATGATATTTATTGCTTATTTACGAAAATAATAGCACATAGGTCAATATAAACTACCTTGAATTGATCCTTACTTCCTTCTTTCAAGGAAACTTCCTGACCCTCACCTTTGGCATATTCAGATTTTAGTCAGCCCTTGAAGTGCTAAGCCATATTGTAGCAGACAACATTCTAATTTTTTTGTTTTATTATTTTTCAGAGAAATAAGACTTGGCAATGCATGTAAGCAGACGATATGCATGAAATGTCATGCCTTATTTTTGCTGAAAAAAAAAAATCAAAATGCTGTCTACTTCAGTTGTTATTAGCACTTTAAGAGTTAAACTGGGCTCACTAAAAAATAGGGAGACTTAACAGTCTGCATTCCTAATGAGTAACCACAACATGTTTTCATGAAAAGTAAGAAAAATACTTACTTTTATAGATACCCATGTTATGGACTTTGGTAAATTCAGAAGATGAACTGGCCTCAGTGGCTCAGTTAGATGCGCATCCGACTGGTGATCAGGAGGTCGCGGGTACGATCACTGGAGATTGATTACGAAATATTTTCTTCGGTCATCCTCTCCCTTCCCCTGATTCAAAAAGGGTAGTTGTCAGTTTCTGGCGAAAGACTGTGCACAAGACTGGATAATTGCTTAGAGGACTAAGTCTGCCCAGTAGAAGTGTGGTTAGGGAAACTGACCCACTCAACATGACCCTAATGGATCAACTGGGCCGTAAAACCTCATTAAAGACACACACTCAAAAAAAAAAATCAGAAGATAGTATTTGTCATTTTTTCCAAAACACATCTTGATGTTCTCTTTGGAATGGCCTGTCCCAGGCAACTCCAGCGAGTACAGTATACACCCAGAGCATTCAGACACCTTAACTCCCTACCATACTTGTCTTAAAATTTTAACCCTTGTCCTGCTGAACCCGGATATACCCTGCTTTTGCAAACAGTGTAGATCCAGATCAGTTGGCTTCTGAAGAAGCCAACTGATCTGAATCTGCACTATTTGCCATTAAGTATATGAATTTATATTAACAATTAGGATCAAGTAATCTGATTGGCTAAAAACTAGAAGTGGGCGTGGCATCTTCATTCAGCAGAATAAGGGTTAGTAAGTTCATTTTACTACATGTCCTTGTGTGTAAAGACTGATCGGGGAGTGGTCACATTGTCTGCCTAGCCTTTAAGGCCATGCATGCTTGATAAATATTTCTGAGACGACAATTTGAAATATTTTTCTTATTTTTCATGCTGAAATTTTTACCCAGCATACTAAGTATTAACTAGAGTATTTTTGGACTGGGGTATTAAGAAGAGATGATAATAGACGATCAACATAAAATGTCAAGCCTTATTTAAAATTTCTCAGATTTTTTTTTTTTAAAATTCAGATTTTTTGAAAATTCAGAACATGGTCTGCTACAAATTTAATTATCATTTCATCTGGAGTGATGGAAAGGGTACATGTGCGATAATTATGATTAAACTTGACATTTGATCTGTAAAGCATATGCAGTTTGTAGTATTGAAATTAAAACTCTGATCACAGAATGATGTAACATGACCATTTCTGTTGGAAATAAAATATTTATTGTAAGCCTAGCAAATGTTCTTTACAGATTGTTAATAGATCTTTCTCAGTTTCTTTTTACTCACATTTGTCATCTTTTAAGTTTTTATGTCATTGACATTTGATTTTTAACCTGTTGGATTTAAGTAGCAGCAGAGGACAGTTTAAAACATTTCTTATTTTTTTTCCAAGAAAATATACTATTTGGCATCATTTCATGTGAATTGTCTGCAAATTAGGCAGATGATGATGAGTTTGGGTTTAATGAAGCGTCAACCCATGAGGGACATTGCATCAAAATGGTATATCAATTTGACAATGGAGACAGTTTGCATGAAAGTCTTATTTTCTCCAAAATGAAAAATAACACCAGATTGTCCTCTGCTGATTTTGCTGGTAGTGTTGAGGGCTAAAATGCAAATGTATAAATGAGCAGGTGAAAGATGACTTGATATTATTTCTTATGCTATTAACCTCAAATATTCAGACATGTTTACTCCCTACCATACCTGTCGAAAATTAAAAAAAAAAAAAAAAAAATTGACAGCTGGTGTTGCAAACAGTGTAGACCATCATTAGATGCAGCATCATGCTGCATCTGATGTGGGTCTACACTGTTTGCTCAGGCCTCTGACCTCTACCCTAAGTATTCAAACACCACAAATCCTACCACACTTGTTCTAAAATTTGAACAAGTACAATTTAATACCCCATGTTGTGTCTAAAAATTGCTGAATAGGTGGCAAACTGTGTAGACCCTGATGAGATGCCGTGTTCTGTGGCATCACCTGGGTCTATAGTGTTTGCTCAGGCCAGTCTGTCCGAATACATATGGTAAATAAGGCATCTCGTCTGGGTCTGTACTGTTTGCTCAGGCCTGTCTGTCCGAAATCATATGGTAAATAAGGCGTCTCATCTGGGTCTATACTGTTTGCTATGGCCTGTCTGTCTAAATTCAAATGGTAAATAATGTGCCTCATCTGGGTCTATACTGTTTGCTCTGGCCTGTCTGTCTGAATACATATGGTAAATAAGGTGCCTCATCTGGGTCTATACTGTTTGCTCAAGCCTGTCTGTCTGAATACATATGGTAAATAATACGTCTTGCCTGGGTCTGTACTGCTTGCTCAGGCCTGTCTGTCTGAATACATATGGTAAATAATGCATCTCGTCTGGGTATGTACAGTTTGCTCAGGCCTGCCTGTCTGAATACATATGGTAAATAATGCATCTCGTCTGGGTATGTACTGTTTGCTCAGGCCTGTCTGTCTGAATACATATGGTAAATAATGCATCACATCTGGGTCTAAACTGTTTTCTCCGGCCTGTCTGTCTGAATACACATGGTAAATAATGCATCTCATCTGGGTCTATACTGTTTGCTCTGGCCTGTCTGTCTGAATACATATGGTAAATAATGCGTCTCGTCTGGGTCTGTACTGTTTGCTAAGGCCAGTCTGTCTGAATACATATGGAATATAATGCATCTCGTCTGGGTCTATACTGTTTGCTCTGGCCTGTCTGTCTGAATACATATGGTAAATAATGCATCTCATCTGGGTCTATACTGTTTGTTCAGGCCTGTCTGGTCTGGGTCTACACTGTTTGTTAAGGCCTGTCTACCCGAATACATATGGTAAATAAGGCATCTTGTCTGAGTCTAAACTATTTGCTCAGGCCTGTCTGTCCGAATACATATGGTAAAGAAGCAAAATAGTACCTTATCGCTTATGCGAGATATCAGTCTGCTGTGCATTCTGCACATTTAAATAGTTATTTCTGTTGGCCAAAAGCAATTACTAAGTCTCACAGAATGTGTCCAGTAAACCTTGTGTAGATTCTCATGGGACTGCTCAGATGCGCACCGGGTGATGGTACAAGTTCTGGGATGTTCACAAAAAGTTATGTTTTTGCTTGTTTCCACATGAAGAAACAGCATGCTCATAACAGCGACGTCACGTGAACTTGTGGCAGAAAACCACATTGTGAAAAAAATGAACTTATTACCATGTAAAACTGCAGAGCCTTTTCTTGTCAGAAATGCATTCGAAACATACACATATATTAAAAGTAGACCCAAGCTGGACAAATTATTTTTCTGCGAATTTAGCAGATCGAAACTCCCGCAAGTAAACAAAACCCAGACTTTTTTTTTCGCAGCATGTATCTATCGCAACACGGTGCAAAGTAAACACTGAAATGACTTTTTGCGGGAAGCTCGACACAGAAGTCCACGATCAGAATGTGACGTATATATATTTGTGGTAACATGTAAGAGAGCAATAATTGGTTTTGACTGATAAATGTTTTACTTTACTATTTATTGTGTTGGGGTTTAATGACATGTCAACCCTTGTAGGTCACTTTTTGTCATCTTCCAGAGAAAGGGAGAAGAGATAGAAGAGATAGTAGAAGAGATGAAAGTAGAGGGACAGGGAAGAAAGAGGAAAAGGAATGAAAGTGAAGAAACAGAAGAAATAAAGACATTCCCCCTCTACCCTTACCTGCTATAAGGATAGCAGGCCTTGCCGAACTGTAAGCCACCCTGATGACGTAAGATACACGACACCTTCGCACGACCCCACCAACCCTGTTTTACTTTACTAACAAAAACCCTCAATGTCAATAACACTCAAGATTAAAAGGTAACTGCAGACAGCAACGAACTTTTTTGGGTGCAGTTGAGTACCAATCAAATGAAAGGCAGTGAAAGGGTTGCCATTGTGACGATAATTTCAGTATTTCTTGAGAAATGCCCCTCAAATCATTTGCCGAAGAAACTACAAAATATAAATACCTGCTCTACATGCAAACAAATAATGAAAGGGTTCAAGTATTATATAGCTAAAATGAAAAAAAAAAAAAAAAAAAATAGAATGCTAAATTTTTTAAAGAAATTTAAAGTTTGGTGGCATTCACCGCGCAAGTTAAATAGGCTGGGATTGTCTCCGTAATCATGGAACACGTCTCCCTAATTTCCCATACGGGAGACATGACGTCTCCCTATTTTTCTGGGCTAGCTTCATGCCTGCATGTATGGAGAAGATACCATTTAACCATTTCCTCTATGGGACATTTCAGTTACTCTGGCAACCAAACAAAAAGGGCTCATTGGCATGATTTCCTAAAGCAAAATTTCTGCAAAATTAGGTTCAAATTACTTCAGAGTCTTTGAAGAATTTTCCTATTTCAAAATAAAATTTCTTGTTCCCATGGCAACCAAAACATCAGATTGGCATAAAAAATACACACAGTAAAAGATCACCAGTAGATCATCATTGCAGCTTTATTAAAGTTCAAACTGTCTCACTCGTTATGTATCCCTTTTACAAGTATCGGACACTTTGGTTGCCTATGCAAGCAAACAAAGGGTTGATCGTCATAATTTTAGCTACCGTATTTTGAATCCCTCTTCACACAAACTGAAGTTCAAATTGCTCCAGTGGAAGAGTTGCTAATTTAAACTCGACTGTTGTCATGGCAACCAAACCAAATGCCAGAATTAAGGATTGCAAAAGAATCATTTCTCTAAGTTGAGTTCAAGTAACATCACAAATTATGAAGTTACAATGTACATGCACCATTTAACACTTTCTCATTATAAGTCTATGGTACCTTTCAGTTGCCAATGCCAGGCCAGCATAATTTTAGTTATCATGAATTCCTCCTCTATGCAAACATCATTTCTACCAAATTTGCGTCAGACTGATTCAGTGGGTTTTTTTTTTTTTTTGTTTTTTTTGTTTTTTTTTTAGAAGTTTCCATTTAAAGCTTTGACACATGAGCACACAAACAGGCAGAAAGTGACTACAGCTCATTCGGACTAAAGCTGAGATGAGCTAAAAATACTTAAAAATTTGTCTGCTAGTCTTAAAATTCAGTATATAAGGGATTGATTAAAACTACAATTAGTTCACTGTTTTAACCCTTGTCCTGCTGAACCCGGATATATCCTGCCTTTCCAAACAGTGTAGATCCAGATCAGTTGGATTCTTCAGAAGCCAACTGATCTGGATCTGCACTGTTTGTCATTCAATATGTAAATATATATCAACAACCTGGATCAAGTAATCTGATTGGCTGACAATTAGAAATGGGTGTGGCATCTTAATTTATTCAGCATGACAAGGGTTAAAATGGAAAACAACAGATTCAAAACACAACTATCACAGATACAATTTTAACTCTTTGCATGCTGTTATAAAACGTCAACAGACTTCAATTTAAAATATTTTTCATATTTTTCCAGAAAATTGGGTTCAACAATTTATGTGAATTGTCTCCTTTAGATGATTCATATGAATTTTTAACCCTATTTTCTGAGCAAAAAAAAAAAAAAAAACCAAAAAAACAACAAAATGATTATTTTATCCTTTGCAAAGGTGAAAAATTGACAGTGCAAACGCCAAGGCTTTATCATTCTTTGTAACCCTTAAAGCGCCAATCACAACTGCAGCAGATTACACTTTAATTTATTTTTCCGAGAAAACAAGTCTTGACATTTCATGTGAATCATCTAAGCAGACCATTCACATGAAATGTCAAAGACTTGTTCTTTCAGAAAATAAATTAAAGTTTTAAAACATCCTCTGCTACAAATTTTGCTTGGCGCTTTAAGGGTTAATTAACCTTAATTGAAATCTCTATAATGACTGCAATAATGCAAGGCATTAAGAAATTTGAACTATCAAACATCATTTTTCTTTCTCACAGAAGTGAAAATTATGGCAATATACAATTACAAATTTACACTGCAAAATAAGAAAAAAAACTATAGCACTCAAGGTAAGAGTAGTGCGAAGAAATAACAAGAGGACCTCAGACAGTGACTTGCTCACCAGAGTGAAACAACAATGGCATATTTGCAGATGCCATGAAACAATTTTCCAATCTTAGTGAAACAGCCACTGCATATCTGCAAATGCCATGAACTTTTTTTCAGTATTGCTACAGCAACTAATCAAATAAAAAAAGTGAATGGTCTTTAAAAATAAAAGTGTCAATGGTCAACCTAGTATAGGATCATCATTTGAAAAAAACTTGGTAATCTCACAACCTCGATATATACCAGTATTTAGCCTCAAAGCTTCCTTCATTCTGGAGAAGATCTTTCAAGTATTTTTTAACCCTTGTCCGCCTGAACCTGGATATACCCTGCCTTTGCAAACAGTGTAGATCCAGATCAGTTGGCTTCTGGAGAAGCCAACTGATCTGGATCTGCACTGTTTGCTACTCAGTATGTGAATAACAATCCAGATCAAGTAATCTGATTGGCTGAAAATTAGAAGTAGGTGTGGCATCTTAATTTATTCAGCTGGACAAGGGTTAACATACGAGTATGGGCATATTGGACATCTTGGTCAATGGAGCTAGACCTCTGGAGAAAAGCTCAATCCCCTTTCAATAAAATTTAGAACTGATGCAGCAATTTCAGAGAAGCAGTTTTCAATGATATGATTTTGACTCTTGTAGACTGAATAGACTCTCCCACACTACCGGTATACATTGGAAGAGTCCAATGTCAGTTTTAGGTACACCCGGCTATGAGATTTACATATTCCTAGAGAAAAATGGCTAAACTATTTGCAAACAGTGGAGACCCTGATCAGACGCCACATTCTGTGATGTCTGATATGGGTCTGCACTGTTTGCCAATTACCCTTTTACGGGTCCTCCGACTACAATAGGTTAAACAAGTATATAGCCCAGGAGCAGGGATAGATAATGCCTAGGAGGTAAAATTTTGACTAACTGAAGGGTTTTGCCGCTTCTTTCACACACCATATGAAGCTTCAGCCATAAGTCCTTAATACATTTTCAGAAATTGTTTTTCATTTTCCTCAGACAGATATACGGGGAAGTTAATTCGTAAAAAGGTCATAGGTGAACCTAGGATCATTATTTTGTAACCTGTTACCACTCTCTGCACTATTTCAGCAGATGACTATTTAAAAAAAATTTCTTATTTTTCCCAGAAGACAGGATTGGACATTTCATGCAAATTGTCTCTATTGGAGACAATTAGCATGAAATGTCAAATCCTGTTTTCTGGGAAAAATAAGAATATTTTAAAATGTCATCTGCTGAAAATTTTACCCAGAGTGCTCAGCATTAACAAATTTGGTAGAGCTCCCATCCCCGATGCTATACACCAATATTCAGTCTCAAAGCCTTCTTGGTTCTGGAGAAGATTTTTATGTTGCTTTTTTTTTTGTGTGTGTGTGTGTGTGTTTTTTTTGTTTGTTTTTACACCAAATACAGGCATAGTGCCTATAGATGTACATTTTCAGAAAATAATTTTTCAATATATTTCTAATACAAATGTACAGGGAGGTAAAGTCTGGCCTTGCTATAATACAAGCATCATACAAAAATATGATAATACCCTACGACTATCATGTGGAGGGCAGATATTTCACATTCATTCGAGGCTTTCAGGTATTTCCAAATCATTTAAGGCTTTCAGGTGACCTATATTACAACTGTTTGAGGCTTTCAGGTGACCTATATTACAACTGTTTGAGGCTTTCAGGTGACCTATATTTCACAATCATTTGCAGCTTTCAGGTGACCTATATTACAACTTTTTGATACTTTCAGGTGAGCTATATTACACAATTATTTGAGGCTTTCAGGTGACCTATATTACACGATTGTTTGATGCTTTCAGGTGACCTACATTCCACAATCATTTGATGCTCTCAGGTGATCTATATTTCACAATCGTTTGGTACTTTCAGGTGACCTATATTTCACAACCGTTAAAGGCTTCAGGTGACCTATATTTCACAATTTTTTATACTTTCAGGTGACCTATATTTCACAATCATTGAAGGCTGTCAGGTGATCTATATTTCACAATCATTTGAGGCTTTCAAGTGACCTATATTTCACAATTTTTTATACTTTCAGGTGACCTATATTTCACAATCATTAAAGGCTGTCAGATGATCTATATTTCACAATCATTTGAGGCTTTCAAGTGACCTATATTTCACAATGGTTTGAGGCTTAAGATGACCTATACTTCAAAATCGTTCAAGGCTTTCAGGTGTCCTTCATTTCACAATCATTTGTGCTTTTCAGGTGACCTACATTTCACTATCTTTGAAAGCCTAAAATGATTTTGAAATATAGGTCACCTGAAAGCCTCAAATGATTGTGAAATATAGGTCACCTGAAACTGATAAAATCTGTCCACTTACAATCGAAACCAGATCTCCATAATATAAATATACATGCAAGTTGGTGTTTACTCAAGTTATCATTGAAACAAAAGTACAGACCTATTGGCAGGCAGATAACTTAAAAACCAATAGAAGAAATTTGCTTATGAGTAATCCCAAATCAGGTCTCCACAATATCAATGCAAATACCAAGTTTGGTGAAAATCCATTGATATTTACTCAAGTAGACACTCACATGGACAGACACATAGGCCCCAATGTGAAACCATAATACCTCACCACTATCATGTGACCGGGTATAAAATGGTCAACTTAGGAATATGATTTTAGCAAATTTGGTACATCACACATCCCCTTTGCTACATACAGGATTCAGTACCAAAGCGCTCATGGTTTTGGAGAAGAAGAGTTTAAAAGTTTTTTACCATATATGGGCATGAGAGTCATCTTGATCAACAGACTACACTCATTCTAGCTATCTTTCGTCCTCCCAAATCAAGGCGGCTCCACATAAGGGCTCAGCAGCTTTGAAAAAATAAGTCATTTGAAAATGCGGACCAACGATGATGGACTGACAGATGACAGACAGACTGGATCACCGTAGCTCATCCCGAGCCTTTGACTTTTAAAATCGAGTTAAAACAATAATAGTGTTTTTCTTTTTTAAAAAAAAAGTTGCAGGCTTGTAACAACTGCCTCTATAAGGCAAACACATGATCACTGAGGCACTTCTAATGAGTACCCATAACAGATGCTTTCATGGAGAAATAAGAAAAAATATCAATACTTTCTGGCTGAAAAAGGGCCTTATCTGGAGCTGTGCAAAATACAGCTTCTCGAAGTTAGAACTTTATACAGAAAATATTCTGGGCTTCCACATTACTCAAGGTCTGGCTACTGGTATATCTTTAAATTGAATTTTACGTGGCTTTAAATAAAGACTATGTCCAGACAAATATTTTTCCTATTTTTTCCACAAAAACATATATTGTGGGTACTCATTAGAAGCAGAAGCCCCTTGATGGGGGCTTCTAATGAGTATCCACAATATATGTTTTTGTGGAGAAAGAAATAAAATATCAATACTTTTTGGTTAAAAACCTTATCTCATCTAGAGCTGGAGATGCAATTGAAAGGTTTGATTGCTACAAAGAGCAATATGGGAAAATAAGAAACTTAAACTGTAAGTGACTTTTTTCATGCAGAAGAATTGAAATGCAAACCTACAGATGCAGTTTTATTACCAACTCGAAAACATGCATTTTGTTTCCATGGCAACACATTATCTCACCAATTCTTTGCTTTTAAACTTAGTTAAACAGTTACATATCCAATTTCTAACTTGTCAACTTTGAAAGGAATTTACACAATGGAGAACTCGGATGCAGGATGAAATTATCTACCATTTTGAGAATCAATAGTCCTATTCTATTTCGACTTTACAACTGCATCCAGAGCAAGGAAACGTATCATTATTTTAAAGCTACGCGTAATTTTGATCCGTTTTTATCATGTCAAACTCTCGTTCGCTTAAGCCTGAATTTATACACTTTCGATGGTATTATTACAAAATGATGATACCTGTAATGATAATTATATTTTTACAACCCAACCATCTTCACGAACAATATGTTACAATTATAATATTCTATGATTACCTGGGACTCTTCTATAATGGCACTGGCATCAAACATCTTCTGAGGTCACATTTTTTTTATTTTTTTTTTATTTTTAGGTTTATGAACATCCTACCCTATGATTTTAGCCCCTCTGGGAAAATAAAATTTGCATTTCAAGTTTTTATTTTATGTTCCTACCTTCAAATTTGGGGCTGAAATATTGCATTTTTACATGTACTTTTGTTGGAAAATTATTTTATTTGATCGACCCAAGCTTCTGCATATTCTTACAGTATTTTTGTTTTTATTCCTGCCTCCCAACTGCAACTTTTTTAAGAAATCTCCTGTAAACCTAAAGATAAAACTAGATGACCGCAAAAGGCAATTAATGCCCCCATTACTGCCAGTTTGGCTTTGTAGATTTATTATTCTGAACAAAAAGCAAGACACAAACTCTGCCATGTGTAAAAGACAAATTTTCTAAGTAAATCAAGGGTATGTAACTCTATCAATAATAATTTGATCAGAGTTCTGTGACCTTTATGCACATGCTCAGCCTACAGCTTTACTATAGTGCAAGTTTCAAACTTGAAAACTGCAGAAGGAGTTGAGGTGACACAAACAGTATTATAAAATGTGACAGATGGACGGATGGACGAACACATTCATATGACAAAGGGTAACCGGCACAGTGGCTCAGTGGTAGAGTGTCCGCTTTGTGACAGGGAGGTTGTGGGTTCGATCCCCGGCCAGGTCATACCAAAGACTTTAAAAATGGTACTAGCTGCGCTTTCGCTTGGCGCTCAGCATTAAGAAAGTAGGGCTAGGAATCGGAACTGGTCAGCTCAGTGTCAGTATAATGTGACTGGGTGGAATATCATGTCAAAGTGTCTGGGGCATGATATTTCAGTAAGGCAGCACTCTAAAAGTGAGCACTGAGCTCCCTGTCACTTCCAGACACCGTCGCGATATGACTGAAAGATTGTTGAAAGGGACGTTAAGCCCAAATCAAACAAACATGACAAAGGGTAAAACTATATGCCCTCCTTCATTTTGTGGCAGAGCCATTAAAAACTCTGACCTGACAACTATTATAGTAATTTGAAAATTTGAAGTTATATTGGCACTTAATGCACCATTCAAAACTGTAGCAGATGACATTCTATATATATATATATATTTTTTTTTTTAGAAAATAAGGCTTGACATTTTATGTGAATGAAACTAAATGTCTGTATAAATGAAATATCTGGAAAAGTACCTTCTTGAATAGAATTTCGTAAATATAAAGTCTTGTGTTTTAACCTTCAACACTCTCTGGGCTAAGTCAGCAGACAACATTGACAATATTTTTCTTATTTTTCCCGGAAAAAAGGATTTGACATTTCATGCGTTGCCTCCTCTGAGGACAATTTGCATGAAATGTCAAAACCTTTTTACTTGGAAAAAATAAGAAAAATATTTCAATATGTTGTCTGCTGAAAATTTTACCCAGAGTGCTAAGCTTTAAAGATACCATAAACTTGAATTCTCTGTAAGTCCTGTTGCGATCTGGTTCATCTAGAATATTAGTATCACTTGAGGAGGTGGAGCTGTCCGTAGTCCAAGTCCTCAATGGTTACTTTGCGTTTCAAGGCTGCCAAAGCTTCTCTTATGGTGACAGCTTTTAAAGATTTTGGCTGGCAGGATCTGAAGAATATCCTAAATGTATTCTTTGTCCTGGATTCTGATCATGGGGTCCATGGCTTAGGTTTGAAGATTTCTAGTTTTTTTTTTGTCGGGTATCTTCTTTAAGGTTATGTATACAATGTATTTATCTCCCAGTCTGTTTCTATTTGCATGCAGTGTTTTTCTCACATTTTCTTGCCTTAAATATGACTTCTTGCAAATAATAGCATATGGATGGAGTTTTTTTAACCCTTGTCCTGCTGAACCCAGATATACCCTGCTTTTGCAAACAGTGTAGATCCAGATCAGTTGGCTTCTGAAGAAGCTAACTGATCTGGATCTGCACTGTTTGCCAATAAGTATGTGAATTTAAAGCCATAAGCCAGATCAAGTAATCTGATTGGCTGAAAATTAGAAGTGGGTAGGGCATCTTAATTTATTCAGCATGACAAAGGTTAATCCCAGGGCTATGATTTGAACAATCTTGGTAGAGGTCCACCAGTTGCAGCTACATGCCAAATTTAAAAGACCTGGGCCTTCTGGTTTCAGACAAGAAGATTTTTGAAGATTTTCTATTTTCCCTCTCTTTGTTGCTGTGGCAACCAGAGTTCTTTCACCAACTTTAAAAGAGGACCATCCAAAGAACATTTTTGCCAGTTTTGGTTAGAATCCATTCAGTAGTTTAGGAGTAGACGCTGTTTAAAGAAATTGTGGATGGATGGGCCAACGACGACGACAATGTTGACAAACCATGACCGATCACAACAGCTCCCTGGGAACCTTCGGCTCAGGTGAGCTAAAACCCAACTGCCAGCAATGGGCACCAAACCACCCATCCAAGGGTAGACAGTCAGATGCCTTATCCACTGGACTAGGCACTCCACATTACCAACTGAAAACAGTTCTCATTTTCCTTGTTTTATACTGGAATTCCATTGATTACAAAACTCTATGTAAGACAGCTTTGAAGAAAAATATATTTTCTCATTTCTGGATAAAAACATATATTGTGGGTAAGACTGTTTCGCAGAAAAATATTTTTTCTCATTTCTGGATAAAAACATACGTTGTGGGTACTCATTAGAAGCGCCTCATAGAGGCACTTCTAATTAGTACCCACAACATACGTTTCTATGCAGAAAAAAGAAAAACTTGTCAATATTTTGGCTGAAAAAAGAAAGCACCTTATCAAGAGCTATTGCTAAGAGGTATACAATTCACATAAATCTATTAAACCTTGTCATGCTGAATAAATTAAGATGCCATGCCCACTTTTAATTTTCAGCCAATCAGAATACTTGATCCAGATTTTTTATATAAATTCACATACTTAATGGCAAACAGTGCAGATCCAGATCTGTTGGCTTCTTCTTCAGAAGCCAACTGATCTGGATCTACACTGTTTGTTAAAGCAGGGTATATCCGGGTTCAGCAGGACTAGGGTTAATGTAATAATGATCATTCAATAATATAATCCTATATCTAAGGTGATCCTAATGAGACTATGACTTACACTTTTTTATAGTTGACAAAATACTGTTGGAAAAATAACCACCTAAATTTTGTTTCTCTGTATCCCTGGAATCTCTGAGGTGTGACATGCTATCATCGCTTCTTCAGAACAACACGACTCCTATATAGAACTCTTTTATAACTATGTAACTATATAAATATATTTCCTCCAAAAAATCAATTTTAATAAACCGGTCAATTGTATTTTCGCTGTATTCAAAAACAAATATCCTGATTCTACCAGCTAAATTAATCTAAGCCGTACCAAAAGAAAAGATGCCTTCTACTATACGTAAACTTTGGAGAAAGAAAATGGTTCTCGGAGAAAACCGTATTTATCCTAAATAGTCTGATTCCTTATCTACTTACCATATTTAAAAACTTGAACAAGTTCCAAGTGCATGACAAAAGCTACAATAAGCGCAGTCTGATCAGTCTTCACTGATTGCACGTGCCTTCTTCAGCTTCCAGGCTATCCAAAGAGGGATAAAGAAGAACCCTTGCCATTATGGGTGGACATACAGGCTGATCTGAGTCTTTGCTGGTTACACAGTTTTTATTAAGGTTTTGTCGTTCGCTGGCTGATAGGAGGAGTGGCAGACAATGCAAACCCTGATCAGATGCCACATACTGCTCAGACCTATTTGTCAAATACTAGAATAAATCGAGCGTTGAGCGCAAGACTGGCGTAAGTCAGATGGTTGTTTTTCCCCAAACCTAATCTCCTCACCATGAAGGCGTTATGAAGATTACAACATTTCTTTCTGTAAAAAATGAAAATTTAGGTGCCATTGCTCGTATGAGCAATGGCACCTAAATTTGCATTGTTTACAAAGGGGTCCAAGTTGCCCCTAAACAAGGGTTTCAAAAATATGTTTGAGTTACTATAGTTTTGCGCTCAACCCTCGAAATATGGTAAATGAGATGATACCTTTGGTTATTTCTGCACCAAAACTCTTGTAGGTACATGCTGGTATTGTCTCAGCAATAATTATCTTCTGAACACATCATGAACATCAGACTATGAGATAGTAGTATAGCGTCTACAATGTCCAGAGGTGTGGCAAATGCATAGTCTACAATGTCCAGAGGTGTGGCAAGTGTATAAAATCTACAATTTCCAGAGGTCTGACAAATGTACAGAGTCTACAATGTCCAGAGGTGTGGCAAATATATAGAGTCTACAATGTCCAGAGGTGTGGCAAATGTATAAAATCTACAATTTCCAGAGGTATGGCAAATGTATAGAGTCTACAATGTCCAGAGGTGTGGCAAATATATAGAGTCTACAATGTCCAGAGGTGTGGCAAATGTATAAAATCTACAATTTCCAGAGGTCTGACAAATGTATAGTCTACAATGTCCAGAGGTGTGGCAAATACATAGTCTACAATGTCCAGAGGTGTGGCAAATGTATAAAATCTAAAATTTCCAGAAGTCTGACAAATGTATAGTCTACAATGTCCAGAGGTGTGGCAAATATATAGAGTCTACAATGTCCAGAGGTGTGGCAAATGTATAAAATCTACAACTTCCAGAGGTCTGACAAATGTATAGAGTCTACAATGTCCAGAGCTGTGGAAAATGTACAGTGGTGTATTGTTGCCTTAATTCCTTCTGGAAAGAGGGTCAACTCTGAAAAGAAATTTTTGGAGCTGACCCATTTTTAGAAAGGATTTGGTTTGCAGGAAGGCAAACAGGAAGTCTCTAAAGTTGTCTCCTTTGTAAAAAAATGGCAGAAAATCTACCAAGTGTATCAAGTCACTTAAACCTTTCCACATTTTTGGCAGATGTCAATTTCATGACATTTCTTCTTTTCTCCAGAAAACAGGGTTTGATATTTCATGTGTAAAGTTTACTATGTCCAAAAGGAGATAATTTGCATGAAACATCAAAGTCTTTTTTCTGGGAAAAAACAAGAAAAATATTACAAAATATCATGTGCTGAAAATTTTACTCACCATGCGAAGCATTGAAACCATAACAGTCAACCCTCTTTATAACGACACTTGATACAACGACAAAATTTGTTATAATGACGATCTGCATGCCACGAAACCTTCGCTCAAGAGGTGACGTTGAATGATTGATTGATTGTGTTGGGGTTTAACGACACGTCAACCCTTGAGGGTCATTTTGTGTTGTCTCCCAGAGAAAGGGAGAAAAGAGATAGAAAAGAGAGTAGAGGAGATGAAAGAGAGGGACAGGGAAGAAAGAGGAACAGAAAAGAAAGTGAAGAAACAGAAGAAATAAAAACATTCCCCCTCTACCCTTAACCACTACAAGGATAGCAGGCCTTGCCCAACTGTAAGCCAATATCAGTTGGACGCCCCAGTGATGTAAGATACACAGCACCTTCGCACCACCCGACCACCCCCATGAGAAATTATGCAAAAACATAGTATAAAATCTTCAAGCAACATATGTTTTGGATATTTGTTAGAATTGCCTCAGGGAGGCAATTCTAACAAATATCCAAAACATATGTTCTATGAGGAAATAAGAATAAAATAAAGCCATTTATTATTCTGTCCATTAAAGATTCTTTGCAGCAGCAAATTCATTATAATGGCAACATTTTTGGGAACAAATGCTGTCATTGTAACAAGGGTTGACTGTATAAGACTTGGTAGACCTATATTGGCTTGCAATGTTTCTGTACATACATGATAGTATATAAAAAGGTACCTTTTCCTCGACATCATTCAATTTCTATTCTCAGTGTATTCTTTTCTCTTTTCTGATTTTTCATCATGTTGTTCCAATCGAAAGATACCATAGAAAAATTTAAGAGGATTTCAGGCTCTGGAGATCAAAAGAACAATATTGTATGTAGCCACTTATGGTCATCCTACATCGGAACATATGCTACAATGCCGTCAGAATCTAATCCCATCTACGTTAACAGACAAAGATTAAACGGAAAAGTATAAACAGGAAAAGTAAAGATGACTGATTCGCTTAATCTTTGGTATGCTAAAGGCAAAATCAGGTGACTATAAGTGATAGTATATCTAATATTCACATTTTCCCTATTCTGTATAACATTAACTCTTGTTATCTCAAACATTGATAACTCAAACTATTGCTGAAGTCAAACTAAAAAAAAGGGCATTACTTGTTTAGTTTACTATCCTATATGTCCCAAACATTTCAACTCATTTAATCTCAAACTGCCATTATCTCAAAACAAAAGTTCTTGTCCCTTGACGACTGAGATAACAAGAGTTGCTTTGATGGTACATACAAAATTTTTTTTGAATATCCTCTGCTAGGATTTAATTTTTACCTACTGACTAATCCCTTAAAGTGCTCTATCACAGCTGCAAAGGATTATATTTTCTTTTTTTATTTGAAAATAATGATTGACATTTCATGTGAACTGTCTGCCAAAACAATTCACATGGAAAACCATGGTTTGTTTTTCTGAAAAGTAAAAAAAAAAAATAATCAAAATTGTCGTCTGCTGCAGTTGTGATTGGCGCTTTCAGGGTTACAGGTCATCAGTTGCAATGTACTTCCCTTGAATATGAACAATTAAATTTTAACGCAGATTTAAACTAATTTAAATGGAGTAACAATCATTGTTTACTATGACATTAAATGCCGACCATCACGGGTCAGCGGACTGTCAATACAATGTCAAGACTAGACGAAGAACTTATTTGACCAGGTCAAGGAAAACTGACCATTATTCCGATACAAGCCTCAATATAAGATGACCAACCAATTAGACGCAGCCAGTATTAAGTGCAGCAATAGTTATTTTCTCCACGGGGAGCTATTCCCTGTTAAATCTAAAGTAACAGTCTGACAATGATTCTGTAAGTCTTTATTGTTGCAAGAGCTGCGGAAATGTCATCCTCGGCATTTCTCACAGATGGCCTCGTCTTACTACTGTATCACATATGCTAATGCATTATGTATCTGAATAAACGACCCAACAGCCATTTAACAAACATCTGCCCCTATATTTAACTTTTTGTCTTTTATGGGAACAATTAATCATGTAATCATAAGTTCCAAGATCAATGAAATTAGCATTTCAATGAATCTACTTGAGTGGCCTCAGGCTATATAATAATTTTTTTTTTAACCTTTGTTGCTCACCAGGCAAATTAAGCAGACTACAAACTGATGATATTTTTCTTATTGTTTTCAGAAAATAGGCTTTGACATTTCATGCAAATTGTCTCCTGAGGAGACAATTTTCAGGAGACAATTTGCATGAAATGTCAAACCTATTCTACGGCAACAATAAAAAAATATTTCAAAATATCAGCTGCTGAAATTTTTACCCAGCATGCAAAGCATTAAACTTCACAGGAATAAATAATTAAAATGAACAACAGAATAATGAAGAAGGATGCAATAGGTAATCCCAGTATTTCAAAGCTATAGATAAGTGGATATCTGGAAAACCTTTTTTTCTTATTTTTCCACCAACAGGTGTTGTGGTACTCATTAAATGTGCCTTGTTTTCTTGAAGAAATATGAAATAACAAAAAGTTGTCTTTAATATCTAGAGATATGCTTCATGAAAACTCGCCTATATAATTTTGACCCCCTTAAACCCCACTTATTATAGTAAAACAGGGGTTTACAGGGGTATACATTATTTTTCTTATTCTGCTAAAAAACATAGATTGTGGGTACTCATTAGAACTGCCTCACTGAGGCAGTTCTAATGCATACCCACAATCTATGTTTTGAGCAGAAATATGAAAAATATCAGAATTTTTTATCTGAAGATTTTATTTTTTTGTTATATTTGAATAGGGGTGTTTTCGTAATGGCTTCTGTAATACCATCTCTTAAATCTCATAGATCATAGCTTAATTCATGTAAGGCATTTTTTTTTCAGATGGAAAATAGCAATTTTTCCTTATTTTTCCACAAAAACATGTTAAGGATACTTATTAAAAGTACCTCACTGAGGCACTTCTAATGAGTACCCACATCATGTGTTTTGATGGAGAAATAAGAAAAATATTATCTGGATATCCGGATAACAGGTATATCCTGAGTAATATTTTTCGTTTTTATTCCTTGTAAGCATACATCGTAGTTACTCATTAGAAGTGCCTTACTCATGAGTAGTATAGGCTGTGCCAGCCTATACTACTCTCATGAGTACCCACAACATATGTTTTTAAGGAAAAGTAAGAAAAGTATCAATACTTTTTATTTGAAAAATGCCCCCATTCTATATCACATTTTGTAGGTACTCTCATAAACTGCCTGGGTGAAGAAATTCTAATGAGAACCAATAATATATATTAATCCTTGTCCTGCTGAACCCAGATATACCTGCCTTTGCAAACATTGTAGATCCAGATCAGTTGGCTTCTGAAGAAGCCAACTGATCTGGATCTGCACTGTTTGCCATTAAGTATTTGGATTTATAGCAACAACTCAGATCAAGTAATCTGATTGGCTGAAAATTAGAAATGGGTGTGGCATCTTAATTTATTCAGCAGGACAAAGGTTACTCCAAAGTTTCTTAACCTTAATTTCTTACTATACTTATCCTAGAAACTGAACAAGAACATTTGAATGACAAGTTCAGGTTTAATGATGCATCAACACAAAAACATTTAAAGATGCAAAGTCTGCAACTTTTGGTCATTTTTTCTATAAATTTTTACCTGATAATTTCTGCCCAGAAATCGTATATTATGTCGATTTCCTCAACATAAAGACGTGGAAACTTAATATTTTTTGGAGAAAAGCAAAATTAGGGAAAGGGAAGATACAGCATTGATTTTCATTCGTCCCGAATATAATTCCTGCCGCTTGCAGCCGAGCGGTACCGTTATTCATATGAACTTTTGGCTGACCCTAAACAAACGCATGCGCAGCAGACGTGTACTAGTCGCAGAGAAAATGTCTGAGAATCAGGATAAACAAAAGAAAAGAGGAAGGCCCGTTTCTGTGACACTGTCCGCCAAAAAAAGAAAGAAGGCTGAGTTGGATTCGAAGTGTAATAGATCACGGATCAACATTGGGAAAGAAATTATCCGCTGGAATCAAATAAAGGAGCTGATGAAGTTGAAAACCCACGCCGATGTCGCGGAATTTCTTATTGACAGGTACGCTTATCGTATTTTTAGTTGTGGCAATATACATCTATTTTTTTTATGAATAATGAACTGTCTCTTTAGATATTTAATTGAAAGACAGTTTTTCATGTACAGAAATCGTCTATATTTTGCATACATCACTGAAAAGTATGTCCAAATTAATAGATAACATCATGTGAGGCGCTCTAAGGGGAAACCGGCTCCTGCTGCAGCGCAGCTAAAAATAGCTTCAATAACAAGTATTAGCTTTTTGAATTTAAACGCATAATCTGTTGCGGTCTATCTAGGAGACCCAGATCAAACACCATACAGCGCAAGAGCACTCCTCAAAATAACTGTATTTATAGATTTAGTTCAGTAGCCTATATTCATAATTTTGATCAAGAATTCAACCCAAGCAAAATTTAAAAGAATGACAGTACACAGTATAAAATAATTATAGAGAGCTGATAATGCACATGGGCCCTCAAATTTACGCCCGGATCGAATGATAGCGCTCAGTACTAACGTGTATTACTGCCAGTGCCATTAATGAAGCATGTTTGGACCCAAAATATTTCTCATCCTTTTACACAAGGCAACTTACAGCTCTGGTTCTAATTTTCAGCAGACGACATTTTGAAATCGTTTAATTTTTCCCAGGAAAAAAGGATTTTTTTTTTCTTTTTTTTGCAAATGGTCTCCATTCTTTCTTATCCCGCCCCCAGAAAACAGGATTTGTAATCCATGCACATTTTCTCCATTGGAGACGATTTGTATGAATTCTCAAATCCCATTTAATGGAGACAATTTGCCTGAAATGTTTAATCCCGTTTTCTGAAAAAAAAGAAAAAAAAAAGAGAAATCACGAATTTGGCGTCTGTTGAATTCGCCATGAGTGGTAAAGGTTCAATGTTAACAAACAATTTTATCCGAGTGAAATCTTAGTTTTAGCAGCTGTTCTTTATACAGGTACGATAATGCAAAAGAGATGCCAGCACAAATCCAAATGGAGAAATCTAAAGCACTTGCTGTTACATCGACCCCATTTCCAGACAGACCACAGGATTTTGGTGGCTCCAGGAGTCCAGATTTGTCAGGAATAACATCGGAAGACTCTGTCCGTGAAAGGTAAATGCACGTGCAAGCACAGATATTTGTTTTATAATGGTAATATAGAGGATGTTACTGACTTTGTAAACCAGTGTTATATTTTCGAAGCCCGCCAACTACTAGATAATTTCACAAGACTTGCATGCATCCGCGCGCCACACCAAAAAAAAAAAAAAATGTGAATAACATCTAAAGCTTGATAATTAACAACGGATCATATTTTTGATTCGGATGCTACACTCAAACCAAGATTGTGGCAAAGCAAGTGATTATAATGTGATCCTGTTTGTTGCGTGCTTTCAGTAGCCTTTTATCAATGCATCTACTCTTATCATGTATAAATGATCCATGTTTTTTGTGTGTTTTCTGTTACCAGGGATTCAGATCATTTGTCAGGCATGGAGGTGATCCATTCAGACAGTGGCAGTGACCTTCCTAAGAGTTTATCAACAGAACAGAATAAAGAATCTTCAAGCTTTGTAAATCCTTTCAGGTAGGTTATGGGTCAAATAATGTGATCTTAAAATCAAGACAAATAGCCAAATAATATATGAATCAAATGTCCATAGGATTATAAACGGCTGGGCAAGAATAAGTTCCAGTCTATCGAGTAAACAAAAACGATTGCCATGTATGCATCACTTCATATATATTTATTTTTTTTTCTTTGATGTGTGGGATTATGTCCCGTCTGCAAAACTGGTTTCAAATATTTGTGAATGGCTTCTTATAGAAAATAAATTTTATCTGTAAGAAATGTCTTTGCTTGCTCGGAATCGATAGTCGCAGAAAGCAAGTAAAAACTAATGTAATAACCCTCAATATTGTGACACACTGGTCTGAACCAACATTGAGGACCCAGATCAGACGTCACAGAATGCGTCGTCTGATCAGGGTCCACTGTTTTCCACTCATCAAGCACTATTTTAGACTGATCAACAGGTAGTGAAATAGACTTTTCCAAATTTTAGGGCAAGTATGGTGAGGAGTTAAGGTGTTCCAACACTTCCGGTAAATACTGTATTCTTTATAAAGGAGACCAAATATTTATTATTGATTTAATCATTTCACTATAATTTTAACATTTGTCCTATTTTTCAGTATCAGTATCCAGTTGTCAGAAGATGATATTAGTGATAGCTCCATCTCTTCAGATGATGACTATGAACCCAGTGTCAACATTACTCTTGGGTAAGGCAGTATAAGTAATTCTTCAATCCACAAAGCTCCAGTTAAGAGAAGTATTATGAAATTTTTTTGGCAGCCTTGTGGTCGGAAGCGTAATCATCTGTAATATTTCAAGGTCTTCCGCATTTACAAACTTGAAATAAATATCTAGAGAAAAGTGAATGTTTTAGTGAAATGATGACCAGAAAGAATTTTTCGCTATTCGATAGATATACCTATATTTATATCAAGTGTATTAAAGTGATGTGTAATGCCTACATCAGGAGATAAGAGTGAGATTTCGAGCATGTAAAATTAAGTTAAGCCCCACCCCCAGCAGTTTTACTATCTGTCGTTCTAAGGCGGGTCCTCTGTTGCAGATATTCTTTGCGTGTCTGTGGTTTCATATGTGGCTTTTGTGATATCCTTAATTGTTCCTCACATTTCCTTCCTTTGGTGCCTCGGGAATTGTGCTTCGAGGTTGTGGCAGTTTCTGGGTATCTTCACTTATATTGCAGCAGATGTAATTGCTTCGCCATCAAAAAGTATATACATATAAAAAGTATGTAGCTCTAGTTATTCTGACATATTTTCCAGACCGAATAATGCTGAAAACCTGGAGAGGGTCACATTTGAGCAGTCTGAGTTCGGAACACAGGTGGAAGAGTATGCAACTGAGGAAGAAGATTCAGCTGAAGACATTACAGGGATATTAAGAATACCGTCACCGGAACATCAGAACCTTTTGACTGATGATGAATTGCATCTGGTATACCAGCAACCCCTTCTGAATCTAGCCCGCCTTCATATAGACACTGTATGCCCAACCTGTTCGCAAAATGTGGAGCTAATGCCAGAAAGTGTTGGGTCAGCTTTTTACATAAAATGGGTAAGTTGCCACTGGTAAGTGTGAATGAGAAAAAGCGAGTACACGTACGCGTGTCTGTTCATACCCGCAACAAATGGAAAGCTAATCACTGCGAAGGACGACAAAAAAAAATAACAAAGGAATATGTAATTCGACTTCTGAAGTTAGATATAGAAAATATTGTGGAGAAGAGAAGAAAATGCTCCTTTGGTGCAGTTTCTCCTATCTTCCACAATATTTTGTTACCTGTTGTTGGATTTTCATGTTGAAACAAGGACCAGATTTTCACTTCAAGATAAGCTGATCTTCGAGATAAGCGAGGTCGAGATAACGAGAGAACTATAGATCTCTGAGTAAGGACCCACAACTCTATAATTATTGTTTAAGCCAGATATTGCCCGCAAACAATACTTAGGTTGTTAGGAGCTAACAGCATGCCTAGGCTTTATGGAGAAAACTCCACTCGCGTCATCTGAGATCTCCAGATTTGCAAGTTCACTATACCATGGTCTAACCTAATCACCAGTTCTTATTACCTAGAACAAAAGGTAAGCGAAAAGTCCAGGGAGTGCCACAATCACAAACCGCAGCCCTTCCCAGACCCCAAGAGGAAGAGGAAACCGACAAATCTAAACAAGCACAAACCGAACAAACGTACGAAAAGCACTAAGATTAGCTCTCTCTTCCCCAAGCGAGGTAATCGCAATACTATAAGGACTGAGAAGCCTTGAAAACAATTTAACCGTTTCCCTGCCTCAAGCAATGTTATTCTGTTCTGAGAAATAATATGATAAAAATATTATCTCTTTCATTCAGACATAAAAAGAACTAGTAGTCCAAGTAAAGATACCGGCTGAATATCAGCAGAATATATTTCTGCAAAAACAAGATTTGTCATTTCATTCATGTAGTTTATGAGATGATTCTAACAAAAAGCTGAGTGTGAAATATAAGAAGATTTTAACCCTAGTCCTGCTGAACCCAGATATACCCTGCCACTGCAAACAGTTTAGACCCAGATCAGATGGCTTCTGAAGCCAACTGATCTGGATCTGCACTGTTTGCCATTAAGTATGTGAATTTATAGCTACATTCTGGATCAAGTAATCTGATTGGCTGTAAATTAGAAGTGGGTATGGCATCTTAATCTATTCAGCATGACAAGGGTTAAATTGTATTCATGTATTTAACTTTTTGCCTGATGAAAGTAAATTAATCTAATAAATATGTGTGATATTCGCTGTCTTTTTTTCTTTTTTTTTTTCGGAAATTGGACTTGATATTTCATATAATCATCTCTTTATAACACATACTTCAAGCCCTATTTTCTGGGCAAAAATAGGATAAATGTTTTCATCCTTATCATGCTGAATAAATTAAGATGCAATGCCCACTTCTTATTGTCAGCCAATCAGATTGCATGATCCAGGCTGTTGATATAAATTTACATTTTTAATGACAAACAATGCAGATCCAGCTCAACTGCTCTAGATCTATAGTGTTTGCAAAGGCAGGGCAAATCCTAGTTCAGCAGGACCAGGGTTAAAATGTTCAATCACTGGCACTCTCTGTTCAAATATCGGTAGGAAATTAACTGATTGTATTTTTTTTCTAAGAAAAAGGGTTTGATATTTCACACAAATGTCTCACTACAACTTACTTAAATGTCAAGCTCTATTCTCTAAAAAAAAAGAAAAGATTAAATTAAATGTTGCCTGCTGCAATTTAAGTTCTGCAAGTTAAATTGACTTGCCACAACATTTTGAAATATTTTTCTTATTTTTCCCAGAAAATAAGCTTTGACAGAACAGACAATCTGCATGAAATGTCAAAGCCTAATTTCTGTGGAAAAGTAACAAAAATATCTTCATTTGTCGTATGCTGAATTTTCCCAGAGAGTGGTAAAGGTTAGGACAGAAACACTGGCAAACACCACACTTGGCATTACTCAAACACCTGTCATTAGGCCTACTGTTTAGTATTCATCTCTTTGTGCATCCAAACTCCCCTGCAACAATAATACCATTTTTAACCTAAATATATGGACACCTTAACTCTTTACCATATTTGTCCTATACTTTGAACCAAAGCATTTGAGTAGTTGTTGATCTGTCTGATAAAAGGCTGACCCTGATCAGATGCCATGTTTGCGGGACTACAGTTTACCCAGGCCTGTCAGTTCAAACATTTAGGACAAATGCGGTAAACTTTTGTCATCAAACATTGACAAAGTAAGAAATATTTACAATGGTTGTAGATACCCTGTGTTTGAAACAGGATGCTGATAGTAACCATGGCAACCATATGTAAATTTACTTTATGACAGATGGCAACTTATCTATAACATGATGGAAGACATTTACAATGTTTGTGCAGGACAGTTATTCAAACAAAAGAAGCAATTATACATCCAGTTTATCTAGTTTCCTACCAAGAATGTATTTTATTGAACATTGTCAAAGATATCAGTTTCCGATTGTCTTGGCTGCTGCATGCTTATTTCATCTAGATTTGCGAATAGCATAACCATGATAAAAGGATTGTCATAACTCCCGATTTTGAAAGGGTATCCAAATAATTTTTTTTTATTTCTCAATGAAAATATATGTTGTGGGTACTCATTAGAATCACCTCAGCAAGGCACCTCTAATGAGTACATAGGTCTAGATAAGAGTGTCTATCGGGTAAATATTTTTCTTATTTCTCCACGACAACATATGTTGTGGGTACTCATTAGACTGATTGATTGTGTTGGGGTTTTACGACACCTCAACCGTTGTGGGTCATTTTGTGCCGTCTCCCAGAGAAAGGGAGAGAAGAGATAGTAGAAGAGATGAAAGAGAGGAACAGGGAAGAAAGAGGAACAGTTTGTTTGTTTGTGTTGAGGTTTTACGGCCCAGTCAACCCAATGGGGTCATGTCAAGCGCAGTCAGTTTACCTAACCAAACGGGATGAAAGTGAAAAAACAGAAGAAATAAGAACATTCCCCCTCTGCCCCTACCTGTTACAAGGACAGTAGGACTTGCACAACTGTAAGCCAATATCAGTTGGACGCGCAGGTGATGTAAGATACACGACACCTTTGCATCACCTGACCACCCCCAAGGGTACTCATTAGAAGCAGCACCTCAGCAAGGCACTTCTAACTAGAGCAAGTGCCCAGAGGGTCACGAATACCCCCGGCCGGCGCCATTTCTTAATTATAAAATATTTTAAAGTTAATGACAATGATATAAGGCAAGATATAGTTTACAATGTCAGTCTCTGAGTGACACTGATCTATCATCCCAAGTACAACTTTCCTGGAGTAAATAGTCGTCAAGACATGAAGCAAGTTTGCTGGGCCATAAAATATAGGTCACTGACCTACACTTGAGAAATTAATCTGATGGTCACACTGATGCATTATACCAACTATGAAGTTAATCAAAAGATATTAAGAAAAATCACTAGACCATGAAATTTAGGTCATATTGATTTATATTTATTTTGAGGTGAAAGTTTGGGTCACACTGTGTCATTATATGTAAATATGACATTTATGTATCATACAGTGGGAGATATAAGACAAAATCATGGGGCTATGGAATATAGGTCACATAATCGCAAAATATGATAATAATACATCAAATTGTCTTCAAGATGTAACATAAAATCACTGGACCAGGAAACATAGGTCACAGTGACCTACATTTACTTTTAGGTCAACTGTCGGATCATACTAATTCATAATCCCAAATAATGATGTTCATACATCAATGAACATTCAAGATATGTGGCAAAATTATTGGACCATGAAATATCGGTCAAGGTGACCTACATTTGTTATGCTGCCAATCATGGTGTCACACAGAACCAATATTCCAAGTATCACATTAATCCATGAAATAGTCTTCAAGATATAAGGCAAAATCGCTGGAGCATGAAAATATGATCACAATGACCTTGACCTTATTACACTGAATGTTGATGTGATAAACATGTCTGATGCCCATCCTTCTTTAAGAAATTGTTTGTATAAACAAACTGCAACATACGACTTTATTGAGGCATTAATCCATGATATAGGCTTCAAAATATGTCAAAATCGCTGAAGCATGAAAATAAGGTCACACTGACCTTGACCTTATTACACTGAATGTTGATGTGATAAACATGTCTGATGCCCATCCTTCTTTAATAAGAGGTTGTTTGTATAAACAAACTGCAATATACTACTTTATTGGGGGTGTTCTAGATTTTGACCTCTAGCTTACCCTGGGGCATGACCCAGGAGTCCATAGATGTAGAATGGAAGAGAACCCTCCCAGGTACCCCCATACTAAATATGAAAAGTTTTTGATCAGTGGCTGCAGTGTTATAAGCAAAAGACAGGAACTTCACGTAAAACTTTGACGTAAACATCACACTATTTTCTAAGTCCGTGACCTTGACCTTGGGCCAGCAGCATCAGCAGAATGATGTCAGCTATTCTGTAATCATCTAGTAGTAACACTAACCACACATCAACATCCTGAAGTGTAAGCTTTCAAAAATATATGCAAAAGGAAAAACTTTCACGCAAAACTTTGATGCAAATGTTTTTGTGGAGACTGGTGAGACACTTCTTATGAGTACCCACAACATATGTTTTTGTGGAGACTGGAGAGGCACTTCTAATGAGTACGCACAACCTATGTTTTTGTAGAGAACTAATAAAAATATCAATACTTTTGGACTGAAAGAAAAGCATCTTATCAAGAGCTATGGAGTATCTACAACATAAATTTTTGTGGAGAAATAGAAAAGATATTACTTTTTGGATGAAAAAAAAGCACACCCTCTCTTCGATTTGGAGTTTACAGCCCAGTCAACATTATTAAGGTTATGTCAAGCCGGTCTGTTAACCTACACACACTTTTTCTCAGCAAGCTTAGTCCTCTATGCAGTTAACAAGTACTTTGCGCACATATTTTTGCCAATCAATGACAACTGCCCTTCTTGAATCAGTGGATGAGGAAAAAAGACAGCAGAAAGGATTTCATGATCAAAAAGTTATGTGGCTGAGTTGGAATTTGAACGCGACCCCTGGATCTGCAGTCAGGCTTGCTACCAACTGCACTATGGAGAGATCCTGATCAGATGCTGCATATAAGATAAACTAGTGATGTCACTAGTTGTATGTACCAGATTTATTGTAAGGACCTTGTGATCAGGGCCCGGTTGTTTAAAGCGTCGTTAGCTTAACGAGCTCGTTAAGGGTCATTTCGTTAACTGTTTTAGCAGATTCAATACACAATATTCTGATATTTTTTGCAAAAAAAATGTGAGTAGCTTTTGCACTGCAAAAGCTACTAACATTTTTTCAGCAAAAAATTTCAGCATATACGCGTATCACTCGATCTAAATTTTAACGAATCGTTAACTAACGACATTATTAGCTTTGAACAACTGGGCCCAGAATTTCTAATTCATTTCTCAGAGATACTACTACTGTTTTGGATGATTTATACACAAAGTATATGCACAAGCATCTAATGTTTATTAACCCATTGTATACTGAATAGACTCTCCCACACAATATAGTGGAAGACTCCAATTTCAATTTTAGGTACGTCTGGCTGTGAGATCTACATATTCTTAGATAAAAATGGCTAAACACTTTGCAAACAGTGGAGACCCTGATCAGACGCCGCATTTTGCGGCATCTGATCTGGGTCTGCACTGTTTGACAATTACCCTGTTACGGGTCTCCCGACTACAATGGGTTAACCTTAGTCCTGCTGAAGCCGGATATGCCTTGCTTTGTAAACAGCGCAGATCCAGATCAGTTGGATCTGCACTGTTTGTCATAAAGTATGGATCAAGTAATCTGACTGGCTGATAATTATAAGTGGGTGTGGCATCGTAATTTATTCAGCAAAGCAAAGGCAAAGTTCCTCTGATGAGAACCGTCACCCAACAACACCTTTTTCAGAATGTTTTCTAAGCATTTCTTAAAAGTACCTGACTGTTAAAGTGTCAAGCAAAATTATAATAGACAACATTCTAATTCTTATAGATATTTTTCGGGGAAACTAAGGCTTGACATTTCATGTGAACTGTCTGCTGAAATGTCAGGCCTTAGTTACAAAATCCTGTCTGCTCCAATTGTGACTGGCACTTTAAGGGGACCTGATGTACTTGATATAATTTCTACCATTTATTTTCAAGGAAGACAACTTTTGCCACCTCTTGCTTGCTTTCCTGCCCACAAAGTCTTCTGAAAGGGGTTAACTCTAAAAGGAAAGAATTTGCTCCCCTTGGGGGCAAATTCTTTCCTTTCAGAGTTGACCCCTTTTCAGAAGGGATACAACAATTTTGAAAAAGGTACCTCCTCTGAAAGCATATCAATTCACTATAAGGGCTTACGGAAGTTGAAACTGTGACCTCCCAAGAGTTGCATTCTCAAGCTGGAAACTTAATGGCAAATCTTGGTACTGAGATATGAACTCGGTATGATCTTTAGACTATATAAAAAATTCCCAGCTTTTCAACTAAAAAGTACAGACACTTGTTTTATACCTCTAGAAACACATGTTGTGTTTACTCACCTGCATTACCTTGCTAAGGTGATTCCACTGAGTCCTCAAGACATATTTTGTGGAGAAATAAGACAAATATTTATCCCTGTCATGCTGAATAAATTAAAATGCCACACCCACTTCTAATTTTCAGCCAATCAGATTACTTGATCCATTTTGCTGACACAAATTCAAATACCGAATGGCAAACAGTGCAGATCCAGACCAGTTGGCTTTCAGAAGCCAACTGATCATGATCTACACTGTTTGCAAAGGCAGGGCATATCCGGGTTCTGCAGGACAAGCGTTAATATATTGGTTGACAAAAGAAATCTTAGGCCAAAAAAAAATAATCATTAGATTCTCAGGCCCCGCCGCATGTACCAAAAAGTCTGCGCATAAGCCTTTTTTTCCGTGTCCAATAAAAAAAACACATCCGCGTCTGATACAGCATGCCGGTGCGTCGCGGTTTTTAAAATCCTAGTTTTAGATGCAACCGAAGCATACACGGTCACGTAAACGCTTATATTATTGATTTTTTCATTGGATTGAACATAGCGAGTAAGCGTTTTAGCACCATCATTGATCAAAATGGCTGCCGAAGCGCAAGTTGTGTAAACAAAACTTGTGTTTCCTTCGTTTTGAAAGCAGATGTCTCAAATATCCACCCAGATTTCATACGGGGCTACGGTGCATCTGTCCTGGAACATTATAGGCGGTTACGAAAAAGACTGCACAATTGCCGAGTTGTATAACGGCATAAAATCGGGATACGAAGTATCGACGTCTGGTCCTTCCCGGATGAATTATCAAACCACGATGTAAGTGCGTCGATCGGACGCTCCAAAATAGACACATTCGACAGAATTTCTGTCAAAACATCCCTCTCTGAAGGTATATAAACCTTTGGTAGAAATTTAAACTGGAGCTGCACAAACTGATTTTATTACTTTACTTTACTAAACTTTAGCTGGTAGGGGACTATCCTTTATATTTAATAATAATAGGGACATATAAAAAAGTTATCCTCAGTACTTCTCCTTTTCTTTAGCTATGTCTAGGTGTCCAAACATTAAGTATTTTTATGGTAATATTACTATAAAATGCATTTCATGAAACGAGTCCTTTTAAAGGGTTCGTGTAATAAAAAAAAAGTTCCCTCGCCTGTTTCATGAGTAAAAAAAAAAAAAAAAAAAAATTCCTGCCTGCCTCATCTGTTTTTGCCAAAAATGGCCTGAGAATCTAATAATTAATTTTTTTTGGCCTTATATAGAGTAGGGGATTCTCACTTAGTCTGAAATACCTACTCTTACAACTGATGGGTACTTGGAAAGAAGTGCTAAGCTATATTGTCTGAGAAAATTAAGAAACATTTTCCAAATGACATCTACTAATATTTTTTTATTGTTGACAACACCAACACGAACTAACTTTGTTTCATTTATTCTATCCGACGGCTATCTTACAGCATTATCAAGGACCTGGTAAACAAAGTATGAATATGATGTAGACACTATAAAGCATCTATAACATAACACCGCCAAATTCATTGCTAGAATATTGGCAGAAAAAAAATGTATATATGAAGTAGTGTTGTGCAATGTTAACCCTTGTCCTGCTGAATAAATTAAGATTCCACGCCCATTTATAATTTTCAGCCAATCCAGATTATTGATATAAGTTCACATACATTAAGGCAAACAGTGCAGATCCAGATAGTTGGCAAAGGCAGGACATATCCGAGTTCAGCAGGACAAGAGTTAAACAAGTAGCATTAACAAGACAGTTGTATGCAGCAAGGATCCTGATTAGCCCACACTTCAGCATTTGGTCGGGCCTCTTGTTGATAACACCAAGTATGTCCCAGTTCACAATACACAGAAAGATAGGATTGGACTTTTTTTAACCCTTGTCCTGCTGCATAAATCAAGATGCCACACCAACTTCTAATTTTCAGCCAATCGGATTACTTGATCTGGATTGTTGCTATAAATTCACATACTTAATGGCAAACTGTGCAGATCCAGATCAGTTGGCTTCTGAAGAAGCCAACTGATCTGGCTCTATACTGTTTGCAAACGCAGGGTATATCCGGGTTCAGCAGGACAAGGGTTAATATTCAAATTCAGCTTGCTAAAGGTTAGTAAATTATTTTGTGCAATAATGATTTTTTTAGTGTAATAATTTCCTCAATTACGGTAAATGAGTTTCAAATATAAATATTTGAACTCAATGTCAAGCCCCTTAATACAATATTACTTATCTTTTTTACATATAATTTCCTTATATATAAACAGCCCTTCAGATAACAGGGGTATCCAGAAAATTGTTTTTCTTATTTCTCGATGAAAACATATATTGCGGGTACTCATTTGAAGCGCCTCTAAGAGGTACTTCTAATGAGTACCCACAACATATGTTTTTGTGGAGAATAAGAAAAATATCAATCTTTTTTTGAAAAAAAAAAAAAGTGCCTTATCAGGAGCTTTGATAAAATAGATAAAAATCTGTTTAACTGTATCTCAACCACATGTGCATCAGACTAGCCATATGAAAAGGAAGCTTTGATTCATATATCAACAGCAAAGATCTGGACCAGCCAGCAAAGCTGTACGAACTGATACCGTATTTACCATATGTATTCGGACAGACAGGCCTGAGCAAACAGTTTAGACCCAGATGAGACACCGCAGAACGCGGCGTCTCATCTGGTTCTACACTGTTTGCCACTCATCCAGCAATTTTTAGACACAACATCGGGTAGTGAATTGTACTGGTTCAAATGTTAGACATATATGGTAAGGAGTTGAGGTGTCCGAATACTTAGGGTAAATACGGTATACATTTATATATTCCATAGTATCCTGTGATTCTATACACAAAGAGTGAAGGTCCTGATCAGACAGTGTGGATGTGCATACACCCTTTTCACATGACACTGCACATTCTATTTTCTTATATAAGGTGCAACCATAAATTTAACAAATCTGATTGGCTAAAATATCTTACACAGGAAGAAAATGCAAATGCCATAAATTCCTGATGGGGTGGGTGTGTTTGGTTTCATTGAAACTATACTGCATTTACCCTAAATAGTCAGACACCTTAACTCCTTACCATACTTGTCCTAAAATCTGAACCTGATAATTTGTCTAAAAGCTGCAGGATAATTGCCAAAGAATGTCGCCACATTTTGCAGCATCTTATCTGGGCCTACACTGTTTGCTCAGATCTGTCTGTCCAAATGGTTAGCATAAAAATACAACTTACTATGACAGTCTAGATGTGACAGGCAGCTCACTGCTCACTGCTCACTTTTAGAGTGTAGCTGCATTGAAATACCATAAACAATGGATTATATGTATGGAATATTCCATCTAGTCAAATTATAAAGACATTAGCCAATTACGTCAGATTCTTATCTCTATTTTTACCATAGGGACTAATCACTTGATGTCATTGGTAGAGAAGTTGTCATCTGCTGTTGCCTCAAAAGTTAACTGCTGTTTTCTGCGGATTTTTTCATCTGCTACAATGTCTACATGTCACAGATGAAAAAATGGAATTCACATTTTTTCCCGACCGAGGATCGAAGCCAGTGTAATGCTGGACGCAAAGTCCTACACTCTACCACGTCCCTATAAAAGCCGCAGTACAACTGCGTTATATATCTATACCCGGTGACATTCTCTTCATCCAAATTGAAATCTGTCTCTGAATTTCTAGAAGTCCAAGAATCACTTGGAATGACAGTAGTATAGGCAGGCCTGCCTATACTACTAATGAGACTCAAGGAGTTTTATGCTGCTGTGGGTTATTTACAGTGGGTGCCAAATGTAACTGGTGAAAAAATGGAATTCACATTTTTTCCTGACTGGGGATCGAACCTGGTCTGCTGGACTCAAAGTCCTACACTCAATCAGGTTGCTACAAAAGCCGGCTTGTACTGCAAGGCAGTACAAATGTGTAATATATCTATTACCAGTGACATACAGGTTATCATCAGTTGTTGCCATCAAAAGATAAGCATCTGTTGTTTTTGCAGATTTCACCATCTACTATAATACCTATAGGTTATTATCTGCTCTTTCCTACAGACTTTATCTTCAAAAGACAATCATCTGCAGTTTATGCAGATTTTATCATCTGCTATACATACCTATATGTTATCATCTGATGTTGCCTTCAAAAGTTAATCATCTGCTATTTTCAGCAGATTGTACCATCTGCTATATTACCTACAGGTTGTCATCTGCTGCTGCCTTCAAAAGTTAATCATCTGCTGTTTCAGAAGGTTTATCATCTGCTAAAATAGCTAAAGGTTATCATCGGCTGTTGGCTTCAAAACTAAACTATTTACTATTTTTCTGTATATTGGTTATCATCTTCCTACAGGTTATCATCTGTCATTGTCTTCAAAATTTAATAATATTTATAATCTGCTACAATACCTACAAGTAAACATCTGCTCTTGCCTACAAAAGTTGATAATCTGCAGTTTCTGCAGATAGGGTATCATCTGCTATAATACCTACAGCAGGGTTATAATCTGTTAATACCCACAGACGGGTAATCATATATATTGTTGCCAAAATCGGGTAATCACCCGCTATTCCCTGCAGACAGTATTCATATGGTATTGCCTGCAAAAGGGTTATCATCTGCCATTTTCTACATTCAATCATCTGTTGTTACCAGCAAAAGCCTAATCATCTGGTATCCCTTCCTGCTGGTTAATCATCTGCTGCTGTTAGCAGCAGGATAAAGGGCAGCTACACAAACTGCAAATTATGACTGCAAATAAAACATTTACGCAGACAGCAAATTACTTTCATGTAGGCATCCGCCTTGAAAAATTAATGGAACTTTTTTCAACTGTAACACGCTGCAGACGATACTTTTTATGAAACAGTAAGAGGGAGTGTTTCTTATTTTCTATTAAAATATTTCTTGCATTTCATCTGTACTGCCTCAAAGGAGATAATCTAAATGAAATATACAGAGCTGTCCTCAGTGAAAATGGAAAAAAGAAAAAGAAAAATGACATCCGCTAATTTGCTTGTAGCCGGCCAAAATTAATAATGTTTCATTTAGAAAAAAATTCAATACTTACTTGAAAGCTTGAAAGCAACCCAAATTAGAGTTAATTTCACATTGTGAGGCAATTTGGAAATTTCACAAGATTCTAAGTATTTTCATTACTTAACTTACTACAAGTGAACTGGTACAATAGGATTATCGTACAATAACGCTAACTATTGCTAGAATTTCCTGAGCAAACAGTGAGCCCAAAATCAGACTGCTCCTAAAAAGCAGTCTGATCAGGGTTTACACTACAATGACACTCCATCAGTAATTTTGTGACACATAAAAATGACAGATATTTAATACTTTAACCCTCGTCCTGCTGAATAAATTAAGATGCCACACCCACTTCTAATTTTCAGCCAATCAGATTACTTGATCCAGATTGTTGCTATAAATTAACATACTAAATGGCAAACAGTGCAAATCCAGATCAGTTGGCTTCTTCAGAAGCCAACTGATCTGGATCTACACTGTTTGCAAAGGCAGGGTATAATCGGGTTCAGCAGGACAAGGGTTAACCATGGAAGTGCTAAGCAAACTTGTAGCAGACAATATTACATTTTTTAAATTATTTTTCCTATTTCTCGATAAAAATCTATGTTGTAAAAATCTATGTTGTAAATGGATACTCATTAGTAACATCTTGGCAAGGCACTTCTAATGAGTACCCACAACATATGTTTTTATGTAGAACGGCAGAAAACTATCCCGGAATTATCATCTTCTGATTATATTAATATATTTAGATCCTTTAAAGCTGAAAAATTTGGTGGAAAAAGTCTAGCCCTAGGTTGCATGACTACCTAGGTTGTCCAGAGAAAATCCTTCATAGCATGAGAATATTCAGATTGGTGGAGGGTGGGGGTTCTGGTGGGGGGGGGGGGGGGGGAGCATATCATTATGTCATTATGTGTTGATTTCTTCCAGAGAAGTTGAGAAAAGGGTAAGAAGCGGTAGCAGATGGAAGGAAAGAGGGAGAAATGGAAGAGGAGTGGGGAAAAAGCTCATGAAAGTGCTGAAACAGAAGAAATATTGACATTTCCCCTATTCCCCACCTACTGGAAGTACAGCAGGTCCTTACCACAACCCTATGACCCTAATACATTCAGATCTGACTAAGTTAACCCTTGTCATGCTGAATAAATTAGTATGCCACACCCACTTCTGATTTTCAGCCAATCAGAATACTTGATTCAGGTTGTTGATATAAATTCAAATACTGAATGGCAAACAGTGCAGATCCAGGTCAGTTAGCTTCTTCAGAGGCCAACTGATTTGGATCTACACTGTTTGCAAAGGCAGAGCATAATCCGGGTTCAGCAGTATTAATGTTAAAATACCATAATAACCCTGTCAGTACTGGGACAAACAGGCCTGAGCAAACGGTGTAGACCCAGATCAGATGCCACATAATGCAGCATCTGATCAGGGTCCACAATGTTTGCCATACATTCAGCAATATCTCAGACACATCAACGGATAATAAAATAGACTTTCTCAAATTTTAGGACAAGTATGGTAACGCGTTCAGGTGTCCCAATACTTAGGGTTAATAAGGTAACCTCTATTTCAATACATTTTCCATTCTGATATGTATCCACATTGCTTGCTTGGAAAAATAGGAAACCAAACAGGAATGATTTATACGACCAAAATGCTCCTGAGCAGTTAAATCAGAGTCCGCACTGTTCACCATTCCACCCGCAATTTCAACGCTTAGCATTCTGGCCAAAATTTTCAGCAGACAACACTTTGAAATATTTTTCTTACTTTTCCCAGCAAACAGGATTTGACATTTCATGCAGGAGACAATTTGTGTAAAATGTCAAATCCTATTTCTGGGAAAATTAAGAAAAATATCATCAACTAGGAAAGGTTCAAACAAACAATGTCCCCCACAAACCCCGGCAGTTGTCATTCTTGTAGGCGACACGTTGTCTCATCCTGTTCTACATTTCTACCAAGTATCATCAAAATATTGTGAAGGGGTATTCAAGTTACAGAGTGGACACAAAATCAAATTCAAACACAAGAAGGGGAGATAAGTAAGAAAGCCATTCTTATTCACAACACGTAGTCTCATCCTGTTCTACATTTCTAAAAAGTAAAATTAAAATGATCCAAAGGGTATTGGAGTTACAGAGCGGACACAAGATCAAATTCAAACACAAAAAGGGGAGATAACTCCAAAAGTAAGAATCGTCATTCTTGTATGCAATACGTCATCTTGTCCTGTTCTACATTTCTACCAAGTATCATCAAAATATTCCGAAGGTTATTTGTGTTACAGTGCGGACACGAAATCAAATTCAAACACAAGAAGGGGAGACAACTCTAAAAGCAAAAAAGCCAAAGCTGTCATTCTTGTCCTGTTCTAGATTCCTACCAAGTATCATAAAAATATTCCAAAGGGTATTCGACTTACAAAGCGGAAACGAAATCAATGCATAATCACTGCCAAATATAACAAAGGAAGATTACACCAAAAGTAAGAAAGGCTGAGTTGTCTTTCTTGTACACAACACATCGTCTTGTCCTGTTCTACATTTCTGCTAAATACCATCAAAATATTCCGAAGGGTATTCGAGTTACAGGGTGGACACAAAATCAATATCAAAACAAAGGAAGACAACTCCAAAAGTAAGATAGCTAGAGTTGTCATTCTTGTATGCAACACATCATCTTGTCCTATTCTACACTTCTACCAAGTATCATAAAGATAACATTGCTTACAGAGCGACACAAAATCAATGCATAATCACTGTCAAATATAACAAAGGGAGACAACGCTAAAAGTAGGAAGGGCAGACTTCTCATTCTTGTACACAACACATCATCTAGTCCTGTTCTACATTTCTACCAAGTACAATCAAAGTATTCCAAAGGGTATTTCAGTTACAGAGCGGACACAAAATCTATTTCAAACAAAAGCAAGAAAGCCACAGTTGTCATTTTTGTATGCAACATGTCATCTTGTCATATACATTTCTACCAAGTATCATAAAAATATTCCAAAGGGTATTCAAATTACAGAGGGGTACAAAATCAATTCATAATCACTGTCAAATATAACAAAGGGAGATAATGCCAAAAGTAAGAAAGGCAGAGTTGTCATTCTTGTACGCCACACGTTGTATCGTCCTGTTCTACATTTCTACCAAGTACCATCAAAATATTCCAAAGGGTATTCAAGTTATAGAGCGGACATGAAATCTATTTCAAAAACAAAGGGAAAGAACTCCAAAAGTAAGAAAGCAGGAGTTGTCATTCTTGTACGCAACCTATTCATGTGTCTAAAATAATGCTGGATGAGTGGCAAACAGTGTAGACCCTGATCAGAAGCTGTGTTCTGAGATCTGGGTTTACACCGTTTGCTTAGGCCTGTCTGTCAGAATATTTAGGGTTATTACAGTATTTCATAGCTCCAGTGGTTTTACGTCCCTTTCAAAATTATTTAAATCATATTGAGATGATGGAAGGATGATGATGAAAAGCTCTGTGCAATGAAGCGCCACGAGATGAATTCCTCCTCTAGCAGGATTCAAACCTTGGATCTCGTGACCCGAAGTCAGTAGCACTAACCACTCAGACATTCCGACACTTCAGCTCAAGGCAAGAAACTTTTTTCAATCAAAAAGAGTGGATATTTTTCTTATTTCTCCATGAAAACAAGGTGGCACTTGTGACGAATGCCCACAACATAATTTTTTTTTGTAGAGAAATAAGATGAGGCAAGGCTTTTCAAATAAGTACCTAGTCTGACAACATACTGAATTCAACCTAATTACCTCACTGTATGCTCAGTTAAATTACTGGGAAAATGTGTAGTAAAATATGTATCAACCTCCTAAAAGTATGCTTTAAAAGCAAGAGCAGCAAATGAATTATTTAATGGTGTTTATGCAATTTTTTTTCTGATTTTCTTTATAAAAGTATATGTTGTGGGTACTCATTTAAATTGCATCAACAAGTTGATGCAATTCAAATAGATTCCCACAACATATGTCTTTATAAAGACGTACACAAAAACTACACGGAATCTGAATCTGAAGACCACGAAATTCTTTGACCGTGTGCTTAGAGGGGTATGTGTGGTAATTAGGTTGAATAGGGTATGTTTTTCACGGAGAAATAAGAAAAAAAATCTCAAGCTATGCATGTAGGGCAATTATGCTCTAGTGTTAGAAAGGAATATCTTCTGCTGATGCAAATGCATCAGAATATCAGGGAAACGGAATTCCATCAAAGACGGAATTCCATCAAAGACCGCTCCGCCTCAATATTTAACTGCAAGGTAAGCAAAACAGCAAAAATATTTCAGAGGCTAATAACCTGCGTGGATCATGCAATTTTAATGTACCATAAATGACTGAAAACTTTTCACAGATTAGTAAGACAAGGAAGTATTGGAAATATTATTAACCTTTAAAGTGCCAACCACAACTGCAGCAGACGACACTTTTATATATATTTTTTATTGTTATTTTTCATCCAAACATAAGTCTTAGCATTTCATGCAAAGATTCACATGAAATGTCATGACTCGATGAAAAATAAAAAAAATTATAGAATATCATCTGCTATAAATTTGTTCTGCACTTTAAGAGTTAAACTGCTTGGAAAATTCAGATGCTGAGATATCTAACATTTAACATTCTCTAGATTGATTCAGCAGATTACAAGCTGACAATATTTGGCGTTTTTATCCAGAAAATAGGCTTTGACATTTCATGCAAATTGTATGGAGACAATCTGCATGAAATCTCAAAGCCTATTTTCTGGGAAAAATAAGAAAAATATTTCAATATGTTATATGCTAAAAGTCTACCCAGCCTGCTATGTGTTCAAGAAAAATATCAAAATTTACAACTGTATGGGAAGGGCTACCCATTTTGCCAAAGGGAGGCAATTGCAAAGTTACCCCCTGTAACAAAACTAGTGACTTCTCTTTGGACAGTGAAAAGGTCCGTTTCTACCATATTTATTCTAAATATTTGGACACTGGCCTGAGCAAACAGTGTAAACCGGTTTTACTCCAAAAGAAATAGTCAGATCAAGGCATTTAAAACATCAATTTCATCTTATTTAACCTTTACAACACTCTTGGCAATTCAGTAGATGACAAATTGATAATAATTTTCTCAGAAAATAGACCTGACATTTCATGCAAATTCTTTCCTTACTTGAAAATTTGCCTGAAATGGTAAATCCTATTTTTTCTGGGAAATGTTAAAAAAAAATATTTCAAAATATCATCTGCTGATTTTTTACCCTAAAATGCCTGTACCTATATTACCTCTAGATAAGGTGCTCTTTTAATAAAAACAAGAAATGTTAACTCCCTGGCACAGAAACCAAAACCTAATGGACAGACAGACAGACAGACATTAAAACACAGTTTGCGGAGGGTATGAAAATTGATGCGTACTGATTCCAACCTAGATCTGGTCAACATCAATGAATCTGCAGAACTTGGTCAAATTCCATCAAACTGTTCCCAAGATAATGAGCAGAAACAACACTGACAATAACCAAGGACCATAACTGTGTTGTATATTTATGAAAACTGATGCATAACAATCCTAAGCTAGATCTGGTCAACATCACTGCATCTGCAAAATTTGGTCAAATTCCATTGATTCCTTCTTAAGATATTGAGCCGAAACGAAATTCTGATGATAATCGAAGGCCATAACTGTGTTGTTAATTTGTGAAAAACTGATGAGTAACAATCCCAACCAGTATCTAGTCCATGCGTATGCAAAATTTGATCAAATTCTATCAATTTTTTCACAAGATATAGAGCAGAAATTAAATTTTGACAATACCTAAGGGCCATAACTGTGTTGTAAATTTGCGGAAATTGAAGCATAACAATCCCAACCTAGATCTGGTTTAGGTCAATGCATAAGGCAAAATTTGATCAAATTCCATCCATTTGTTCACAAGATATTGAGCGGAAACAAAATTCTGATGTTAACAAAGGGCCATAACTCAGTTGTAATTTGCAAAAATGAACGCGTAACAAACCAAACCTAGCTCTGGTTGCGGTAAATGCATATGCAAAATTTGATCAAATTCCATCCATTCGTTCATATTGAACAGAAACTAAATTCTGACATTAACCAAGGGCCATAACTGTATTGTAAATTTGCCAAAATGGACAGTGACAATCCCAAACTAGATCTGGTTAAGGTCAATACATATTCAAAATTTGATCAAAGTCCATCAATTTGTTCACAAGATATGGAGTGGAAACAAAATTCTGACATTAATTAAGGGCCATAACTGTGTTGTAAATTTGTGAAAATGGACACGAAACAATCCCAAAATAGAACAGTCAGGTCAATGCATATGCAAAAGTCAATTCATTCACAAGATATGGAGTAGTAATGAAATTTTGACAATAACTAAGGGCCATAACTGTATGAAAAAGTGGCAAAAATTGATGCACAACAATCCCAACCTAGATCTGGTTAAGGTCAATGCATATGCAAAATTTGATCAAATTCCATCAATTTGTTCATAAGATATTGAGTCCAAACCAAAATCTGACATTAACAAAGGCCATAACTGTGTTAGGTACAAATTTGCGAAAACAATCCCAACCTAGTTCTGGTTAAGATCAATGCATGTGCAAAATTTGATCAAACACCAAGGATCTGTTCGCAAGAAATGGAGCAGAAACAAAATTCTGATGTTAACCAAGGGCATAACTGTGTTGTAAATTTGCAAAAATGGACGTATAACAATCCCAAGGTCAATGCTTATGCAAATTTTGATTAAATTCCATTGATTGGTTCACAAGATATTGAGCTGAAACTAAATTCTGACAACCAAGGGCCATAACTGTGTTGTAAATTTGCAAAAATGGATGCGTAACAATCCCACAACCCAGCCCTGGTTATTTTTTTTTTTTGGTTTGGGTTTCTACAGCCCTTTCAAGAATATTTCACTTATACGGAGTCGATCATTCATCAAAGGTGGGCGAAAACTGTGGAACCCAGAGAAAAACCACCTGACCATCCATAAGCAGAACTTGGCTTTCCCACATGTGACCCAAGCGAGGCTCGTACCACAGCGGTGAGAAACCTAATGGATTTAGAGTCAGCTCTCTTATCTACCAGGCTACGGGGGCCCGCCCTAGCCCTGGTTAAGGGCAATTCATATGCAAAATTTGATCAAATTCCATCAATTTATCCACAAGATATTGAGCGGAAAAGAAATTCTGATGTTAACCAAAGGCCATAACTGAGTTATAAATTTGTGAAAATCGACGCATAACTATCCCAACCTAGATCTGGTCAACTTATTGAATATGCAAAATTTGGTTTAATTCTATCACTTTGTTCTCAAGATATTGAGCAGAAACACTCAGAATGACAGAATCAGGGACAACCTGATAACAGTATACTTCGTATACGGGGGAGTATAAATATTTCAGTTAAGGTAAATGTTAAATCTGAAACATTTTGTCATCACTTTACACAGGGAGACAACTTTTGCCTCTCTAGTGTTTGAAACCTTTCAAAAAATTGTGACAAAACAGGAGCAAATTCTTTCCTTTTAAGAGTAGTCTTCAATGAGAAGGGAGGATTATATTTCCATGTCTGAATTATTTCCCTTGGCAGTCAATCCACACAACTTAATACATGCTTTAGGTCTCCAGCAGAAATAAGTGACCACATAATTTATAAATACAGATACTTACTAAGATAACTATTTCTTCAACAAAAATATTTTCTTTTCTTATTTTTATGGTTACATACATTGTGGGTACCTATTAGAATACCCTCAGTGAGACAAGTGTGATGAGTACACAAAAGGTATTTTTTCATGAAGAAATAAGGAAAAAAACATATTCAAAGTAAGTTCTGGATAAGAGGGGTATCCTGAATTTTTTTTATTCTCCATAAAAATGAATGTTGTAAATACTCATTGATTGTGTTGGGGTTCAATGACATGTCAAATCTTGTGGTTTTTGTGAAGAAAAAAAAGTAAAATATCAACATCTTTGACTTGAAAAAATAAATTATGTTACCTTGAGTTATCATTATATTTTTTTCTGTACCTGAGCAAGGCAATTCCAATGAGTACCTACAGCATATGTTTTGTGAAGAAAAAAGTAAACTAGAAATTGTGTTGTAAAACACTATGCCGGCAACCATATGCTTGCCTCTAAAGATAATACAAAGTAAAAATGGCCCAATCTACAAAAGGGTATAACTCCTGAAATATTTTTCAGAATTTATTCAGAAGTTAATCAGGTCAGCTTCTCATCACTACCAATCTTTTCATCAAGTTATGAGGCTCTAGCTCCAACAGTTTTTGAGATATTTTGCTGACAATGGAAAATGCCCAAATTTACAAAGCAACATTACTCATGCCCAGGAGCAATAGGCCCCTCCAACTTCATTCTCATCAGTAACAATCTATTTAACAAGTTATGAGGCTCTAGCTCCAACAGTATTTGAGATATTTTGCTGACAAGGGAAAAATGCCCATATTTATAAAGGCCCATTACTCTTAAAATATTTTTCAGAATTTATTCAAAAGTTAACCAGGTCATCTTCTCGTCATAACCAATCAATTCTCAAAGTTTCAAGGCTCTAGCTCCAAAAGTTTTTGAGATATTTTGCTGACAGTGTAAAAATGCCCAAAATTACAAAGGGCCATAACTTAAGAAGTATTTATCAGAATTTGTTCAGAAGTTAATCAGGTCATCTAGTTCTACTCATCACTACAAATCTATTCATCAAGTTTCAAGGCTCTAGCTTCAATAGTTTTTTAAATATTTTGCTGAAATGGGAAAAATGCCCAAATTTACAAAGGTCCATTACTCATGAAATATCTTTGAGAATTTATTCAAAAGTTAATCAGGTCATCTACTTATCATTACCATCAATTCTCACCAAGTTTCAAGGCTCTGGCTCCAACAGTTTTTGAGATATTTTGCTGACAAGGTAAACATGCCCAAAATTACAAAGGGCCATAACTCAGGAAGTATTTTTTAAAATTTATTCAAAGTTAATCCGGTTGTCTACTCATCACTACCAGTCTATTCATCAAGTTTTAAGGCTCTAGCTTCAATAGTTTTTGACAAGATTGCATCCATATTTTTTCAATGGGCAATAACTCAGGAAAGGGGCATAATCCTGCTGAGAAAAAAAATACATGTCAGCTATTTTTCATGAGGAATCCATATAAGAATTTCAAAACACTAGCATGCACATGTCTTAAGTTATGCTATGCATCAAAAAGTGTGACAAATGGACGAATGGACGAACACCCCAGAAGCAATATGCCCCTCCAACTTCTTCAAAGTTGGGGGCATAAATATCAACATTCTTGACTTGAAAAATAAAATCATGTTATCAGGAATTATGATTTTTTTTTTTTTCTGTACCTAAGCAAGGCAATTCCAATGAGTACTCGGAGCATATATTTTTGTGAAAAAATAATATATCAAGACTTTTGTGTTGAAAAAAAAAATGGCTTATCAAGAGCTGTGGCAATTACTTGTTTGGAGCCCTGAACTGTCAAAAGTATTGTTGACACAATCAAGCCGAAAACAGCAGCTTTTATCAAAAAATAATTTCTTTGTCTGTCAGCTACACTGTCCTCTTTTTTATGCAAATACTGAAGTCAAAGTGTATAAGATTTAGGGCATGAACTCTGCCCACATGACAAAACAGTACCTCCTAAAATTATATTAATCATATCATTAATCAAAGGTTGCACAACCCAGAAAAACAACCCTAAATTACATGAGAACATTGTTGTGGCTATTAGTCAGGTCAGAATACTGGCTATTCTTTTTACACTGCACACTGTAAGTCTACTTTGGTTTAACCAGATATTATAAGAGGAAAGAATAAAGCTCATAATCAGCCTGGTAGGTGGCACTTTCTAGTTCTAATAATATGGTACAATGTCAGTTTTCCGTTGAGCTCCTTGAATCCACCAGAAATTAATACTTTTGTCAATGCTGCTCCTGAAAATGGTTGGGGTATAGAATTAACCCTTACCATACTGTTGGCAAAGTTAGCTGACAACAAAAAGTGTTTTTTTCTTTTCTAGCAAAATAGGACCTGAAACTTTTATTTCATTTCTCTCCTATGATATGATTCAAATGAAAATCCAACCTTATCCTGATCTGTTATACATTTTGTCCCCCAGCCCCCACCCCAGGGCAAGACCCAGGGACAACTCTAGCACAATTAGAGGTTTAGGTCTGGGTAAGTAGCATACCAAAGTTCAATTCCTAGCATAAAATGAACACAAGTTATGACCTCCAAGAGAAGTGCAGACATAAATGTCATGTAAATTTAAACCAGGGGCAACTCTAGCAAAGAGTTAGAGGTTCAGGTCTGGGTGTGGCATACCAAAGTTCAACTTCCTAGCATAAAAGGAACACAAGTTATGACCTCCAAGAGAAGTGCAGACATAAATGCAATGTAAATTTGAATGTAAACTTAAACCAGGGGCAACTCTAGCAAAAAGTTAGAGGTTTGGGTCTGGGTAAGTAGCATACCAAAGTTCAACTTCCTAGCATAAAAGGAACACAAGTTATGACCTCCAAGAGAAGTGCAGACATAAATGCAATGTAAATTTGAATGTAAACTTAAACCAGGGGCAACTCTAGCAAAAAATTAGAGGTTTGGGTCTGGGTAAGTAGCATACCAAAGTTCAACTTCCTAGCATAAAAGGAACACAAGTTATGACCTCCAAGAGAAGTGCAGACATAAATGTCAATGTAAATTTGAAAGTAAACTTAAACCAGGGGCAACTCTAGCAAAAAGTTAGAGGTTTGGGTCTGGGTAAGTAGCATACCAAAGTTCAACTTCCTAGCATAAAAGGAACACAAGTTATGACCTCCAAGAGAAGTGCAGACACAAATGTCAATGTAAATTTGAATGTAAACTTAAAAATTTGTTAGACGGGTTACGTACATGACATACACACATACGGACATAACACCAAGGCAAAATGCTATATGCCCCACTGCTGCCTTTGGCATGTGGGGGCATAAAAAATAACATTACGAAAACACCCCTATTCAAATACACTGATAATTTTGCCACCAAAAAATGGCAATATTCTGATAATTTTTTTTTTTTTTTTTTTTTTTGATTTGGGTTTTACGGCCCTTTCAAGAATATTTCACTTATATCGAGCCGATCGTTCATCGAAGGTGGGCGAAAACCGGATAACCCGGAGAAAAACCACCTGACCATCCGTAAGCAGAACTTGGCTTTCCCACATATGACCCGAGCCAGGCTCGAACCACAGCGGTGAGAAACCTAAAGGATCAAGAGTCAACTCTCTTATCCACTAGGCTACGGGGGCCCGTCAATATTCTGATAAAAAATTTGTTGAGGCGGTTCCAACAAGTACCGACAATCTATGTTTTTGAGCAGAAATAAGAAAAATAGTGTATACCCCTGTAAACCCCAGTTTTTCTATATAAAAGTGGGGTTTAAGGGGTCAGCATTATATAGGTATGTTTTCGTGATGCAAACATTTAAACCCTTTCACCTATAAGATTCTGAAGAAGAGTATAAATACGGACACTTCAATGCTTGCAAATGGGGATATTATTAAAAATTAAAAATCTAAAGCAGAATGGCAAACAGTGTAGATCCAGATCAGATGGCTCATTATGAGCCATCTGATCTGGATCTACACTGTTTGCAAAGGTATATGTTTTGGGCTGCAGGGCTTAATTGTCATCTGCTGCAACTATATGAAGTTAATCATCTTTTACACAAAGGGTCAGAAAAAGATCCCAATTCCTAATATGATAATGGAAGATGACTCTGAGACATGGGTCGATACTACATTTCTTACTCTTAACTTTAACAACTTTACCCTTCTGCCGGCTACAATTAGCATATGAAAATGAGCAATATTTTTCTAACATTACCCCCCAAAAATAATAATACCATTTCATATGTGTCATCAAATGAGACAAGATTCACTTGAAACACCTAGCCCCATTTCTAGAGAAAAGTTAGAAAACCATTTTAGAAGTGTTGTTTGCTACATTCTGCAGTAGCAAGGTTAATGTTAACCCGTTCATCTCGTCACAGACTCTTTGTTCTGCCTGAAGTAACACCCATCTAACTTTCCAACCACACAAAGAGCTGGCACGTGGCAGAGTTATTGCAAACCAACAGGGTATATCGACATAATTAGATGGTATATTTAACCAGAACCACTCTCTGGGCTTATTTAGTAGACGAAAAAAAGGATGATATTTTTTCTTATTTTTCTCAGAAATTAGGATTTGACATTTCATGCAAATTGTCTCCTATGGGAACACTTTGCATAAAATGTCAAATCATAAATTCTGAGAAAAATATTATCAACTTGTCATCTGCTGAAATTTTAACCCAGCAAGCTAAGCGTCTGCATCTATTATAATTCATCAAACTTCATCACTTACTTGTAAGACCAAGTGGGTATGATGGAGCAAAGGGCCACTGATTTCAGGGTTGTGCATCAGTGAACTGTTACTATTATTATATAGGCTATTATTAAACTCTCTTACCCCTCTAAGTGATAATCACAACTGCAGCAAAATTGTTGCACAGCAATTTGTTTTTTGTTTTTTTTTTGAGAAAACAAGACTTAATAACAGTTCATGAGAATTGTCTGATTTCTTTGAAAAATAATAAAAAAATATTTCAAAATACTGTCTGCTGCAGTTGTGATTGGCACTTAAAGGGTTAACACTGCCTGATGTTAATAGTAATTATCTCCCAGAAAATAGAATTTGGCATTTCATGCAACTTGTCAAATCTATTTTCTAGAAAAAAAATAAGCTATTTCAAAATGTCATCTGTTGAAACTTTTACAGCTTATACTGAATTTTAGCATCAAAGAATAGTTACCGTAATATTTGTAGCAAACTTTAAAAAAAAATCTCAAAAAAAAAAAAAAAAAAATACACAAATACAACCACTCACACACATATGGACACATTATGCTGACTGGTTAGGGTCAACAGTTCATGGAAAATTAAGACCTTAAAATGGCTACACAGAAACTGGTCTTTAAGGCAGATTTGACTATATTAGGATAGTATTTTCCAGAAAACAGACTGACATTTCATGCAAAATTTCTCTGCATGAAATATCAAAGCTTATTTCCTGGGAAAAAGTAGGAAAATATCATCAATTTGTAGCCTGCCGAGTTAGAGTGGTAAAGGTCAAAATATTCAACACAGTATTCACAGAACCCCATCTTTCAAGCTATGTTAAATGGTGAGCGACAGGACTAATTTTTAACAACAAAATCTCTGCTCCTTATAAGGGCATTATGTACATGTGATTTATATCGCTGTATGTTATCTTAAGTTACAGCTTATTAAATAGTCACCTGGTTGGGACAGCTGCTCCACTGAGGCACGCGACAAAACCCTTATCTACACTATAAACACATTTTATGATCTTTACGATATCAGCGACCAATCAGGATGCAGTATATACAAAACAGATCACTACAGTAGCAGCAGGCTTCTCCATAACATTACAACTTACAAACTTGAAAAAAAAGATCAAAAGGAAAAACAAGGTATTAAAGGTAGATCAAATGATATACTTAAACGTTCGGCATGCTGGGTAAAACATTTGAGCAGATGACAATATGATATACTTTTCATATTTTTTTCCAGAAAATAGGCTTTGACATCAGGAGGAGACAATTTGCATGAAATATTAAATCCTATTTTCTGGAAAAAATAAGAAAAAAAATCAATTTATTACCCAAGAGTAGTAAAGGTAGTGTACATGTGATCATTCATGCTAAAATTAGAGGTTGTTTGTAACTCTGTTTTGGCCAAATAGAAAAAGGGCATTTATAAGGTAAAATATGACAATTATATACAACAAAAACTTTTATTGTTTTTGTGGGTTTTTTTTTTTCACAGATACCTATCCATCCCACTGTTATTTGATTAATATTCCTTTTTAAGTATTCAGGGTCATGCACAGCTAGTGGCTGCAAATGCACTCATCATCTCATCTTTTCTGACAAAATATTTAAAAATCATGCAATTTTTACTAAGAGTTTACCAACTGATTGTTTACTTTACCCCCTGATTTTTAACTCAGATTTTAAATTTCTTAAAGAACTGCGTCATCTTTTTTTTTATTTGGAGATACAACCTCTTTGAAAATCTGTTTATGAGCCTGCTTTTTTTCCCTATTATGATTGCTAGGCAGATAATTCACATGAAATGTCAAGCCTTATTTTTTCTGAAAATAAAACAAAAACAAAATGCCATCTGCTGCAGTTGTGATTAGCTCTTTAAAAATTTTAATTGAATTTTATGGAATAACTCACATGCAAGCCCCGAAATAATCACTAATACCACCAATATCACACCAATAGCTGTGATTCTGACATTGATACAGAGGAATAAATACAGTCGACTCTCATTATCTCAACATCGCTTATCTCGAATAACCGCTTATCTCAAAGTGAAATTCTGATCCCTATTTTAACATGGAAATCTAAGAACAGGTAACAAAATATTGTGGAAAAGGGGAGAAATTGCTCCTAAGGAGCAATTTCTCCTCTTTTCCACAATACTTTCAATATGTCATAGCTACAGATAAGAGGGGGTATCCACATATTATTTTTCTTATTTCTCGACGAAAACGTATGTTGTGGGTACTCATTAGAAGCGCCTTGGTGAGGCACTTCTAATGAGTACCCACAACATATGTTTTTGTTGAGAAATAAGAAAGATATCAGCATTTTTCGGATAAAAAAAGCGCCTTATCTGTTGCTATGATATGTCTGTAACTTCTGGAGTCAAATCAAATATTCATTTGTTAAATGTGGTTGTTCAAGTTATTGTTTTCCTCAATTCTGCAATTCTGATATTTCGAGGTGCGGATATCTCGAAGTGTTTCAGAGAGTCCCTTGGAATTCCAGATAACAAGAGTCGACTGTATTCAAAATAAAACAAGTTAACTAAGTTACTTTCAAGTGTAATCAACAAAACTGATGTAATATTCATAATTAATTTTTTAACCATTACCACTCCTTGGGCAAATTCAGCACACAACAAATGATGAATTCTTGTCTATTTTTTCTCAGAAAATAGGCTTAGACATGTCATGCATGAAATGTCATAGCCTATTTTCTGAAAAAAAAAAATACAAAAAATATTTTAATGTTGTCTGCTGAAATTTTTAGTTTACCCAGAGTGCTAAGCGCTAACAGGTCATCCAGTTTTTGCATCATATAGTGAAAATGCTCCATATTCATCAGCAATGGCAGTTGTTTCTAATGTAAGTAAAAATTTTAACACTTAGCATGCTGGGTAAAATTTTCAGCAGACAACATACTAATTTTTTTTCTTATTTTTTTTTTTTTTCAAACAGAAAACAGGACTGTCAAATCCTTTTTTTTTTCAAACAGAAAACAGGACTGTCAAATCCTATTTTCTGAAAAAAAAAAAAACATCATCAATTTGTTGTCTGCTGAATGAGCCCAGAGAGCGGTAAAGGTTATATATATATATATATATATATATATATATATATATATATATATATATATATATATATATATATATATATATATATATATATATATATATATATATATATATATTCAAATGGGGGCAAAAACGTCTATGACAGGGCTGCCTCCCCACCTGAATTTGAATGAAAGTGATCAATTCACCTTAATGTTCTGAAAAGCTACCTTTCTTAGGGTGAGAGTTTACACTAAATTTCATGTTTTTTATATTTGTTTCCATTCTTACGATGCTGCACCATAAAATCTCTCCCCCACCCCCACTCCCTCCCCCCTCCCCCCAGTTCACAAACTGTAAACTTTATCTCTGTTGGTGAATTTATTGTTACATTCGCTTCCAAATTACATGTATCAGCAAAACTCACTTTTTTTACTATTTCAATGTCATATTTTCTTGAAAATTTCTTTATAAATCCGCATCTGTCTTAACCTTTATCAGTCTCTTGGCTAATTCAGTAGATGACAAACTGGTAGAATTTTTTCACAGAAAACAGGGTTTGTCATTTCATGACAGTCTCCACTGAAATTAATTTCATGAAATATCAAATCCCATTTCCTGGGAAAATATTTCAATTTGTCCTCTGCTAAAAATTTTATCCAGAGTGCTAAGCGTTAAATTTTCTTCATCAATCATAAATTTCCCTTTCATTTCTATCAGTGCATGGTGACAATCATAAAAAGCCCCTAAATTTATGTTCTTCCGTGCACATGTATGTTGCAATGTGAAAGTAACATGTGAAGATGTACCAAATTTACTCTAAGGCCTAACAAAAAAAATGTGTCTTTAGGGTAATGAGACAGGGTCAGAATTTCAGTAAAATTTAACTTATTATTCACATTCTTTAAAAATCTGGCCTTTTCCTTAAATTTTTTCCATTTCACATTCTTATTTATTTTTTTCCAGTTTTCCTGGACAAATTTCTACTTAACTTTGATTGAGGTCTATTTTTCTTTATATTTTTTAATTTCACCCTAAAGTATTCCTTTACATTTTTTTTTTTTTTTTTTTTTTTTTTTTTTACTTTACTATAAATATTTTAGATTTTTCTTTAAATTTCAATCTTTAACATATTCTGGGCTAATTCAGACCACAGATTGATATTTTTCTTAGAAAACAGGATTTGACATTTCAACTGTCTCCACTGGGTATAATAATAATAATAATATATATATATATATATATATATATATATATATATATATATATATATATATATATATATAATGTTGTCTGCTTCAATTTTGCTTAGCACTTTAATTGTTACGTAGTATCTAATCCGCCTGTTCTGCCTGTAGAATCAGTGTCCAAAAAAGACTGCCGATATGCAGGCTAATCCGAATCAAAGCAGGATGAAAGTGTCTGCAGGTACATTTTCCCGTATTGAGGCTCCTTTTCCAATTCTTCCAAATTCCCCATCCTCCCACACAGCACCAGCACTTGTTCGGAATTTATTACAGCTCCAAATAAGATGTTTTTTTTTCTAATCCGAAAATTACTGACATTTTTTCCTATTTCTTCAAAGAAGCATACTGTATTCGACCTAATTACTGCACTGTGCATAGTTTTTCAAAATTACTGGGAAAACTTGTGGTTAAATATGTACCTACCAACACTAAGGGTACATTTAAAAAAAAAAAAGATCAGCGAAGGTCTCATCAAATGATGCTTATGCTATGTTTTTGTGATCTTTCTCTAATTTTCTGTATAAAAGCATATGTTGTGGGTACTCATTTGAATTGCATTGACAAGTCGAAGCAATTCAAATGGGTACCCACAACATATGCCTTTGTAAAAAAAGTAGACAAAAATACACTGGCTGTAATCTGAAGACTACAGAACTGCTTGACTGTGCGCCTATAGGGGTTTGTGCAGTAAATAGGTTGTATACAGTATGTTGTTGGTACTCATTAGAAGTGCCTCACTGAGGCACTTCTAATGAGTACCAACAACATATGTTTTCAAGGAGAAATAAGAAAAATATTATGTGGATACCTCTCCTATCTGGAGCAATGATACATTTTAACTCCAGATGAGTGGTATCAAGAGTTAACATTTTCTAATTTCTCCATGTTGTGGGTACTCATTAGAAGTGCCTCATAAAGCCACATCTAATGAGTACCCACATCATATGGTTTTTGTGGAGAAAAAAAAATGTAGATACCCCTCTTATCTGAAGCTAAGATAAATTATAACTAGATTGCACAGCATGCCATCGCAAAATCCCCAGGCTTGGTCCTTAAGATGCTAATAGTGTGATAGACAGTAGGACAAATAATGTTGTTCTCACACACCCTTAACAACAGGGGGTGGGGGAAGTCATGTAGCCAGTTTGGTTAAATTCTGCCAAGTGGTTTAAGGAGGAGATAGCATGATGGACTGATTGACTGAAAAATAATGTTGCTATCACACACCCTCACCACACTGGGAAGTCATGTAGCAAGTTTGGTTAAATTCCGCCCAGTCATTTCGGAGGAGATGGCATGACGGACGGACAGATGGAGATGTTCAGTAAATCTAAAAATCATGGGGATAACTATAGATAAAAGCAGTATCCAAATATAACCTGTCTTTTTTTTTATTTTTTCCCCAAAAGCATTAGTTGTGGGTGCTCATTAAAAGCAGCTCACTGAGGCACATCTAACGAGTACCCACAACATATGTTTTCCAGGACAAATAAGAACGAGAGGCCCACGGGCCAAGGCTCACTCACCTGAGTGACATAGCCACTGCAGATATGTAGATGTTATGCAACATTTCTGTCAATCCTTTTATCGCAACTAATGAAAAGATCATCATTTAAGCAGTTCTTAGTTTTGAAGACGAATATAAGGGTATGACAGTCAATGAGGCTTGATCATTTGAACACTAACTCTCAATCACATTTTAACAGTAGGATCAATGTGAAATTTGGTGGAAATTGGCTAAGTGGTTTCTGAAGAATCATGCTTTTATACATGTAAATAGCGCAGTGGCAGGGTAATAAAAATTGGGCCACTGGCCACAGAGAAGTCTTTTAAAGATTTTTCTATTTTTAGCCCTGGCCACCATTTTTTTCAGCTAAGCAGTACCATTCTAACAATTTTGGTAGAGGGCTATTGGAGGAACACTTCTGTGCAAATATGTTGAAACTGGGCCACTGGTCAAGGATGAGGTGTCGTTTAAAGATTATTCTATTCTTAGCTCTGGCAGCCATCTTGTTCAATGGAGCAGAACCATTGCAGCCATCTTGGATTTCTGACTGACAAGATTTTAGCTGGTTTCGATCTAGAAGTCATCTTTTTGTTACAGAGCAAGTTTCAGCTCAAAGTGACCAAAGGTTTGGAAAGAGATGTCGAAAATTGATTTTCAAGATGGTGGCTGTGGTGGCTATCTTGGATTTTCAAACAGCTCAGTTTTTGCAATTTTGTGTCTACTAGGGGTCCTAATGCTCATCATCAAGTTTCAATTCAGTTGGATTATACAGTCAATGTCCAAAATATGAATTCTCAACATTTTTCCATATAAATGTACAGGGCCCATACAAATGCATGAGGAAGCAAATATGACCTTGTCGTTAAGGTCAAAGGTCAATGTAGGACCATAATTTTAGCAATTGTGGTAGACCTCCAGCTCACAATGACTTGTGCAAAGATTAGGCCCAAGGGCTTTTTTGGTTCTAGAGAAGAAGATTTTTAAAGGTTTTACCATATATGGGCATGATGGCCATCCTGGTCAGTGGACCGTGACCATTTTAGCAATCTTTCATTCCCCTGCCCCAAGGAGGTTCCACATGAAATTTGAGCAACACTGGACAAGCGACTTTAGAGGAGAAGGCATTCGTAGTTCTCAACATTTTTCCCATACAAATGTATGGAGCCCATACAAATCCACGGGGAAGCAAACGTGACCTCTTAGTAAAAAGGTCAAACGTCAATGTACGACCATCATTTTAGCAATTTTGGTAGATCTCCTGTCCCTGATAATTTGTGAAAAGATTCAGCCCCAAGGCATCCTCGCTTCTGGAAAAGAAGATTTTTAAAGGTTTTAACCATATATGGGCATGGCGGCCATTTTGTCAATGACCATTTTAGCAATCTTTCGTTCCCACAACCTAAGGAGGCTCCATATGAAATTTGAGCAAAACTGGCTCAGTGGCTTCAGAGGAGAAGTCGTTTGAAAATGTTAACGGACGCACGGACGGCAGACAAAAAGTGATCACTTTAGCTCATCCTGAACATAGCTCAGGTGAGCTAAAATATGTGATTATCAATATATCTGGCACCATGATATATTACAGCTTTAGATATTAAAAAAGCAGAATTTAGGCAAAAAAAAGTATGGAATAAAGTGTTCGAAATTTTAGAACATTATGTTGTGGGTACTCATTTGAAATGCCTCTGAGGCATTTCTGATGATTACCCACAACATGTTTTCATGGAGAAATAAGCAATATATCAATACTATTGAATATTTATTCTAATAAAAAATCTTACCTACAGCGATGTGATTAATACTGATTACAGCTCTAGACAAGATGTTTTCAACTAAAAAATATACATGTAGTTTTTTTTTTCATATTTCTCGACAAAATGGTATGTTGTGACTACTCATTAGGACTGCCTCTGCATAGCAATTTTAGCATGTACAAACAACATTTTTTTAAGTAGAAATAAGCAGTTTTTATCTGGATACCCTGCTTATATGGAGCTGAAGTCATCAGGGTATAAATGGTTCATTCAGTACAGCAGAAAACAGATTCCATTTGATGTGAAAAGATCCCTTACGACATATAATAGCTGAGACATCACAAAAACATACCTATATAATTCTGACTCCCTTAAACCCCACTTTTATATAGTAAAACTAGGGTTTACAGGGCTATACATTATTTTTCTTATTTCTGCTCAAAAACATAGGTTGTGGGTACTCATTAGAACTGCCTCACTGAGGCAGTTCTAAAAAGTACCCACAATCTATGTTTTGAGCAGAAATATGAAAAGTATGTTTGTTTTTTTTATCTGAAAATTTTCAGTTTTTTGGGGGTGAAATTTTCTATATATTTGAATAGGCGTGTTTTCGTAATGATAGCTGTATTCAGAAGATATTTTTTGTTATTTTTGGACCATAATGTACGGGTACTCACTGGAATCATCTTCATGAGACTCTTATGAGTAACCATCTGATATATACTGTGCTGAAATAAAATCCCAGTGTAATGGTAGAAGGAGTGGGAGCACAGGGCCACTGCCAATTAAGGTTGATACCTGAGCAACTTTGATATAACATTAGTTTTTATTATTTGAAAAAAAAAAAAAAAAAAAAAAAACTATTTAAAATAAAAGTAGATGCTTCAACTACTGATAATTTATTTTCAATATATCATTGGAGAAAATAATATTTGTATTAAAATATAGTATCAATTTCACAGTGTGTTCAAGAACATATACACTGGAATCGCTTCATAGGACCGTTTTGGGTATAAGACCAGTTTTAAATTGGATCCAAAAAATGTTGTATCCAAACAAAAATGTATAGATTATATAGAAAAAATGACCGTAAAATGGTTGTTTTTCTATATACCGTATTCAATCTAATTACCGTACATACCCTATAAGCACACAGTCAAGCAATTCTGTAGTCTTCAGATTACAACCAGTGTACTTTTTGTCTACTTCTTTATGACTGATTTTACAAACAATGTATTTAAGTACACATACCGAACAATTCTGAGAAAGCTTCAACCATTCTGCTTTATCAAAAGTAACTCGGGTATTAACCTTTAACCCTTGTCTGAATAAATTAAGACACCTCGCCCACTTCCAATTTTTAGCCAATAAGATTACTTGATTCAGGTTGTTATTATTTCACAAACTGAATGACAAACAGTGCAGATCCGGATCAGTTGGTTTCCGAAGAAGCCAACTGATCTGGATCTGCACTGTTTCCGAAGGCAAGGTATATCCAGGTTCAGCAGGACTAGGGTTAAAGTTAGGAATGACCCATTCAGTGCTTAACTGCTTTCCCTTTTAATTTTGTTTGCAATAGGTGACAAACTGATGGTATTTTTCTCACAAAATAGGCTTTGAAATTCCACGCTGACAATTTGCATGAAATCTCAAAACCTATTTTCTGGAAATAATAAGAAACATATTTCAAAATGCTGTCTGCTAAAAATTCTACCAAGCATGGTAAGTATTAAAGTCACTTGAGCCTTTTAAACTGCTAAGCATCCTTTAGACAATGCCAGATAGGGTCATTAGTGTTCCCTTGACAAATGACTCTAGACATAATACTGAAATATCTTTGGGGCTTAGCACTCTGGGTAAAAGTTTCAGCAGATGACATAATACAAATATTTTTTCTTATCTTTCCCAGAAAACAGGTTTTGACATTTCATTCAAATTGTCTCCAATTTCAGTTTTCTAGGAAACTATGAAAAATTTCATCAAATTGTCATCTGCTGAATTTGCCCATACAGTGCTTAAGGTTAACCCATTGTATTCGGGAGATCCGTAAAAGGATAATTGGCAAACAGGGCAGACCCAGATCAGATGCCACAGAATGTGGCGTTTGATCAGGGTCTCCACTGTTTGCATATAGGTTAGCCATTTTTCTCTAAGAATATGTAAATCTCATAACCAGACATACCTAAAATTGAAACTGGACTCGTCCAATATATAGTGTGGGAGAGTCTATTCAGTATACAATGGGTTAAAAATTATCATCTAAATTATCACATCTGGAGCTGAGATACAAGCAAACAGTGAATGCAGAGACCAGCCTATGCATAACCCCAATCTGAACAGGATCTTCAATCAATATTAACCCTTGTCCTGCTGAAACCCGATATGCCCTGTTTTGGAAACAGTGTAGATCCCGATCAGTTGGCTTCTGAAGAAGAAGCCAACTGATGTGGATCTGCACTGTTTGCCATCAAGTATGCAAATTTATAGCAACAATCTGAATCAAGTAACCTGATTGGCTGAAAATTTGAAGTGGGTGTGGCATCTTAATTTATTCAGCAGGACAATGGTTAACTGATAAAGCACTAAGCAAAGCTATAAATAGGCCACATTCTAAAACTGAGTCTTTAATTTTTCAGAGAAAATAAAAGATGATATTTCAAGTGAAACATTTTAGCAGACGATTCACATGAAATGAGGTGTCCTTTTCTTTTATTTTCTCTGAAAAAAAAAACTGAAGTGACGTCTGCTGCAGTTCTGATATGTGCAAAGATTTAACACTCTGCACACGTTTACATCAAAAGGAAAAAAAAAAAAAAAAAAATCTGGCAAACCTTCTTATCTAGAGCTATTTAAACAAATTCAGTGCTGAATACAAATAATTTTTTAGCTGCCATAATTAACACCATTAAATATTCTCTATTATTCTCTATACAGCAGATGGCAAACAGTGAAAAAGTTACAATGTCACTCAAATTTCATTGGATGTAAAAAAAAATTCAAGCATGTCAAAAAAAAAAAAAAAAAAAAAGAAAGATAAAAAAAAGAAGAAAATAATGTCATGAGACTACGTAGTCTTGTGAAAATAAAATTTGCTTGATTACAAAGTATGCCTAACTCTCAACAGGAGAGTTATCCAAATAAACATTTTTTTCTTATTGTTCCACAAAAAATAAGCTCTAGGTACTGATCAGAAGTACCACAGTGATGGATCTCTAGTAAGCAATACAGAACTTACCGTATTCGACCTAATTACCGCACATACTCCTATAAGCTCACAGTCAAGCAATTCCATAGTCTTCAAATTATAGCCAGTGTACTTTCTGTCTACTTCTTTATAAAGGCATATGTTGTGGGTACCTATTTGAATTGCATCGACTTGTCGATGCAATTCAAATGAGTACCCACAACAAATGTTTAAATAAAGAAAATCAGAAAAAAAAAAAAACTCGCATAAACACCAAATAAGGCCTTTGCTGATATTTGTTTTTAAGGGTATCCTTAGTAAGTAGTCATATTTTGAAAAACCTAAGCGCACTGTGCGGTAATTAGGTCGAATACGGTTTTTATTTTGTGGAGAAAAAAAATAAAAATACATGCTCTCTCAATGTTTTTGAGAAGAAAGAAAATGCTCATTATCTAAAGCCGTGTGAATACAATGTAGCTTATGATACTTTTTTCCTCCTAAATAAATTGATTTTTTTTTCTTACTTCTCCACAGCAACATATGTTATGGTTACACATTATACTCAATGGCTACTCATTAGATATTTCAGCAAACAAAAATCTGAAATATTATATTTACCTTTTATTACAATACTCAGATACCACATACACTACAACCTCTTTATAACACGGTTCGTTATAACAGGGTTTTGGATATAACACGGTTCAAAGATGGATCCCAAAAATGTATAGATTATATTGAAAAATGACCATAAATGGTCAGTTTTCAAAAAAACCAATACATTTTTGTTTGGATTTAACACAGTTGTTCAACTAACATGGTTTATGCTATGGACCCCAACAACAGTGTTATAAAGAGGTTGTGGTGTATTCAGAGAGACCTGAGCTTGTGTGAAAAGTGTAGATTCAATGATCCAGACCACACTTTCTCCTTCAGGAATGGTCTGATCTGTGTCTACACTGGCTGCCATTCTATTACCACATTTTAGCACAATTCCAGGTAGACAAAGAGATATGTTCAAATTTTAGGATACTTACACTAAAGACTGAACATTTAGGTTTTTAAGGTAATTTGATAGTTAATGAATAAATAACTAGTCTGGCAAATTAGAGAAAACAACATGATGACATGAAATGTCAAGCCCTGCTTTTTGAGAAAAATAAAATAAAAAAAAAATGAATGTCATCTATTGATATATTTGCCCAGCATTCCAAATATTGAGAATTTTTAAGCAGTTATACTTAGGCACTCAACCTACATATTTAGACACATTTTAACCCTTGTCCTGCTGAATAAATTAAGATGCCATGCCCACTTCTAATTTTCAGCCAATCACATTACTTGATCCGGATGGTTGCTATAAATTCATATACTTAATGGCAAACTGTGCAGATCAAGATCAGTTGGCTTCTTCAGAAGCCAACTACACCGTTTGCAAAGGCAGGGTATATCCGGGTTCAGCATGACAAGGGTTAACTCCTTTATACCATACTCTTTTACCCTTGTCCTGCTGAGCCCTGATATACCCTGCCTTTGCAAACAGTGTAGATCCAGATCAGTCTGCTTCTGAAGAAGCATACTGATCTGGATCTGCACTGTTTGTCATTCAGTATGTGAATTTATATCAACAACCTGGATCAAGTAATCTAATTGGCTGAAAATTGGAAGTGGGCAGGGCATCTTAATTTATTCAACATGACAAGGGTTAAAACTTTGAAAAGTCCATATGACTACATGTGTATATGATCTAAAATGAATCAGAATGTCAACAGCCCAGGTCAACAGTAGTGTAGAAACAGATCAAACTGCTCCTTTAGGATGAGTCTGATCTGGGTCTTCACTGTCTGGTAAGAGCTCTCTGAATATTAATGGTAAATGTGGTAATTTATGTATCCCACAATTTCACCAAAAGAAACTCAGATATATATTCTTTTAAATCAAACAAGTTATGGCTAAAATACATTAAAAAGATGAAAAGTTTCATGAAGATAATAAATTATGCTTTTCACATAAATTGACTGTTTCATTTTTTGTTACAATAGTTCTTTTATATTAAAATATTCTCTTTTTGTTTTAAATGTATTAAGGTATAGTGAATGATTTTCATGAAATATCTGTCCATATCCACGGCATGCATTAACTGGTATAATATTAGAGAGGAAAAATATTTTGTCTCAGAATCCCTAAAAGTCTTAGTCTTCCTGTTTAAATGGTGTAACCTCTGAAGTAAGAGCAAGATTTGAAATGTAATTCTGGGCTAAAAAAAAATCTTTTTTGTTTACTTTGTTCATGTTTTGAACCCTGACCTTTGCCTTCATTTTTTTACTGACTAAATCTAGTAAAAGAAAATGCATAAGAGGTGGTCTTGTACCTGCTATAAAGAAGTGGTGTTCAAAACATATATTCAATACTTTAACCTCAGGATCCTTTAACCTCAGCCTTTTAATTTTGTTCTTAAACTGTATTTAGCATCTTATGTTTTATTCAAAGTAAATGTCTTTGCTATGCAAATGAAGATCACCTACATATAGTTAGCTGCCTGACTTTATAAAATACAACAAAAACAAACTTCAAACTGTCACAGCCCATTATTCCTTTATTCCAAATAATACCAAAAATCCAATAAATCAGGCAAGTGATAATGAACTTTATTGCAAAAACCATTAAGCTTACATAGTATAAGGCAGCGACATCCGGCGCAGAATTAGAAATTCTCAACGGTCATGACAAGAATTAAAATTCTATCTTTAGCATAAAATAACACTTATCATGGTATAACAAAGCCTATCTAAAAAATCTCAGCGATCAATCAATAAGGAGAAAATGTCTTATATACTCACATTCTATGTATTTAGACTTTTCCCACCAAAGATCAGTTTTGTGAGATTTCTCAGCTCTGCAAAGATGCCCAAATCTTACTTTCTCCAAAGACTGGCAGAGGAAAACCAATGATAATTCTTGTGGCGTTTTCAAGATGATGACAAAATTACATAATCAATATATGCATGCCCTGCATCTGCACGCACATGCATTGGAACTGGCATACATTCTGCATGTTTTGGTTGTGGGGACAATGGCAAGTGTTTTATCGATCGGGACAAACACGTGTTTTTTTCAGCAACTGAAAAGCGACAGTTTTAAAACGGGATAGGGTTATGTAGAAGAATGTTTGAAATTGATGACTGCATGGTCGTTGTTTGTCATTATTTCGTTGCAGAGGTTACTTACCATTTTGTTTCGGGATATTTGACAGTTCAACACACATTTCAACCGCAGCGCCTTGCTGTACACAGAGTGATTGCGCATGCTCGAACAATTTGTTTGAAAATGGCCGCCTACTTGTTCTGTTTGACAACTTCAGGCGGAGTGCCAGTTTTCACTCGCCAAAGAGGCGATCTGAAGCCCGTAAGTCACAACGTTAAAAAATAATCAAGATCCATTTGTTATACTCTTTGAAATTGCTCTTGCATATTCATTGAAAGGGTAGAACTCCCAAAATTGGTTTGGCAAGTGCTTGGTGTCGACATATATTTTTACCGTGAAAAAAGTCCTATGTAAACAAATGTATCCCAAACTGTAGAAAGTTAGTTAAAACCCTTTAGGTTAAAATCTATTTTACTTTTTTCTTTTGTAACATAAAGTCTGTAGAGTTTTTTCTGCAAGTGTAGCACTGTAGAGCAGAATGAATTTTATTTGACATGCCACCAATTCAGATTCTCTCAGTAGCTAAAATTATTCATTGCATCACAGGGACTTGTAGCAATTTATCTTATTTTAGAATTTGGATATATTGTCTAAGTATTCTGTGTCACAGAATACTTAGACAATATATCCAAATTCTAAAAAAAGATAAAATTGCTACAAGTACTCAGACAATATATCCAAATTCTAAAAAAAGATAAATTGCTACAAGTCCCTGTGATCTGTATATTTAAGTAGACAATGCATTTGAAATGCCAAGTCTTAGTTTCTTTGAAAAATAATAAGCTTTTGTAACTTCCTGTTTCCGAGGTCAGTACCAACAGGTGGGACTGTTGACACTCCTGACTTTGGATCTTAAGGTCTCAGGTTCAAATTCCCACTGTAGGCAGAATTTAGCTCATGACTGTACACTTCTTCAGTGCACAGAGCCTTTCATAATCACCCCTTCATTATCTTGATATGACTTAAATAATACATGTATTAAGAGACATAAATCGCCAAATCATCATCATCTAAAAGGAAAGAATTTGCTACCAAGGGGATCAGCCCATTCCTTTTATGGTAGACCTTTTCAGAAGGGAAGCAAAACAGTTTTGGCAGAGTTGCCTTTCGTGAAAGTGTATCCTTTCCCATGAAAGATGAGAATGCAGTTTACCTCTTGCTTAACCCTTTCACCTGTGGGTTTTAGATGTGGACTCTTCCATCTTTGAATTCAGGCATGTCCAGCATTGCCAACAGGATATAGGTAAAAAAAAAAGGAAATGAATGTCAAACAGTGTAGGTCCATATGAAGTTTTATTTGCCATCTCATCTGAATCCACACAGTTTGTAAAAGTATCTGTTTTGGTCTGCAATAGTATTTAAGCCCAAAAAATAGATAATCTTAAAAGTAAAAAAGCGACAAAAATTAAATTGTTGATAATGCCAAAATCACTTGCATATCTACAGACCATGACAAACTCTATAAGGCGTTGCCCACACAAGGTACCCAACGCCTGTTTTCAAATGCCTAAGTCAAAAAAGGAGAATAACTCTGCAAGGATAACCCCAAAGGAAAAACAAAAAGAATTTTAGTCAGCTTATTTTTCATGCTGATGCTATATATAAAATTTTAAGATCCTAGCTCTAACCACCGTATGCAAGTGTAATGGACAGACAGACAGACAGGCCCAAAACCAGTATATGCCCCTCAACTTCTTTGAAGTTGGGGGCATACCCATATCATCTAAAGATCAATTCCAAATAGTTGGCAAAATATCAGGATCCTACGTTAAGTGGTTCTCTAGATATCAAATTTACAAGGTTATCCAGCAGCTATAAAGCAAAGCCTGAAAATTGGCATAACTCAGTCAGTGTTTTCATCATAATCGGATTTTTGATTAACGTGCAAGTACAGGGGCAACATCCACATCAGTGGGCCCCCTTCCAGATAGCTGGCTTGCTGCATGCATGGCAGAACTCACACCAAATCTCCAGGTACGTCTATCATGAGGGTTGATAGCCGAGAGCTTCCACTCTCTGCAGTCCCTCTCTGTCAGCTGCTTCCATGTCATTTTGGGCCTCCCAGGCCCACGCTTTCCATCAACCTGTATGTCAAAGGCTGTCTTGACTGCACCATTGGAGCGTTCCACATGTCCATACCATTGGAGTCTTCTGAACCTATTTTTCTGCTTGCCATGTAAGATTTTGGAACAGTTGTTTTTTTATGGGATCACCTGTCCTAGCTGACATCCCAACTCAGTTCTTTTACGGCATCTGAGCATGCGCACTGTTCCCGCACTTGGGCAGTGTGCTTTGCCGTTGTCCTTATAAAGAAAGGATAGTCCGCCAAACCACAACAGCTAGAACACCAAGCCATCAGCCTGTAGATGATTGCTGCCTAGCTCTGCCACCCAGTTTGTGGCAGCCTCGTTACCCTGAAGGTGGGGAGGCAACTGTGATAGAGGGCAGTCTCACATTCCCACACTGATATTGAGTGTCACAGCTGGATGCAGTTTTACGTCATACCCAGGACTTTGCAGCTGCCTGACAACAAAGACCGCGTCTGTAGGGCCTGTGCCTGGGACATAGCCAAACCGGGAATTGTCGATTGACACCAACTGTCTGATGAGGCTGTCCACAATCCTCTCCAGGATTTTCACTGGTGCAAACTGTGTGCAAAATATCAGAATCCTAGCTTAAGCAGTTCAGTGTTTTCCCATTGCAATTCATGCAGAGTCAAAAGGGATATAACTCTGCCAATTTTTTACTGAATTATGTCAAAAGTTAAACAGGTCATCAAAACATTGATTCTAAATTGTGTACAGAATATCAGGATCCTAGCTCAAGGGGTTCTTTAGATACTGTGTTGACAAGATTTTCCCACGGTAATGAAGGCAAAGTCAGAAAGGGCATAATGAGCTCAAAAGTTCAAGTTATCTAAACATTGATCCCAAGTAGTTGTCAAAATATCAGGATTCTACTTCTAGCAGTTCCCTAGGTATTTTTTGACAAGGTTTTCCAACTGCTATAATGGCAAAGTCCCAAAAAAGGGGGCATAACTGAGTCAGTATTGTACAGAATTTGCTCAAAAGTTAGTCAGGTCATCTTAACATTGATCCTTAACTGTATGCAAAATATCAGAATCCTAGCTCATGTCATTTTCTACATATAGTGTTTAAAACACTTTTCTGTTGTTATACAGCCAAAGTAGAAAGGGGCCAATTTTTATGAATTTGGCGTAAAAATTAATTAGGCCATCTAAACATCAATCTGAAACAGTGTGCAAAATATCAGGATCATAACTCAAGCAGTTCTTTAAATATAGTGTTGACAAGGCTTTCCTATTGTTATACCAGCAGATTTTGAAAAGGGGCATAATTCTGTTAATATTTTACAGAACTGACTCAAAAGTTGATCAGGTCATCAACACATTGATCCTAAACTGTATGCCAAATATAAGAATCCTAGCTCAAACTGTTCTCTAGATATCATGTTAACAAGGTTTTGCTATTGCTATAATGGCAGTATTTAGAATAGAAAAGAATAGAGTAGAAAAATGGGCGTAACTCTGGCATATTAGGTCTGATTAGAAAAAAAAAAAAAATACAGGTTCACTTATTTTTTGTGCTCGTGCCATGTGTAAAATTTCGAATTCCTAACATAAGCCATTCTCTTCTTTGACAATCACCTAACAGTTTAAGGCACAGACAGACAAGGCCAAACCAATATGCCCTCAAATTTTTCAAAGTTGGGGGTATAAAAAATGTTATGAAATGATATCTGCTATTATTTAAATTTGACACTCTAAGGGTTTATTTATCTGTTCTTTTTTTGTCCTTGTTCTGTAAATAGAAGAGTCCTGGTGGCTAAGCAGTTAGTGTTTCTGATTTCCGTTCATGTAGTCGAGAGTTCAGTTCCTGACTGTATAGCACTTTGGACAGAAGATACCAAGTTCATCCCTTTGTCATCTCAATAATGACTTAGATTATGTTGAAAGACAACCAAACATTGTTGCTGAGACAACCAAACATTGTCTGTTTCTTTAAATCACCTAATAAGTGTTCTGTAAATCATTTCATATATGATATAACTTTGGAAAATAAATGAATTTTGTGTTTTAATATAAGTACTATTCATATGTAGAAATGGGCATGACATCTTAATTTATTTAGCATCACAGGGGTTAATGCACTGTTCATGTGTACATTGAGAGTAAACAATTATCATATTTACCGTAAGTATAGTGAATGACCTAAAAATTCCGTAAGCCAAAGGGTTTTACAAAATGGCATATGCAAACAGTGCAAACCCAGATGCAGGAGCAGTCTGATCAGGGTCTACATTGTTTGCTATTCTGCTTAACATATTTAGAAACAACAGTAACTGTATAAAAAGCAAAATTCAAGGCGAAAAAGTATGGAGTAAAGCATTCAAAATTTAAGGACGATTACCATATATGGACACCTTAACTTAGCCTACTTATTCTAAAATTTTAACAAATCTACTTCAACTACCTCTTAATGCATCTAAAAACTTCTGGATGAGTTGCAAACAGTATAGGTCCTGATCATAAACATTCTGTGGCATTGGATCTGGGTCTACACTGTTTGCTCAGGCCTGTTTGTCCGATTACTTAGGGTTAATATGGTATCAAGGGATGACGGAATCAGATTACATGTACTATCAATCTACATCTAGAAGCCCAGAAAATCACTTTTTGCCTAGTGCTTTATCTAACATTTACCACGCTATGGGCTGATTCAGCAGGCAACAAATTGATGATATTTTTCTTATTTTTCCCAGAAAACAGGATTTGATATTTCAAGCAAATTTAGGAGACAGTTTGCATGAAATGTCAAATCCTGTTTTCTGGGAAAAATATGAAAAATATTTCAAAATGTCGTATGCTGAAAATTTTACCCAGAGTGCTAAGCATTAAAAGACGTAAATTTGCAAGGTTTTGTTATAAATTATTGTAAGACCTTTTGTCTTAACTAGCTACAAAACATTATTTGTGTAATTTGTTTCATTGCTTGAAGAAAGAAATGGATATTTGACTTTTTTGCATTGTAAAAATGGTTGTAAATTATGCAAAAATTGATATGAGAGGCAGTTTTGAGGCAGAGTTTCAGCAGGTTACATTTGCTCAAAATATGCATATTTTTCTAAATATTGTTTGAGCGCATCAGTGATTAAAATTCAGAAGAGAGCGTAGCTCCAGACAAGGCCATTTCTTCTACTAAAAAGTATTGATATTTTTCTTATTTCTCCACAAAAGCACATGTTGTGGGTACTCATTAGAAGTGCCTAAGTGAGGCATTTCTAATGAGTACCCACAACATATGTTTTCATTTAGAAATAGGAAAAATATGTACCTAATACCCTCTCTTATCAAGACATACAAGAGAAAAATAAGAAATATTTGTTTTTGAAAATAATTCAAGAAAATCATTTCGCTGTAGAAAAGGAATATTTCACTGTAGAAAATGAATAGTTCATTGTAGAAAATGTATTCATATACTGTATTTCAAAATTGGGACAGGCATGTTTGAGCAAACAGTATAAACCCAGAACAGATACCACATTCTGCCGTTCCTGATCAGGGTCTGCCCTGTTTTCCAGAACATGTAGTATTAGACATATCAAACAGGTAGTAAAATGGACTTGATCAAACATCACGAAAACATGCCTATATAATGTTGACCCCCTTAAACCCCACTTTTATATAGTAAAACTGGGGTTTCCAGGGGTACACATTATATTTCTTATTTCTGCTCAAAAACATAGAGATTGTGGGTACTTGTTAGAACTGCAGTGCCGAGGCAGTTCTGAAGAGTACCCACAATTTATGTTTTGAGCTGAAATATGAAAAATATCAGAATTTTTATCTAAAAATTTTCATTTTTTGGTGATAAAATTTTCAGTATATTTGAATAGGTATGTTTTCATAATGATTGCTCCAGATAGGTACTTTTTCAGCCAAACATTACGAAAACATGCCTATTCAAATATATTGAAAACTTTACAACCAAAAAAAAGGAAAATTTTCAGATAAAAAATTCTGATATTTTTCATATTTCTGCCCAAAACATAGACTGTGTGTACTTGTTAGAACCGCCTCACCGAGGTAGTTCTAATGAGTACCCACAATCTATATTCTTGAGCAGAAATAAGAAAAATAATGTATACCCCTGTAAACCCCTTTATTATATAAAAGTGGGGTTGAAGGGGTCAAAATTATATAGGTGTGTTTTCGTAATGAGTATTGATGTTTTTCTTATTTCTCCACAAAATCATAATATTATGTTGTGGGTATTCATTAGAAGTGCCTCATTTCTTATGTGTACTCAGAGCATGTTTTTGTAGAGAAATAAGACATGTCAAGAAGTATTGATGTTTTCTTATTTCTCCCTGAAAATATACACTTCAACCTCTTTATAACACAGCTTGTTATAACACGGTTTTGGATATAACACAATTCAAACATGGATCCCAAAAATGTATAGATTATATTGAAAAATGACCATATATGGTCATTTTTCAATATAATCTATACATTTTTGTTTGGATATAACACGGTTGTTTAACTAACATGGTTTATGCTATGGACCCCAACAATAATGTTATAAAGAGATTGTGGTGTATGTTGTGGGTACTCATTAGAAGTACCTCTTCTCACCGAGGCACTTCTGATGTGTACTCAGAACATAGAATTGAAAAAACATCTCTTTCTTATTTCTCAACAAAAACACATTGTATGGATACTCATTAGAAGTGCCTCAGTGAGATAATTCTAATGTGTACCAAGGAGATTTGTTTTCGTGGAGAAATAAGAAAAATATTAACCTGATACTCTCTTCTATCTGGAGCTATGGGATAAGTATGGTCATCGTATTTATTGTATATATTAAGACAGACATGCCTAAGCAAACAATGTAGGTACCTCAGAACACAGTGTCTCATCAAGGTCTACACTGTTTGCCACTCATCCAGGAATTTGAAGACACAACATTGGGTAGTAAAATGTACTTGTACAAATTTTAGAACAAGTATGGTAAGGAGTTGAGGTGTCCAAATACTTAGGGTAAATATGGTATGAGTTTGGGTGTCCATATATTTAGAGTAAATAGATTAACTAATATTCAGTCATAATTTCTTATATTACCATACTAACCCTAAGTATTGGGACAGACAGGCATGAGCAAACAGTGTAGACCTGTATCAAATGCCGCAACATAGCTTTAGATAAGATGCTTTTTTCAACCGAAATGTATTGACATTTTTCTTAAATGAGGCGCTACTAATGAGTACCCATATCATATGTTTTCGTGGAGAAATAAGAAAAATATTTACCAGATACCCACTCTTACCTAGCTATTTTTTTAGCAATATTTTAGTAATATCTTTGGAAAATAAAATTTATAATTTCTTGAAGGAAATAATTCCTCCTAAAGCAAAGAAACATTTCCTTCAGACTGCTATCACTTAGCTAAGCCCAAGACATAATGCTGCAAAACTTATTGACGTCATTTAATAATGTCAAAAGAATAAAAAACTGAATCTGAAGAAAAAATCATTTTCATAATTATGTAATATAAAGTTAATACACCTGGAGTTTAAAATATACATGGGACCATAAAAAAAGTTTTTGGCCCCCTGTACTTGGGAATAACCAGGAGCCATTATTTCTCAATATAATCTCCCTTTGCCTCGATGCTCTGTCTCGAAGGCTGTGTCAGTTTGCTCATCCTTTCATATAGAAATCTTCTTCCTGGTCCCCCAAGTACTCATCAACGGTATCAGGTCTGTGATGCCATTGCTTCCAAAATTCCTATTACAAAGGATAAGTTTCCAGATTTGTCTGAAGGGGCTAAAGCTGGAGGATACGGGGGATGAGGAAGGACCTTAAAGCTGCATTTTATTTGCAGCAGCCATAGCAAGTTAAGAGGCGTACCCAGTCAGCATTCTACGTAAATCTATATCGGGCCGTCATCGGCCCATCAGGGTAGCTGACGGGCCGATGACGGCCCGATGTAGATTTACGTAGATCTGCTAGCTGGGTGGGTTGGTGCATTATCTTGCAAGAGCAGAACACCTTGAGCCAACTTCCCTCTTCTTTTCTTCACAATATCGTAATGCAGCTGCCTTAGTTCTGCTAAATATGCACCATTTATCATGTGACCTTCCTCAAGATAATCCACCATGATAACATTCTGACTATCCCAAAAGATAGAAGCCATCACCTTCCCTGTTGAAGAAACTCTCTTAAATTTCTTAGGAGGGGTTGAGCCAGGGTGCTTCCATTGCATTCGTACCCTGCTTTTTGGCCACGGGATCAATGTCTCATCTTGGGTCACAACTCCCTGCATAAATTCCACAGGGTTATCTTCATAGAGAGACAGGAGATACTTGAAATATCAAACCTGCTCGTCTTCTGATCTTTGGTCAACATTCTGGGGACCCATCTAGCTGAGACCTTGGACATCCCTAAGATATCGGTCAAGATAGACTGAACAGCCCCAAAACATGCCTATTTGGTTAGCTATACCACACAGGCTTCTCCTGTCACTCATGATCAGACTGTGTACAAGCTCAATGTTCTTGTCTGTAGTAGCCTCTTTCTAGGGTGCCCAGACCATTCATAATCCTCCAAGATCTCCCTTTCCTAAATTCAGCAGAGTTTTAATGAAGTCATCATGAATTTCCTTTGGAGACATGACTTTCTTACAGAAGTACTTTACAAATGTTCTAACCAACTTTGTCCATTTTCTCATTTTAACACACCCTTCCTGTGTTTGAAGCGAATTTCTAGTGAAATCAGTAGCTTTGAAATTTCATTCTTTCTACCAAATTTGTTGAATAAGAGAATTATCAACTGATTGGGGTTTCATTTCAGTTTATTCATTCTAAGTTTATCGGGCTGAGAACTTCTTGATCGTACCTCGTAGGAAATATTTTTATCAATCCTTGAAAAATCTTATAAACAAAATCACGTTACGTTTACGTGCGCGACGTCATCTATATCTATTGTTTATTACATCCTGAAGAAGCCGTGATGGCGAAAAGATGATGTTAATACATGATAAAGATTATTTCGTGTTGGTGTTGATTTACTGTACCAAACAAAATCATGGTAATGCACTGGTTTGTTTATTGAATTTACAAATCTCTCGAGAAATATTTTTTTTGTATTTTAACCCATTTATGTTAGTAAGTAAGTAAGTAAGTAACAACTTTATTTTTTGAGGTTACAACATTTAGCACCTACACAAATACATGTAATAGCTAATCTTCCATGAGGCCCTCAGTATATACATATTACACAAGTAAACAAAATGTCAAGATGGTATTGTACATGTGACTATAGATTCATTTGAAGACTGAACCAAGAACGGAGGAGGAGACAAAGAGACAAAAAAAAAAAAAAGGCAAATTATTTTTACCTGCCAATACATCACAATACAATATGCTTCATTTACAAGATATCTTGCCGAAACGAAATGCAAGAAATTGTATGATTATATTGTGTGAGGAATGTATATAAGCATAATTATAACTATTAAATAAGAAGAAAAACAGGGAATTGTTTAACCTTGATCCTGCTGAACCCAGATATGTCCTGCCTTTGCAAACAGTGTAGAGCCAGATCAGTTGACTTTTGAAGAAGCCAACCGATCCGGATCTGCACTGTCCGCCATTAGTATGTGAATTTATATCAACACTTCGGATTGACTGGCAGAAAATTAGAAATGGGTTGAGTGGACACTTCTAACTTCTTCGGATAAGTCTTTCCTATATTGAGTGGACTCTTCTTCTAACTTCTTCAGATAAGTCTTTCCTATATAAGGGGTGTCTGGTTATTTTTTTTATTTTTTTCATGTTTTATAGAAATATCTATATTTTATACAAACAGTGTAGACCTTGATCAGATGCTGCATTCTTTGGCATCTGCTATATAGATCTACACTGATTGTCAGTGTTCCTTTTATGGGATGCCAGGCTTAAATGGGTTAAACTCCGGGTGCGTTAACCTCTGTTTCTTTTCTTTTTTTTCCCTTCTTTGGGCAGAATGCACACATCTAACCTTTACCACTCTCTGGGCTAATTCAGCAGATGACAAATTGATGATGTTTTTGGACGGATACTTAAAAAATCAGTTCTTACAACAGTGATGTCTGGGTGGGCTTCCAGTGTTGGACATCGTCCAAGGTGTTGGTTAATTCTATTTCAAAGTTATATGTTACCTTTATTCTTCAGTGAATTGCTTTCATATTTGGTAGGGATGAAGAGGAGGACCAATAATTGTGTCATGTGCAAGAGAAACAACCTTCAATTTCTTCATTATGTACTTATCTCCCCTGAAGCTGAAATCTTCTGCAGGCCATAATTCCAATACTGTTTGAGATAATTTGATAATATTTGGTAGGGACATATATCAGGTCAAGTAGGGGTGTCACATGCAAGAAGGACAACTCTTGTTTTGTTATTTTTTCTAGTTATTTCCCCTGAACGAATATCTAAGCCAAATTATTATGCACTCCATAATGTCTTAATGGTTTGAAATATTTTGATAATATTTAGCAGGGACATGGATAAGGACCAGAAGAGATGTTGTGTGCAGGAGAGACAACCCTCACTTTCTTCGTTATGTACTTATCTCCCCTGAAACCGAAATCTTGTGCAGGTCATAACTCTGATACTGTTTGAGATAATTTGATAATATTTGGTAGGGACATATAACTGCATAAAAAGCAAAATTTAAGACATACAGCAGTATTTTAGACACATTAGATAGAAGAATGGATTATTTCAAATAGTCAAGTAAGGTAAGTAGATAGGGTGTCCCAGTACTAAGGGTACTATATATGAGCCACATCATGACAAAACGTACCTTCTGATGTGAACCCAAATCAGCTTGCACATCTGGGCCCAATTGTTCGAAACTAATGATGTCGTTAGTTAATGTCTCGTTAAAACTTTGATCATTAAATATAGCATATACACTGATATTTTTGCTGAAAAAATGTGAGTAGCTTTTGCATTTGCAAAAGCTACTCACATTTTTTCAGCAAAAATACCTGTGAATTAGATATTGTACTTACTAGAACAGTTAATATTTTGACCGCTAACGACACCATTAAGCTAACGATGCTTTGAACAACTGGGCCCAGATGAGCCTGATTAGAGTCTTGGTTGTCTGCATGAAGAAACCTGGCATCCTTGGCCGTCCAAAATGTGGCCAGTGAAGATTATGATCAGACTAACAAATATGCAGGCTGATCTGAATCTTTGCTGGGCATACAGGTATATGTTTTCTGACATTGTAGCCTATGTTTTCATACCTAAAAAATAGGAAAAGTGCTGATGTACTTCTAATGAGTTCTTTAGGGGCTGATAAACATTACGAAAACACGCCTATTCAAATATATTGTAAATTTTACCACCAAAAACTGAAAGTTTTCAGATAAAAATTCTGATATTTTTTTCATATTACTGCACAAAACATAGATTGTGGGTACTCGTTAGAACCACCTCGCCGATGGCGGTTCTAAAGAGTACCCACAATATATGTTTTTGAGCAGAAATAAGAAAACTAATGTATACCCCTGTAAACCCCAGTTTTACTATATAAAAGTGGGGACGAAGGGGGTCAAAATTATATAGGTATGTTTTCGTGATGCAAACGCCTAAAACATTTTCACAGTACAAGCATTTCCAGATCTTTTAGAGTTTCTTAAAAATTCAAACTCTCAGAAACTTTCTTGTTTCTTCCTGTTAGAAATTCAGCACTGAGAATAATGTATGTTTTTCTTTGTTAGAAAATCTAGGTCATTTACCATTCTAGTATGTTAGTAAGAAAAGAGAAAAAAACAAAACAAAAAACAAACATGTATTTTACCTGGAAACAAAAGACTTTTGCATAAAAATACAATACTATATAATAATCTTCATGCTAGACTAGTTTGTTTTATTGTGCAGCTGCCTTATCCAGTTATTGGTTCCTTGAATGGTGTCCACATGTTTGCAAACACCCATGATGTCCAGCTTTTGTCTACAGTAACGGATGATTCCAAGATTGTTTGGAAAGTCTTTCATGACAGGTAATCTATACCTTAACTACTGTTGATCCAAGTTCATTTGAGTCTCATAGATTAAAAGGTGTATTCTCAGCTTCCACTTAAGATGGTTACATGTGAATATTTTCTTAATGTCCCCCACCTTTTGAAGAAAAGCCAGGGGACATAGTATTTAGTTTTCCATAACTGGCATCTTAATTTATTCAGCATGATAAGAGTTAAAAAAATGAACTTTATCTGGAGCTATGACACATTAGTGTATCATGTATTTCATAGCTCTGATTAATTAACCCTTGTCCTGCTGAATAAATTAAGATTCCATGCCTGCTTCTTACTTTCAGCCAATCGGATTACTTGATCCGAATTGCTGCTATAAATTCACATACTTAAAGGCAAACCATGCAGATCCAGACCAGTTGGCTTCTTCAGAAGCCACCTGATCTGGATCTACACTGTTTGCAAAGGCAGGGTATATGCGGGTTCAGCAGGACAAGGGTTAAGAGGTGTATCCATATAAAAATTTCCTTACCGTATTTACCATGACCTAAGTATTGGGACACCTTAACTTCTTACCATACTTGTCCTAAAATTTGAAATACTATGAGTTCATTCTACCACTTCTTGATATGTATAAAATATTGATGTATGTATGGCAAACAGTGTAGACCCTGATCAGATGCTGCATTTGGTGGCATCTGATCTAGGTCTACACTGTTTGTAGATGCCTATCTGTCCCAATACTTGCTGTGCTTTTGACATCTTTCAGAAAATTGTTTTTTGCTTGGTGCTTTAGACAGATGGAGTAAATTTGCAAACTTTTGTCATGATTTAATGTTAACCCTTAAAACGCCAAGAAAATCAGCATCTGAAAATGTCGTCTGTTTATGTCGTCCGCTGAAACTTCTTGTAAAATTTTAGAACCTGTTTTTGCATATAGGCAAACAGTGTGGACCCAGATCAGACTGCTCCTAAAGGAGCAGTCTGATCTGGGTCCACACTGTTTGCAACAATGACTTTTAAAGTAACGGGCAGAAGACAAAGCAGACGACAATTGTTGTGACTAGCGCTTTAAACGTTAAAGCATTTTTCGTAACTACCTATGCACAAAATTTTTTTATTTTAGTCATTGGTTTTTAAACAATGAAATATTTTCATTTTTTCCCATCTATATAATAAAAATGAATGCAAATTATGCAGAAATCTGTAGGTAACTTGGAGGGAGATTTTCAACAAGTTCTGCTTGTTGCTTTTCTCTGAAATTTTCACAGTAATTTTGTGAAACATCAATAATAAAGTAAAAAAAAGTAAAACATATTTTCTTAGACGAACATTCCAAAGAATCACTTTACTATAGAAATTGCATAGGTCAGACCAATTTTTGGTCGTAAATTTAATTTTACGGTACATATTTGAGAACAAAACACAGAAACAAAAAAGACAAATGGTTTCTGATAAGATATGGTCAATCATAACAAAATATTTTCATTAAAAATAAAACACCAAGCAACAAGTAACAAGTAAAAATAAAACACCTTTCCAAGTGATGTCAAAAGGACAGTAGGGTACTTACAGTATTTCTCATTAAAAACAAATGTTGAGGGTACTTATTAGAAGTGCCTGGCTGAGAGGTGAAGAAAATTATCCCAGAAATATCACCAGATACTTCTCCATATCAAGTCCCCTGATGGGTACTATTGTCTGATTCAGCATTCCAAAGACACAAAACGGGACTTCTGTGATTCGGAAAACAACAACAACAACAACAAAAAAACAAACAAAAAAAAACAAACTGCTATATCACTTACTGACAAAAGGAAAAAAAAATGTTTTTACTTTTACCTTTTTATACGCCTGTTTGAAAAATGGGACGTATTATGTTACAGGGTATGGCGTCCGTCCGTCCGTAAACTTTTTTGTTTCCGGCTAACTCCTCCTACAGTTTACATCCGATCAAGCGGAAACTTGATATATAGATAGACCATGATGTGGTGCAGCGCATATTGTTTCGGGGTTACAGTCCACCAAATGTTTGCAGAGTTTTGCCCCTTTGAAAATTTCTGTAAACTTTTCATTTCCAGTTAACTCCTCCTACATTTTACATCCAATCAAGCTAAAACTTCATGTATAGTTAGACCATGATGTGGAGCAGCGCATATTGTTTCGAGGTTACAGTCCACCAAATATTAGCAGAGTTATTCCCCTTTGAAAATTTCAGTAGACTTTTTGTTTCCGGCTAACTCCTCCTACAGTTTAGATCCGATAAAGCTGAAACTTGATTTGTAGTTAGACCATGATGTGGAGCAGTGCGTATTATTTCAAGGTTACAGTCCACCAAATATTAGCAGAGTTATACCCCTTTGAAAATTTCTGTTAATTTTTCGTTTCTGACTAAATCCTCCTACAGTTTACATCCAATCAAGCTGAAACTTCATGTACAGTTAGACCATGATGTGGAGCAGTGCGTATTATTTCGAGGTTACAGTCCACCAAATATTATCAGAGTTATGCACCTTTGAAAATTTCAGTAAACTTTTCGTTTCGGCTGAATCCTCCTACAGTTTACATCCTATCAAGCTTGATTTGTAGTTAGACCATGATGTGGAGCAGCGCATATTGCTTCAAGGCTACAGTCCACCAAATATTAGTAGAGTTAAACCCCTTTGAAAATTTCTATTGTTTTGTTTCCAGCTAAATCCTCCTACAGTTTACATCCGATCAAGCTGAAACTTCATAGATAGTTACACGATAATGTGGAGCAGCACATATTAATTCGAGGTTACAGTGCACCAAATATTTGCAGATTTATGCCCGTTTGAAAGTTTTTGTAAACTTTTTGCAGCATATTGTTTAGAAGTAATAGTGTGCCAAAGGCGCATATGAGCTTATAATATAGTCATGCTTCTGTGGTGTGTCCTCCCTCAGAAAGCACTTCTCCCTAGAAGCAGCAAACTTCTCCCTATTTTCACAGGAGAGAGAAGTCAATTCTGGGCCAGCTTGGACTCTTAGATTGCAGTTCACCAAATATCAGCAGAGATTATGCCCCAATGAAATTTTTTAATTTTTTTTTTTTTTTTTTTTTTTTTTTTGTAATTCCACTGACAGTTTATATCCGGAGCACTGAATTATACAGGAGCAGGTTTATGTGCTGCATCTTATTACTTGCCACGGGCGTATAATGCCCTGCTTGGCGGAGCTCTTGTTCTTACTTTCCTTGCAGCAGTCAGAAAGTCGCCTGCTTCTTTTTTCTTTTTCTTTTTTTTTTTAAAAAAATGTTGATTGTTTTCTTATTTCTCCAATCAAACATATGTTGTTACGTCACTGAGGCACTTCTAATGAGTACCACTGCATACATTTTCATGGAGAAATAAGAAAAATATTTTTTTTTGATACTCCCTCTTATCTAGATCTATGTTTAATAGGTGCCACTTTTAATGTCATTGTCTTTATCACGAAAACATACCTATATAATTTTGACCCCCTTAAACCCCATTTTATATAGTAAAACTGGGATTTACAGGGGTATACATTATTTTTCTTATTTCTGCTCAAAAACATAGATCGTGGATACTGGTTAGAACCGCCTTGGTGATGCAGTTCTAACAAGTACCCACACAATCTATGTTTTGAACAGAAATATGAAAAAAATATCAGAATTTTTATCTGAAAACTTTCAGTTTTTGGTGGTGAAATTTTCTGTATATTTGAATAGGCCTGTTTTCATAATGTGTTGGATGCAAACATTTTTGGCAGTGTCACATAAATCTAATGCTGTTGTTGTCATAGGTAGTCAGTGATATTCTTCAGGGCCCAGTTGTTCAAAGCTAACAACGATTCGTTAAAATTTACATCGAGTAATAGCAAATATGCTGAAATTTTTTGCTGAAAAAATGTGAGTAGCTTTTGCAGTGCAAAAGCTACTCACATTTTTTCAGCAAAAAAATCAGAATATTGTATATTGAATCCGCTAAAAGTTAATGAAATGACCCTTAACGAGCTCGTTAAGCTAATGACGCTTTGAACAACTGGGCCCTGGTCTGTAGAAATAGTTTACGAGAATAAGAATACAAAATAAACACAGAAAACAATTATATTTCAAATGTCAAAGTCCTAATAAGATGCTGTTTCAACCCAAAAAATGTTGATATTCTTATTTCTCCACCTAAACATACGTTTTGATGTGCTTGTAATGAGTACCCACAGCATATGTTTTCATGGAGAAATAAGAAAAAATACCTGTCAGTTTCTGGCGAAAGAATGTGCACAATACTGGTTAACCACTTAGAGGACTAAGCCTGCCCAGTAAACGTGTGGTTAGGTAAACTGACCGCACTCGACATGACCCCATTGGGTTGACGGTCGTAAAACCTCAACACAATCAACACAAACAATGCAATGAAGATTCTTATATTGTGTATATAAACAAAGATGGTTCCTATATTGTGTATAAAAATAACAAAGGTTTCTGCATTTTGTATGCAAGCAACAAAGATTCCTGTATTGTGTATGCAAATAACAAAGATTCCTGTATTGTGTATGCAAATAACAAAGGTTCCTGTATTGTGTATGCAAGCAACAAAGGTTGTGTATGCAAGCAACAAGTCCCTATATTGATTTTGCAAATAACAATGGTATTGTGTATGCAAACAACAAAGGTTCCTGTATTGTGTATGCAAACAACAAAGGTTACTGTATTGTGTAGGTAAGCAACAAAGGTTACTGTATTGTGTAGGTAAGCAGCAAAGGTTACTGTATTGTGTATGCAAACAACAAAGGTTACTGTATTGTGTAGGTAAGCAGTAAAGGTTACTGTATTGTGTATGCAAACAACAAAGGTTACTGTATTGTGTAGGTAAGCAACAAAGGTTACTGTATTGTGTAGATAAGCAGCAAAGGTTCCTGTATTGTGTATGCAAACAACAAAGGTGGTTTTCTGTACTGAGTATGCAAGGAAAAAAGATTCCAAAATTGTGTATGCAAACAGTGAACTTTCTGTACTGTGTCTTCTAACAACATTGGTTCCTGCATTGTGTTTGCAAACAACAAAGGTTCCTATATTGTGTATGCAGGCATCATTGGTTCCTGTGAATGCAAACAGCAAAGGTTATTGTATTATGTGTGCAAGCAGCAAAGGCTCCTGTATTGTGTATACGAACAATGAACGTTTCTATACTATGTATGCAAGTGTCATTGGTTCCAGTATTGTGAATGCATACAACAAAGGCTCCTACATTGTGTATGCAAGGTGCAATGGTTTCTATATTGGGTATGCAGGTTTGTTTGTGTTGAGGCTTTACGGCTCAGTCAACCTACTTGGGTTATGTCGAACGAGGTCAGTTTACTTAAACACACATTTACTTGGCAGGCTTTATAAGTAGTTAAGCTAAGTGGTTAACCAGTATTGTGCACATTCTTTTGCCGGGAACTGACAATTGCCCTTCTCAAATCAGCAGAAGGGAGAGAATGACCGTAGAAAATATTTCATGATCAGTTGCCATGAAAGAATGTTGCTGACCCAGCAGGGGTCAAACTCGCAACCTCCTGATCACCAGTCAGATGCACATCCAACTGAGCCATTGAGGCTAGTATGCAGGCAACAGTGGTTTCTGTATTGTGTATGCAAACAACAAGGGGTTCCTGTATTGTGTATGCAAACAACAAAGGTTCCTGTATGCAAGCAGCAAAGGTTCCTGTATTGTGTATGCAAACAATGAACATTTATTGCATTGGTTCCTGTATTGTGTATGCAAACAAGAATGGTCCCAGTATATACAAACAATGGGCATTTCTTTATTGTGAGGCAAAGTACATTTGTTCCTGTATTATGTACGCTGTGCAAACTACCAGTACATTTATTCCTGTATTGTGTATGCAAGCAATATTGGTTGTATTGTATATTTGCAAGTAGAAAAGATTCTTGTAATGTGTATGCAAACGATGAACAATTCTTTATTTTGTAAGCAAACAACAATAATTATTGTTCCTGTATTGTGTATGCAAACAACAAAGGTTCCTGTTCTTTTTGCATACAAACAAAAATGTTTCCTGTATCATGTTAATAAACAGTAACGGTTCCTGTACTGTGTAAACAAACAACAAAGTTTCTTATATATGTGTACAAACAACATACCCAGGCTAGCCTTTGCATCCTCACAGACTGGTCCTTATTTGCACTGTTAGTATATGTGAAACCAGTGATTTTTCTGCAGAAGACACTGTTGACTAACTTAAGTCTCTTGAATCCTCTTTAAATAATTTCAGTGTGTTTCAGAGGATCTGTTAAGAGGAAAAAATAGATGATAATTCCGGGATAATTTTCCCCACTTCTCAAAAAGCAAACAAAACACATGTTGTGGGTACTCTTTAGAAGGGCATCAGAGAGACTAATAAGTACCCACAACATGTTTTATGGAGAAGTAAGTAAAATTGTCCCAGAATTATCAAATTTTCCTCCTTAACAAGTCCTTAGGTACTTTTCATCTTCATGATAAAGAATCACGTTTCAGGGATATTTAAAGCATCAAATTTTCCTTATGTAAACAGTTTTCACTGAATAATTTTCTTCCATTTATCACATCAAGTAATTATTCTAAAAAGTTTTCAGACTAATTATTGATCATTTTTGCATTGATAATGTTGCAAAAAAATTTTTTTGTATATTTTCTGTCTCTGTTGAAGAGGTGGCGGTAATTTGAGAATGGAAAATAATAACCTCACTCTGACAAAAAGACAACAGCATATTTCCTTATACAATTTATCACGTACATGTACTTTTCAAATTCCTAAAACCATTATTTATCTAAACAACATCAGTGAAAATAGTTTTAACCCTTGTCATGCTGAATAAATTGATGCCAGGCCCACTTCTAATTTTCAGCCAATCAGATTACTTGATCCATATTGTTGATATAAATTTATATACTTAATGGCAAACAGTGCTGATCCAGATCTGTTGGCTTCTTTAGAAGCCAGCTGATCTGGATCTACACTGTTTGTAAAGGCAGGGTATATCCAGGTTCAGCAGGACTAGGGTTAAAATACTGTTATTACAGACACTGTTATTACAGAGGGTGGTTGGATGGTTTGGAAGATTGTTCCAGCCATCAGCCGCATTTTACAGGACGATTCTTGACTCGAAGCAAATACAGGTGTTGGGGCCTTTATCTCATATCACATTCTTTCCGAACTCCCTCCCTATCCCGACTAGGGAGTGAGGCTGATTTTCCCTATATGTCTATAATGAAGAGTTTAAAAATCTTGTCCAAAACAGGTAGCTGAATTTTCACAAATCTTTGCAGAAATGTTTATTGGATGATTGATCCTCTGTAAAAGTTGTTTGAGTCATATCCATAAGTTAACCCTTGTCCTGCTGAATAAATTAAGATGCCATGCCCATTTCTAATTTTCAGCTAATTGGATTACTTGATCCAGATTGTTGAAATGAATTCACATACTTAATGCAAATAGTGCAGATCCAGATCAGTTGGCTTCTTCAGAAGCCAACTGATCTGGATCTACCCTGTTTGCAAAGGCAGGACATATCCGGGTTCAGCAGGACTAGGGTTAACATACATTGTCAGTAGGTTACAAGACCACTTTTATCTATATATATATATATAAAGAGTTAAAAATCTTCTTGTCAGAAGCCAGTGACTGGATTTTCAAACAGTTTTACATGAACGTTCTTTTGGGGACCCACTGTTGAAATTGTTCTCAGTGCTGATTTGTTAAACCCACTTTGGTCTGGAGACTTTTAAAAGTGGAAAAACATTGTAGAGCCAGATCAGATGCTGCAGAATGATCAGGGTCTCTACTGTTTGCAGATAGTTTAGCCATTTTTCTCTAGGAATATCTAAATCAAACAGCCTGACATATGTAAAGTTGCTGTTTGACTCTTCCAGTATATAGTTTGGGGGAGTTTATTCAGTCTAAAATGGGTTTAAGAATATAGTTGCTGATTGGTATGGCCCTTTCCTTAATATATATTTTATACCTTGCAGACAATCCAGGAACCATCAAATTTGAAGTAGTTTTGCAAGAATAATCTCTTTAACCCATTTTAGACTGAATAAACACCCTGCATATTTGAAGAGTCCAATTTCAGTTTTAGGTATGTCAGGCTATGTGATCTGGGTTTGCACTGTTTGAGAATTTTTGGGGGTCTCCAGACTAAAATGGATTATCCTAGTCCTGCTGAAACTAGATATGTCCTGCCTTTGCAAACAGTATAGATCTAGAACAGTTGGCTTCTGAAGAAGCCCTTTCCAAACTTTGGGCTACTCTTATAGGGAATAATTTCTTCCAGAATATTTAGGCACAATTTGCCAATACAATTTACAGCCAAGTGATCTGGATCTGCACTGTATGCCATTAGAATATTTAGGTACAATTTGCCAATACAATTTACAGCCAACTGATCTGGATCTGCACTGTATGCCATTATGTGAATTTATATCAACAATCTGGATCAAATAATCTGATTGGCAGAAAAATTAGAAATGGGCGTGGCATCTTATTTTATTCAGCATGGCAAGCATAAAAAAAAATACTGTATTCGACCTAATTACCGCACATACCCCTATAAGCACAACAGTCAAGCAATTCCGTAGTCTTCAGATTACAGCCAGTGTATTTTGTCTACTTCTTCATAAAGGCATATTTGTGGGTACCCATTTGAATTGCATTGACTTGTTGATGCAGTTCAAATGAGACCCACAACATATGCTTTATAAAGAAATTCAGAATAAAAAAAACAATAAAAATCGCGTAAGAATCATTAGATAAGTCCTTCACTGATCTTTTTTAGGTGTACCCTTAGTATAGGTGGATACATATTTTACCACAAGTTTGCCCAGTTAACTAAACTGAGCACACAATGTGGTAATTAGGTCGAATACAGTAAAATGCACTAGCTTGGTACGGCTCTCATGACAGGGGCTAATTGATCCTATATGACCAAACAGAAAATATCTTTAGTAAAATAAGGCTGTGCAACTCAGATGAGCGGATCAGGGCTATTTTGGCCCACTTATTAATGAAAAAGTTTTCATACTTGTAGATTAGGTGGATCTGTGAATTTATCCAAAAAGAAGTGATATTTTTCTTTTTCTCCATGAAAATGTATGTATTGAAGGAAAATTCAGAAAACATCAATTCAAATATGCGTTATTTTGCAGTTTAACTATGATTGTGATTGCCGACGATGACCACGCAGACAACTGTCATCTGAACCACATATTGACCCTTGTATTTGATGCCATGGTTTTACTGTGTGGCCAGGATGAGCTAATCAGTATTAAAAATGTGGAAAGATTCAAGAAGGATATAAAGGTATGAGGATCTTACATAAAGATTATATTTTTTAACCGTTGAAATACTAGGCAAAATTGTACCAGAGGACAATTTAAATTTTTGTGCCTCCATCTGCAGAAGGTAGCAGTAGGGCATATAGCATTTCACTATGATGTTACGTTTGTATATATGGCGGCCTCGGTGGCTCAGTTGGATGCGCCGTCCGACTGGAGACCAGGAGGTCGCAGGTTCAACCCCCGTCGAGGTCGGCAACATTCTTTCGTGGAGATCATGAAATATTTTCTACGGTCATTCTCTCCCTTCCGCTGATTCAAGAAGGGCAGTTGTCAGTTTCTGGCGAAAGAATGTGCACAATACTGGTAACCGCTTAAGCCTGCCCAATAAATGTGTGGTTAGGTAAACTGACCGCGCTTGACATGACCCCATTGGGTTGACTGGGCCGTAAAACCTCAACATTTGTATATGCATACTTGCATATGTCACAAATGTTTGAGTTTACCTTCAAGTTTACATTGAAGTTTACATTCATGTTTACATTGACATATACATGTACGTCCGCATTTATCTTGGAGATCATAACTTGGGTATCTTTCATGCCAGGAAGTTGAAAGTTGGTATGCTACTTACCCAGACCTAGACCTTCACCTTTGTGCTAGAGTTGCCCTGGGTCATGACCTGGGGTGGGACTAGAGGGCAGGGGCATTAATGTACTTTGGACACGTCTAGTTTTAAATTATTTTTCAGAGAAAATAAGACGACATTTCATGTGAATTATCTGCTAGGCAATTCATGCAAAATATCATGCCTTATTTTCCCTAAAAATAGTAAACAGATATTTCAAGATGTTGTCTACTAAGGTGTAGTTTAAAGTGAAAAAAAAAAATAACTCTTGTTATATTATTCCTACAAAAGTTAATGACCTTTGTTCGGTTAGTATTTATCCACAAGTGTTTCTGTATATATCTTAGAAACTTTAAGGCTGAGATTGATGAAACTTTTACCCTTATCATGCTGAATAAATTAAGATGCCACACCCACTTATAGTTTTCAGCCAATCAGATTACTTGATCCAGTTTATTGATATAAATTCACATACTTAATGGCAAAAGGTGTAGATCCAGATCATCAGAAGCCAACTGATCTGGATCTGCACTATTTGCAAAGGCAAAGTATATCCGTTTCAGCATGACAAGGGTTACATGAAGTTGCAGAGATATTTTGAAAACATGTAATTGTCACCTGTATGTCCATCTTTCTGTCTGTCTGTCATCTGTCATTCTGTCATGTTCCGGTTGGGTTGTCATGTTGTTAGGCAGATGAATTATTTTCTTTATGCAGATGTATTATTATCTTTATTCATGAGAACATATATTGTGGGTATTAATTTTTATATTAGCATTGACTCTCTGAGGCGATTCCATGGACCACTTGCAGAAAAATAAGAGAAAAGTCAATATTTTTGGTTGAAATTATTGATTTGTTCAGAGGAGTGTATTAAATAACACAAGATGTGATAGCATCATTATGGAAGAGAACCATCGTCAGATATAGTAGGACCGAAAACATAGAAAACAAAAAAAATAAGACAGGGGGAGTCCTAAATGTCATCCTTTGTGAATTAAGCATGTATTTCAGTCATTGAGTTATTCTTGTAGCTTGGTGGTTGCGTAAAACTGCAAAGATGCTTTCAGCAATTTCTGAATGCTTTGATGAAATTTTAAAAGAATTGAGGCAATTTGCAGGAAAAGTCTCCCTTATCAGATAACATGAATTCAGAGAAAGTGATTATTCTAAGATGTTTATTTACACTTTTGCACCAAAACATGTCTTGTGGGTACTCATTGGAATTGCCTCTCAGAGGCAATTCCAATGAGTACCCACAAGACATGTTTTGGTCTAAAATGACAAAAATTTTCTGAAATAATTGCCTCATTTACCACTTTATCTGGAGCTAAGGATAAGCAAACTTGTAATATTAGACCAGTCTGCGTAGTATGCAGTTGGTTTCGGAATCTTTATTCCTTGCTGTGAATACGTTTCTCAAGATCCCAATATTGAGTAGGCAGACATTGACAATCCTGACCAGACTGTTCAGATACTCAGGATGCTCTGTTTCTTTTTGTTTTGCTTATTTGTTAAGGGAGGCTTTCTCCCGCATGGTTCTGTTGATTGAAAGCCTCATTTAAACTCAACCAGATTAAAAGGGCTTAATGACATAGGCGACAAACGTAGATACAGATCAGATGATGCAGTTGCATACATTGATAAATAGTTGCACTGTAGGTTTCAAAGAGCATATACTGAATTTAGGAACAGTATTCTCTGTATTCAGGCTGCTTGAATGAGCAAACTGATATGGATTTACGTAGCTGGTGCACGTTAAAAAATCTCGTTTTAATCCTGCATTTCTCGTTTATTTGATGCAGTATGGGTTCTGACACTGCACTAAATTAAAATCCTGCAAAAAATTTACTTTTCAACCCGGTAATGAATAAAACAAAATTAAGAGTTCTTTTGAATGAATTTCTTTCGAGAAAAGCCTGCGTTAACTTTAATCAGAGGGTCATGAAATTTTTTACATATCAAAAGATCTATTATTTTCAGATTTGATGCAAAAACATCTGCTTTATTTCACACCCTGAGTTCTTAGAAACAGTACAACCCTTTAGAAATACCGTATTTACCCTAAGTATTGGGACTACTTAACTCCTTACCATACTGGTCCTAAAATTTGAACAGATCCATATTGTTACCAGTAAATGCATCTAAACTTTGTTGGATGACTTGTAAACGCAGTGTGGACCCTGATCAGATGCCTCATTTTGTGGTGTCTGATCTGGGTCTACACTGTTTGCTCAGGCCTGTCTGTCCCAATACATAAGGTTCTAACGGTATGCTAATAAGCCGACCAAATCAATACTTTTAAGTAAAACTTAATCAAATATCTGCTAATTTGAATACACCATTGTTGTCCCAGGGCTCCTGACAAGTGGAGTGGTCCGTTTAGTATTTAAGGTATTTTTCCCTGAAAAGGTGTGTTGTAGTGTCTCATCAAACTTGTGTCATTTTTAAAATTCTGATGCAAATACACAGTATAATTTTTCAGGGAGAAATAAGAAAAATATCAGTAATTTTAGTGACAAAATTTATGGCTTATCCAGAACTTGGTTGCTGTTGTAGAAACTTTGACAGTTGCCAAAGTCTGTATCTAGAGAATGTTGTTTCTTGTCATTTTCAGATTTTAATTACAACTTTGGCAATAATACGTTGTAAAAATTCATAATGATTGTGTGGGTTTATAATACAACTACATTAAGGCCCTGATTAAGGATTGTTCTTTCGATGTAAAGCTTAGATTTATCTTCTGTTTTATAACTTGTTGGAATTTTTAATCTCCTATCATTAACAATCTGCCATTACTGGCTTGAATTTATTACATATTTCAGTTGCTGCAGTAAAATGAAACTTATTGTAATATGTCAAATAAATATCTCAGCTTATTAATGCTTAATACGCTGGGTAAAAAATTCAGCAGACAACATTTTGAAATATTTTTCTTTTTTTCCCAGAAAATAGGATTTGACATTACATGCAAATTGTCTGCTAAGGAGACAATTTGCATGAAATGTGAAATACTATTTTCTGGGAAAAATAAGAAAAAATGTTGTCAATCTGTTGTCTGCTGAATTTGTCTATAGCACTCTAAGTGTTAATGAAGATGAAAGCTCGTATGAGCTAATGAAACCATCTAAATAATGTGAAATTTGAAGAAATGTTATAAATTCTAGATTTAGAAAATAAGTAATTATGAAGGTATGATACATCAGAAATATTTGCCTAATTTTCTTTAAGCAAATGCCAACCATTCAAACAGTTGGTTTTATAATAATTACTTTTTGTCCATGGTGGTCTTGGCAAATAAAACATTGCTTGTGTCCTTTACAACACTGAAGCTGAAATAAGCTAACAGCAAATGGGTGATTTTTCCCTGTTTTCTAAAATCAAATGAGAAATGTTTCAAAATCTTTTCTACTTATATTTGCCTTTGAAGTGTCAAACAAAATTACAGCAGACGGCAGTCTGATGTTTATTGTCTTTTTAGCGAAAATAAGGCTTGATGTTTTATCTGAATCATAAGCCTAGCAGACAATTGACATGAAATATCAAAACTTATTTATGCTAAAAAAGAAAAAAAAATAGAATTTAGTCCACTGCTCTCTCTGTACAAAAGAAGCAGATGACAAACTGACATTTTTCTTATTTTTCCCGGTGTCATATAATATTCAACAACTCTAGCATAATAAAGTCAGATGAAGTCTGTTTTTTTTTGTGTGAAAAACAAGAAAATATTCTAAAATGAGTTCTTTTAAATGAATTTCTTTCAGGAAAAGCTTACAGTAACTTTAACCTCTACCACTCTCTGATCAAATTCAGCAGGCAGCTAATTGATGATATTTTTTCTTATATTACCCAGGAAACAGGATTTAACATTTAATGCAAATTGTCTCCAATATTTCCCAGAGAACAGGATTTGACATTTCATGCAAATTGTCTCCAATAGAGACAATTTGCATGAAATGTCAAATCCTATTTTCTGAGAAAAATAAGAAAACTACTGTGAAGTGTTGTCTCCTAAAATTTTCATTCAGTCATTAAATTTTTTACATATCAAAAGATCTGTTATTTTCAGATTTTGTGCCAAAGTAGTCACTTTATTTTGCACCATTTCTTCAACAGAGCAGCCCATTAAGACTATGCTAATAATTTGAAATAAAATAGGATTGGATGTTAGGGTAGGGGAGATGGCAGCATTCATCATTTCTAGCTAGTGATAGTTCTTGTTATCACTATAATTGTACTAATATTTATGGTGTATTTATTTTTGTGTTTTTCAAACTCCATTACAAAATACGCCTATTCAAATGTACTGAAAATTTTACCACCAGAAAATGTAAATTTTCAGAGAAAAAATCTGATATTTTTTCATATTTCCGCTCAAAACATAGATTGTGGTTACTCGTTAGAACCGCCTCGCCGAGGCAGTTCTAACAAGTAACCACAATCTATGTTTTGAGCAGAAATAAGAAAAATAATGTATACCCCTGTAAACCCCAGTTTTACTATATAAAAGTGGGGTTCAAGGGGGTCAGAATTATATAGGCATGTTTTCGTGATGTCAGAACATAAGCATGAAATTAAATAACTACCATGTTGTTTTCATTTTAGGATTTTAAGGGAAATGAATAGAATAGAATAGAAGTGTTCAAATTTAAACCTACATTTGTGAACATGTCTAAAAGCAGAAAATCAATGGATTTGGTTTTGTGACAATAAATACTGTTACCCTGTTAAGATTGTCTTTTGCAGCAGAAATCCTGTCACAGTTATACAGTTGGGGGTGCCATGCGAAAACATGTCTTTGGGCATATTTTTGCAGATGGTGAAGGCTTTGATTAGCCTGCACATCACACAGTCTGATCAGGGCCTTCACTCTACGCTAACAGAATCATTGGATACTACAGAATATATGAATAAAGAGCAAAGGCCTGGATGATTCTTTGTGTATGTGAAGAATGATCTGAATCTAAGCATTTTGGGCATGCTTCAAGGTACTTTTTCCCTTCGATGCAGCCCATTTGATGAAAACCATTTATCATGCTGCAACAAGCAAAAGATACTTTATTGCATGGAATTTGCAGCAAAAATTTAATATATCCTCAAGGGAAAATAAATCTGATATGGAACTATGTACAGTCAACTTTCATTATCTCGAACTGAAATACTTCGAGATATCCATACCTCGACATATCAGATTGGCAGAATTGAGATAAAAATTCAAACAACCACATTTAACAAATATATATGTAATTGGACTCCTGAAGTTAGAGATATATTTAAAATATTGTGGAAAATAGGAGAAATTGCTCCTTTCTCCTCTTTTCCACAAAATTTTTTAACCTGTTGTTAGATTTTCATGTTTATGCAGGGACACGATCTTCACTTCAAGATAAGCGGTTATTCGAGATAAGCGAGGTCGAGATACCGAGAGTCAACTGTACCTGCTTTCTTATTGGCAAGGTGTGGACTAATATTAAAGGAAAGGATTTTCTCCTTCTGCAATCAAATCCTTTCCTTTTAGAGTAGCCTCTATTTTTGGAAGGATATTAAAATGCATGTTTAAGGGAAGCAAATTTCTGTCTGCATGAGTTGTCTCCTTTTGAAAAAGGGTGGCAGAATCTCCAGGTGCATCCATTCACTTTAAGAAATTTTGTTTTTATTATTTTTTCACCAAACTATATCTTTAGGGTATTTATTGGAATTGACTGGGCGAGTTAGTTCTTTTGAGTACCCAAAAGATGTTTTCTCCTGCAACAGAAGAATTAAATAAGCTTATGCATTCATTGTAATTCTGATAGGTTTGTGACATGGCTGGCTATCATGTGATGGTCATATGATCACAGCTGATTGCTAATATTGGGTGCACCACATGATCTGGATCTATGCTGTTTGCAAAGGCAGTGTATATCTGGGTTCAGCAGGACCAGGGTTAACTTATTGTTCAAACATATCAATTCAAATAGAATAAAACTCCTACAAAATCAGTGTTTAGTTACCAGGAATACTTAAAATAAAAGGATGCTTAACGCTTAGCATTCTTCAGTGGTAAAATTTTCAACAGACATGTTGAAATATTTTTCTTATTTTTCCTAGAAAACAGGATTTGACATTTTATGCAAATTGTCTCCATTGGGAAAACTGGATTTGACTTTGCATGAAATGTCAGGTCCTGTTTTCTGGGAAAAATAAGCAAAATATCACTAATATGTTGTCTGCTATATCAGTCCAGAGAGTGGTAAAGGTTAACTTATTGTTCAAACATACCAATTCAAATAGAATAGAACTCCTACAAAATCAGTGTTTGATTACCAGAAATAATTAAAATAAAAGGCTGCTTAATCATAGAGTAAATGGTTGATAAAAAAAAAAAAGTTGTTAGCAGTCAGCAGTTGTTTATCCATTACCAATGACAGAGTAAATATATGACATCATCTAATTATCTAACTCACAAGGTGAACTTAAAAATGATGAAAAAGTTGCCTAAATACCCACTAAGTAATCTTTACCTCTTTCTCGGCTAATTCAGTAGATGGCACAGTGATGATATTTTTCTTATTTTTCCTAAAAAACAGGATTTGACATTTAACCCATTGTAGTCGGGAGTCCCGTAAAAGGGTAATTGGCAAACAGTGCAGACTCAGATCAGACGCCGCTGACCGCGGCGTCTGATCAGGGTCTCCAATATTTGCAAATAGTTTAGCCATTTTTCTCTAGGAATATGTAAATCTCATAGCCGGACGTACCTAAAATTGAAATTGGACTCTTCCAATATATAGTGTGGTAGAGTCGATTCAGTTTACAATGGTTTAAGTCTAGCATCCCATTAAAGGGACATTGGCAAACAGTGTAGACCCAGCTCTGACGCAGCAGAATGCAGCATCCGATCAGGGTCTACACTGTTTGCATTAAACACATGAGCATCAAAAAAAACTTGGTAATAACAAAAACTAACCAGACACACCTACTACTGACAATAGACCAGTTCGAAAAAGCATGCTAGAAGAGTCCACTCGGCATAATGGGTTACTGCGAAGTGTCAGCATTGGAAACACTTTATATGCAATGTCGAAACCTGTTTTCAAAACCTGTTTTCTGGGAAAAAAGTGAGAAAAATATTTCAATATGCTGAAAATATCACCCATTGTGCATAGCCTTCAGAATGTCTGACCCCTGGGTTTATGATGATTGCCTGAGCAGACAGGAACAGTTTGATTTGGGTGTATTGAAGCTTCATTTATGAGTAGATATGTCTAAAATCACAGAATTGTTTCAGTGATTACAGAACGTCCCTTTCTGTAAAGACTAAACCCTTTAACCTCTTATTTTCTGAAATGGACTCTTCCAACTTTTGATTTGGATGAGTCTGTTAATGATGCATAGGACAATATTAAAAAAAAAAAAGGCAAACAGTGTAGTGATAAAGTAGCAACTTGAGGCAAACATTGTAGATTCTGATGAGACTGCTCAAAACAGGCCATTTCATCCGGATCTACATTGATTGCAAAGCCTATGTTCCGGTCTGTAGAGTTGGAAGAATTAAGGTGGCTGAATACTTAAGGTAATTAACCCTTAAAGCGCCAAGAAGACCTGCATCTGAAAATGTTGTCTGTTTATGCCGTCTGCTTTTCTGAATATTCTTGCAAACTTTTGAAACCTATTTTTGCATAAGGAGCAGTCTGATCTGGGTCCACACTGTTTGCAGAAATGGCTTTTAAAGTAACCGGCAGAAGACAAAGCAGATGACAATTTAAGGGTTAAAGCATACAAAATTGAGTAGGATTTGCTTATAGACCTTAGATTAACAAGAGTTGGGCTGTTGAGAAATTGATAGAGAATTTTTTTTTTTTTTTTCTTTTGCTTTCTTTTCTTTTTCTAGAATTGTTTCAGTGATTCCAGAACATGTCTTTCTGTAAAGACTAAACCCTTTCACCCCTGATTTTCTGAAGTGGACTCTTCCAACATTGAATTTGGATGAGTCTGTTATTTCAAAATAGGATGATGCATAGGAAGATCTTGAAAAAAAAAGCAAACAGTGTAGGTCCTGATGAGACAGCTCATAAGGAATCATCTCATCTGAATGTACACTGTTTGCAAAGCCTATCTTCCGGTCTGTAGAGTTGAAAGAGTTAAGGTGGCTGAATACTTAGGGTAATTAAAACATACAAAATTGAGTTGGATTAGCTTATTGACAAGTGTTGGGCTGTTGAGAAATTGATATAGAATCTCCCTTTTTTTTTCTTTTCATTTCTTCTTCTAGAATTGCTTCAGTGATTCCAGAATAAATAAAAGAAAAAGTAAAATGAACTGAAATGTGAGAAAACATACCATTAGACAAATGTGCCCAACAAAAACTCAAATCAGCCTGTGCATATACTTGGTTATCCAAAACACCCCCAGTGAAGATTCTGATCAGACTGCATAAATGTGCAGGCTTATCTGAACCATTGCTGGGTGCACATGTACAAAGGTAACACAATTTTTTTTTTCTGATCAGGTTTGGGGGTGGGGGTGGGGGAGAGGGAGGGGGGAAGGGAATGTTCAAAACACATTTGAAAGTTCATAGTTCTAGGTAATAAGGGTACCAGTATGCAGATAAATATTTTCCTATTTCTCCACAAACATGTAAACTGTGGGTACTCATTAGAAGGCACTTTGCTGAAATACTTCACATCAGTACCCACTACATACATTGTATTAGCTCATCTGATCAAGAAGTGCTCAAGGTGAGCTATTGTGGTTGTCAATGTCCATCCTGGGTCGTCCAGTGTCAACAATTTGCTTTAAAAACCTATTTCTCTTACATCCCTTGGTCAATTAACTGGAAACCAGGTAGGAAGCATCGGGGTGACTTGTAGATCAAAAATAGCTAAAATCATTTTGATTGGAAAACCAAGATGGCCACCATGGCCCCCATCTTGAAAATCTATTTTGCGCTTCTTCTCCTAAACCAAAAGGCCAGTTGACTTGAAACTTGGTAGGAAGTATCAGTGCATCGCAGATCAATATTGGCTAAAATTGTTCCGATCAGAAATCCAAGGTGGCCACCATTGTGGCCATCTTGAAAATATATTTTGCGCTGCTCCTCCTGAACCAAAAGCCAAGTGATTCGAAACTTACAGTAGGAAGTATAGTGGGCAACTTATAGATCAAAAATAGTTAAAATCGTTCTGATTGGAAATCCAAGATGGCAGCCATAGCCTATGGTGGCCATCTTGAAAGTCTATTTTGCCCTAGTCTCCTGAACCGAAAGGCCAATTGACTCAAAACTTATTAGGGGCAACTTGTAAATCAAAAATAGCTAAAATCATTCCAGTTGGAATTCAGAGATGGCCGCCATGGTCTTGAAAATCAGTTTTGCCCTTAGTCTCTGGCCAGTTGACTCAAAACGTCGGGTGGTGCGAAGGTGCTGTGTATCTTACATCACCGGGGCGTCCAACTGATATTGACTTACAATTGGGCAAGCCTGCTATCCTTGTAGTGGGTAAGGGTAGAGGGGGATGTTTTTATTTCTTCTGTTTCTTCACTTTCTTTCCTGTTCCTCTTTCTTCCCTGTCCCTCTCTTTCATCTCCTCTACTCTCTCTTCTATCTCTTTTCTCCCTTTCTCTGGGAGACGACACAAAATGACCCTCAAGGGTTGACGTGTCGTTAAACCCCAACACAATCAATCAAAATTAAGTAGGAAGTATCATGGTGACCTGCAAATCAAAAATAGCCAAAATAGTCCCAATCTGAAATCCAAGATGGCTGCCATCTTGCAAATCTATTTTGCGCTTCTTCTCCTGAACTGAAAGACTCATTGACTTTGAAACTTGGTAGGAAGTATCAACTTGTAGAACAAAACGAGCTAACATTAGTCTGATTGGAAATCCAAGATAGCCATCTTGAAAATTTATTTTGCGCTTCTTCTCCTGAACCGAAAGGCCAACTGACTCAAAACTTGGTAGGGAGTATCAGGGCAATTTGTAAATCAAAAATAGCTGAAATCGCTCTGTTTTGATTCCCAAGATGGCCACCACAGCTGCCGTGTTGAAAATCTATATTGAACTTCTTTTCTTGAACAGAGGCCAGCCTCGGTGGCTCAGTTGGATAAGTCCGACTTGTGATCAAGAGGTTGCAGGACCGACCCCTGCAGGGTCGGCAACATTCTTTCATGGAGATATTTTCTAGGGTCATTCTCTCTCTTTGACTTGAAACGTGATAGGAAGTATTGGGGTGATTTGTAGATTAAAAAAAGCTGAAATCATTCTGATCAGAAAGCCAAGATGGTTGCTTAAGCAGCCATGTTGAAAATCTATTTTGAAACAAAATGCCAATCGATTTGAAACTTGATAGGAAGTATCTGGGTGACTTGTAGATCAAAACAAAGCTGAAATTGTTCTGATCGGAAATCCAAAATGGCGGCCACAGTCGCCATTTTGAAAATCTATTTTGAATGGAAAGGCCAATTGATTCAAAACTTAATAGGAAGTATCAGGGTGACTTATAGATCAATATGATTATATGTTGAAAATCTATTTTGAACTTTTTCTCAATTTTTTAACCAGTTGACTCGAAACTTCATTGGAAGTATCAACGTGACATGTAGATCAAAAGTAGCTAAAGTCATTCTGATTGGAAATCCAGGATGGCCACCATCTTGAAAATCTATATTGAATGTCTTCTTTTGAACTGAAAGGCCAGTTGACTTGAAACTTGTCTGGTAATCAGGTGAACCATACAGGGCCATATTGGCCATCTTGTTGGAGAAATATAAAAATTCAGAGGAATTGTTGAGGAAGATAATTCTGGGATAATATTCTCTAGTTCTCTATTAAAAACATTTGAAGTACCTTGCAGGCGATTTTAATGAGTAACCACAACAAAAGTATTGTATGAAAAAAACCAAAAAAAAAAATCCCATAATACCAAGAATGCCTCTGAAAATTATCAACTTTTTTATGCCAAAAAAATCACCTTATCAAAAGCTATGAATATTTATGTTTTGCAAATCAACTGCAGAGAAGCAATAATGAAGTTCTGCAGCTGTGAGTTACTAATTACTTTGAAAATAATTCATATTTGCTCCGATGAATCTTTATCGTATATCTTATTTCACCGTATTTGAAAATACCGTATTTACCCTAGATATCGGGACGCCTTATCTTCTTACCGTACTTGTACTATAATTTGTAAAAGTCTGTTCACTACCTGTTGATGCATTTAAAACATTGCTGGATGAGTGGCAAATAGTGTAGACCCTGATCAGATGCTGCATTCTGCAGCATCTGACCTGGGTCTGCACTGTTTACTCAGCCTGTTTGTCCAAATACTTAGGGATAATACAGTAGATGGCTTTTACTTTAATAGCTTTTTGGTATTCAGTGTCACATCTATGCTTATTCAAACAAGGTTTGCTTATTTCAGATGAGGTCTTAATTGACTGGAAATTACATTTCATAAATGGAAAGTAATTAAAAGGTATAAAAACTGATGTATTGTCCCTGATTAAGCTTTGCTGATTGGCTGATTTGAATATTTTGTGAAGAAAGAATATGATTTTTGAAGAGTTTTGTATTCCCATCCATTAATGTACGTTTAAACTGTTTCATTGTGATTGGTCCTTGCAAATGAAAGTAAGTCAGTTTTAACTTTGAAAATATTATTTCCTGATCACATTTGTAGGTTTTTGCATCTAAACCAATTTCCCACTGAAATGTGATCCAGTTTTAACCCACTTCTTAGTTGACTTTTTCCTGTATGTTTGTTATATTGTTGATACTGAGAGGTTTAATGGCCCTTTGAACAGTATTTGTCATTTTGAGCTGTTTTCCTGAGGGACAGAGAAAGACAGAATAAGTCAGTGGCGTGTTAAAGAGGAGTATTTGAGGATGATTCTGGGATAATTTTGTCCAATGCATATTAGAAGCATCTCACTTCTAATGAGTACCCACAAGATATATTTTTATGGAGCAATAAAAAACATTATCCTTAAGATTGCCAGCAAATACTCTTCCTTATCTTCTCTGCTAGGGTGTATGAGAAAGAAGTCCTCCCCTGGTTGCTTCAAAAGAGGCAAGAACCTTCTTGCCAAAAGAAAGATGGCAGGGCTTGTTCTCAAAAAGTTTCAACATCTCCAAGGAGCACCAATCTGCCACCCATCTGTTATGCTATGAAGACAGACATGCAGACCCTGGTGCAGATAAAAAGACAGACTGGTACACTGTGGTTTTGATAGGGAAAGCTGTTGATTTTTTTTCCACTGCTTTTGTCTACCTGAGAGCATCTGAGGACTGGAGCCAGATTATTGGCTACTTCACAGACTGCTTTACACTGTGCATGTTTCAAAACAAGAAAATTTAAACTGTGTTGTTGTACATGTTACAGTCTAACTACTTTAAAATAAAAAAGATACTAAAATTGCTGCTTATGGTTTATTTTAGTAAGAGATAGACTACTGACTGCTTCATAGACTGCTTCACTGTGCATGTTTCAAAACTAGAAAATTTAAACTCAGTGGTTGTGGAACAGTCTAGCATCTTTAGAAAATTGCCACTAAATTGCTGCTTATGGTTTATTTCCAGTAAGAGATAAGACTATTGGCTGCTTCATAGACTGCTTCACTGTGCATGTTTCAAAACAAGAAAATTTAAATAGTATGGTTGTGGAACAGTCTAAATGCTTTAATGTACCTGTAATTGCTACTAAAATTGCTACCTATGGTCTATTTTCAGTAAGAGATAAGACTGTTGGCTGTTTCACTGTGCATGTTCCAGAACAAGAAAATTTAAACTGTGTGGTTGTAGAACAGTCTAAATTGCTACTAAAATGGCTACTTATGGTTTATTTCCAGTAAGAGATAAGACTAGTTGCTCTTTCATAGACTACTTCACTGTGCATGTTTTAGATTGTGTGGTTGTGCAACAGTCCAAATGCTTTAGAAAATTGCTACTTATGGTTTATTTCCAGTAAGAGATAAATCCCGGGATGAGTTAACCTTTACCACTCTCTGGGCTAATTCAGCAGACAAGCTGATGATGTTTTTCTCATTTTCTCCCAGAAAATAGGCTTTGACATTTCATGCAAATTGTTTCCTTAAACACTTTGCATGAAATGTCAAACTTATTTTCTGGGAAAAATAAGAAATGTATTTCAAAATGTTTTTTGTTGAAATTTTTTTCCCAGCATGCATAGCATTAAGAAATAAACACAAATTTTACATCAGCATTTATGATACTTTCTCATAAAAGCTTCATTTAATCATATAAAGGTAGTAAAAGTTTATGTTGTACGATTCATTTATGAAGTGAAAAGAATTTATGAATATTTCATAAAAGACTTAAATCAATAAGCTTGTATAATTATTATTCAAATTCCCTGGAGACTGATCAGTGTAGAAAAGTATTTTTATAGATAGTTTTATGTCTAGTGTATAATTGATTATATTTTACCATTTGTGGCATCATGGGAGAAAAAGGATAGGATTGCATAAATTTGCAAACAACAATCATAGGCTTATCAAAGTTGCTGCTTAATCTTGTGGTCACTGAATTTTAGGTCTGCAAATTGAGAAGTAAACACTGCAGACTCTAAACAGTCTGCATGACCATACATGCTTATTTGTATCTTCACTGTTTATTTAATCTTTTGCATGTTCTATTTAGCTTCTTTTAAGTTTTGTTTTCCTTCTTTAATGATTAGCATGTTGGGGTAAAAAAATAGCAGACAATATTTAGACTTTCTTTTAATCCCAGAAAAAATGGCTTGACATTTCATGCAAATTGGCCAACAACTTGAAGATATAAAAAAAACAAAAAAAACAAAAAAAAAAATTTTTTTTTTTTTTTATTCAAAATACACAACATTTTGATAATAATTTATAACTCCTTTGAAAAATAAGGAAAAAAATATCAATGTTTTTGGTTTATTTGGAAAATAAAAACAAATCAGTGACCACTATTTTTTTTTATTCAAAATATGGGAAGGCATACTAAGATAATACAATATATTTTTACCTGAAAAAAATATTTTTTTTTCTTTTGTTTGTTTGTTTCTATATGTCTACATGGAAAAATATCTTAGTCTTTTCTATATGTTTCCATGGAAAAATATTTTTTTTTTCTTTTTTTTTGAGAATAGCAGCTTATCTTAGAGACCAAGTTTTATCAGAGACATGGAATGGCATGTATAGCTCTCAGAACGTAAATGTCCTAAAATTTTTAACAATATTCCACTCTTTTTTTAGCTTATTTTTTTTATTTGTTTCTTAAAATACTAAGTGCAAACAATGTAGACCCTGATCAGACTGCTCCATCAGGAAAAGTCTGATCTGGGTCTGCACTGTTTGCTTAAGCTATTTTGTCAACCACTTTGGTGCATAAAGTTTTAGAACATTTACCGAAAGTTTTTTCATCAAAAATAATTTTATGGCTCCAGATAAGATCCATTTTCAATGAAAAATGTATTAATTCATTTCTTATTTCTCCATGGAAATATATCTTGTGGGTACTCATTAGAAGTGCCTCAGTTAGGCTCTTCTAAATAATGAGTACCCACAACACATATTTTCATGGAGAAATGAGAAATATTTATCTGAATGCTCTTCTTATCTGGCACTATGTTTTTTTTTGTTATTTTTTTCTGAAGTCTTTCCCGGCTATTGGTGACCTTTGTCATGTTGCTGATAACCTTTGCAAACAGTTTGGATCCAGATCAGGCCCGACAAAACGTTGGTCCTGGTCTGGATCCAAATTGTTTGAAACCCTGATGGTATTCCTGAAAGATGTTTTTGAAAAGTTAATTTTAAAAAAAATCCACAGATGACAAAAAAGCTTGCAAAATTACCCAGTATGCAAAGAGTTAAAAAAAAAATACGTGGCACTGATTAGAATTGCTTAAATGAGGCAGTTCCAATGGCTACCGGTAAACACAATATCTGAGTTCACAGAGAAATAAGACAAATATTTTTCCAAATACCGGTACACCTATTATCTAGAGCTACGGCATCAGAACCTGCTAATAGATTTCGCTTTCGAAGATTGCATAATCATGTTAAAGCTGCAATTTGCAAATGATTTCTGGGTGTTTTAGATGCAGATATATCTATTAGGTGGCAGAAGAAAACTGTAAAATGCAGATTGAAAGTTACGTTAAACTTTACAGCCGAAGATTCTAATAAAGCTGTTGGAACATTGGTTTATAATTTGTTGGAAAATACATTGAAATTCGGTTGCAAATTCAATATGTAAGACTGAAAATAGAATTTATACAGTATTTGCCAGAGTTTGTTTTTAAAACCTCAGTAAAGTGATAGAAATTAAGATATCGGTAGATGTTAGATATTTTGACTTAGTTGTAGCTCATGGTTAGAAAAAGGACTTTTTACATGTTTTTCTGTAATATTTCACTGATCTTAGCTTTCTATAAGGTGCTTTTTTCAACCAAAAGTATTTTTGTTTTTTCATTTTTTTTTCTTATTTCTCACAAAAACATATGTTTACAGGTACTCATTAGAAGCACTTCCAATGAGTACCCATAACATATGTTTTTTGGACAAAATAAGAAAAAATATTTTCTGGATACCCCCTCTTATCTAATGCTACATCACGAAAACATGTCTATATAGTTTTGACCCCCTTAAACCCCACTTTCATGTAGTAAAACTGGGGTGTACATGGGTATACATTATTTTTCTTATTTCTGCCCAAAAACATAGATTGTTGATACTCGTTAGAACCAACTCGTCAAGGCGGTTCGAACGAGTACCCAGAATCTATGTCTTGAGCAGAAATATTAAAACTGTCAGAATTTTTTATCTGAAAATTTTCATTTTTTGGTGCTAAAATTTTCAGTATATTTGAATAGGCATGTTTTCGTAATGATAACCCAGCAAGCATTCTACGTAAATCTACATCAGGCCGTCATCGGCCCGTCAGCTACCCTGACGGGCCGATGACGGCCCGATATAGATTTACGTAGAATGCTGACTGGGAACTGATTGAGTTACAAAGCCTCTAAAGAGGACTGCAGTGACATTGCTCCTGTGCCTTTCATGCACTTTGAAACACCAAACATCTTTTTTTGTTTCTTTGCCTTCTTCAGCATCCAAAAACAAAGTTTTTGTTTTGTTTTTTAGATCACCTGAGCCAGAGGCTCAGGATGAGCTATTATGATAACTTGCCATCCATCAATCTGTCCATCCATCTGTTCACACCATTTAAGGACTTCTTTTCTGAAACCCCTACGCCAATTTTCTTCAAACTTCATGTGGAACCTTCTGTTAAAGGGGGATTGAAAATTTGAATAAAATTTTGGTCACAGTCTGTTAATTAAGGTGGCTGCTATTCCCATATATGGTAAGAACGCTTAAAAATCTTCTTTCTCCTCCAGAACCAAGAAAGATTAAAGGCTGAAACTTGGTATATAACATCGGGAACTCAAGATATACCAAATTTATTCAAATAGTGATTGTAGGTTGACCTTTGACTTTTTTTCTGGCAAGGTCAAATTTGTATCCCTAAGAATTTGTATGGGGAAAATATTTAAAATCATCTTCTCAAAATTTATTAAAGACTAATGGCTGAAACTTACAATGTATGATCAGAATAGCAAACTCGTTTAGTCACAAATTTTGTCTCATGGGGTTATCTGTCCTTGTTCCAGGGTTTTATACATGTATAAAATTGTATATTCTTTAAACATCTTCTTCTCTGAAGCAACTTCGCTAATTTTCACCAGATTTTACAATGGCCCCTTCTGTAGCAGGGGTATTGTCAATTTGTTCAGATGGTTCTGCATCACTGAACAAAATGGCCACCATGCCCATATATGATAAAAACACTTAAAAATCTTCTTCTCCAGAATCAAGAAAGCTTTGAGGATGTACCTCTTGTTTATGCTTTCGCCTGCTGAAAGCAAGAGTGATATAGCATTTTGCCATGATACTAGGTCCGTATGTCCCTGTGTCACATACGTAACCAGAGACTAACAAATGTTTAAGTTTACATTCAAATTTACATTGACGTTTACGTCCGTGTTTCTCTTGGAGGTCATACCTTTTATGCTAGGAAGTTGAAATTTGATATGCTTCTTACCCAGACCTAGGGTTAGGGCACTTGTGTACTTTGGACACATGTCTAGTTTTTTTTTTTCAGAATGGTATGAAATTGAACCTCAGTAATGTCCAGGTCACACATTCACGGATCACCTCACTGGTTCCACTACCAATTAAATCTCACGGATGCCCCGGAAATGTCAAATTCTCTAGTCTGATACGGATATGATACGGATACACAACGTAGTGTAACCGTACTAGTATGTATTTAGCCGTAACTAACAGTAGAAATCCTTGATTACTTTGGGCCTGTTAAGAGAGTGCTAAAGTGTGCCCACAAAGGGTATGAACTTAGTCATATTAAGAGAGTGCTAAAATGTGCCCACAAAGGGCATGAACTTAGTCATATTAAGAGAGTGCTGAAATGTGCCCACGAAGGGCATGAACTTAGTCATGTTAAGAGAGTGCTAAAGTGTGCCCACGAAGGGCATGAACGTAGTCATTTTAAGAGAGTGCTAAAGTGTGCCCAAGAAGGGCATGAACTTAGTCATGCTAAGAGAGTGCTAAAGTGTGCCCATGAAGGGCATGACTTAATCATGTTAAGAGAGTGCTAAAGTGTGCCCACAAAGGGCATGACCTTAATCATGTTAAGAGAGTGCTAAAGTGTGCCCATGAAAGGCATGAACTTAGTCATGCTAAAGTGTGCCCAAGAAGGGCATGAACTTAGTCATGTTAAGAGAGTGCTAAAGTGTGCCCATGAAAGGCATGAACTTAGTCATGCTAAAGTGTGCCCAAGAAGGGCATGAACTTAGTCATGTTAAGAGAGTGCTAAAGTGTGCCCATAAAAGGACATAAACTTAGTCATGTTAAGAGAGTGCTAAAGGTTAACCCTTAAAGCACTAATCATAGTTGCAGCAGATGAATTTTTATTGTTGATTTTTAGCTCGCCTGTACGAAGTACAAGGAGAGCTATTGTAGTCACCCCGGTCGTCCACGTTTGCGTTTGCGTTTGCGTTTGCGTTTGCGTTTGCGTTCCCGTTCCCGTCACACTGTGTTAAAGTTTTTCAAATGCTTATATCTCAACAGTCACTCCTCACAGAGGCATCAAATTTGGAACTTAGGTACCTTGGAGGGTCTTCTGAGATTCCAAGAGAATAAACCCCTGGGTTCATGCCCCTGGGTGGGGCTAGGGGTCAGAATCTAGGACACCTTTATAATACTGTGTTAAAGTTTTTCAAATTCTTATATCTTGACTTTCACTCCTCATAGAGCATTCATATTTAGAATTTGGGTACCTGGACGAGTCTTCTGAGATTCCAAAAGAACATACCCCTGGGTTCATACCTCAGGGTGGGCCTTGGGGTGGGGCTAGGGGTCAAAATCTAGGACACATTTGTAAAATCTTATATGCCTACAGGTTATAGACACAACTGGTTATACATCAGCTAACTATGTGACATCAGTTTAAGTGTAAGAGAGTGAAGGTCATGGTGACCTACATTTTATGGTCAAGGTCACCTTGATTTCACGGTCCAGTGATTTTGCCTTATATCTTGAATACTATTTGTTGGATAAATGTCACACCTGGGATATTACTTCCATGTGACCCAATGAATGACCACTTACTATATCTAGGTCATTGTGACCTATATTTCATGGTTCAGTGATTTTGCCTTATATCTTGAATACTTTTTGTTGGTTAAATGTCACACCTGGGATATTACTTCCATGTGACCCAATGAATGACCACTTACTATATCTAGGTCATTGTGACCTATATTTCATGGTTCAGTGATTTTGCCTTATATCTTGAATACTATTTGTTGGATAAATGTCACACCTGGGATATTACTTCCATGTGACCCAATGAATGACCACTTACTATATCTAGGTCATTGTGACCTATATTTCATGGTTCAGTGATTTTGCCTTATATCTTGAATACTATTTGTTGGATAAATGTCACACCTGGGATATTAGTTCCTTGTGACCCGATTATTGACGTCAAAATATATCTCTGTTGGTGTGACCTATATTTCATGGTTCAGTGATTTTGCCTTATATCTTGAATGCTATTTGTTGGATAAATGTCACACCTGGGATATTAGTTCCATGTGACCCAATGAATGACCACTTACTATATCTAGGTCATTGTGGCCTATATTTCATGGTTCAGTGATTTTGCCTTATATCTTGAATACTATTTGTTGGATAAATGTCACACCTGGGATATTAGTTCCATGTGACCCAATGAATGACCACTTACTATATCTAGGTCATTGTGACCTATATTTCATGGTTCAGTGATTTTGCCTTATATCTTGAATACTATTTGTTGGATAAATGTCACACCTGGGATATTAGTTCCATGTGACCCAATGAATGACCACTTACTATATCTAGGTCATTGTGACCTATATTTCATGGTTCAGTGATTTTGCCTTATAGCTTGAATACTATTTGTTGGATAAATGTCACACCTGGGATATTAGTTCCTTGTGACCCGATTATTGACGTCAAAATATATCTCTGTTGGTGTGACCTATATTTCATGGTTCAGTGATTTTGCCTTATATCTTGAATACTATTTGTTGGATAAATGTCACACCTGGGATATTAGTTCCTTGTGACCCGATTATTGACGTCAAAATATATCTCTGTTGGTGTGACCTATATTTCATGGTTCAGTGATTTTGCCTTCTATCTTGAATACTATTTGTTGGATAAATGTCACACCTGGGATATTACTTCCATGTGACCCAATGAATGACCACTTACTATATCTAGGTCATTGTGACCTATATTTCATGGTTCAGTGATTTTGCCTTATATCTTGAATACTATTTGTTGGATAAATGTCACACCTGGGATATTAGTTCCTTGTGACCCGATTATTGACGTCAAATTATATCTCTGTTGGTGTGACCCATATTTCATGGTTCAGTGATTTTGCCTTATATCTTGAATATTTGTTGGATAAATGTCACACCTGGGATATTAGTTCCATGTGACCCAATGAATGACCACTTACTATATCTAGGTCATTGTGACCTATATTTCATGCTTCAGTGATTTTGCCTTTTATTTTTATTACTATTTCATGGAGAGTTGTCATACCTGGATTATTATATCTAAGTGACAAAATGATTTACATACAAATACATCTAGGTCAGTGTGACCTATATTATATGGCTTAATGATAAAAATGTTACAATATAAAATGTACCCAGCAGGCGAGCTCGCTGTCCTCCGACAGCTCTTGTTTTTTTATTTTTCATAGAAAAAAAGTCTTGACATTTCATTTGAATCATCTGCTTGGCTTGGTGGCTCAGTTGGATGCATGTCCTACTGGTGATCAGGAGGTTGTGGGCTCGACCCCTGCTGGCGTCGGCAACATTCATTCCTAGAGATTTGATCAAAAAATATTTTCTACAGTCATTCTATCCCTTCTGGTCATTCTCTCCATTCCACTGATTCAAGAAGGGCAGTTGACAGTTTCTGGTGAAAGAATGTGCACAATACTGGTTAACCACTTAGAGGACTAAACCTGCCTAGTAAAAGTGTGGTTAGGTAAACTGACTCCACTTGACATGGCCCCATTGGGTTGACTGGGCCGTAAAACCTCAACACAAACAAAACAATCTGTTTGGCACTTTAAGAGTTAAATTATTCCGACTGACTCCAAAGGAGAGAGAACTTGAATGCCATGTCAGGTTCTTTTATTTCAGAGAATACTGTAAGCAAAATGTTTTAAAATGTTGTCTGCTGATGTAGCAGGTTAAATATTAACTCCTATAAAGTCTTAATTAGATTGCTCTATAGACCCTGAAGAACAGTATTGTTTTTTGTTGTTGTTTTTTTTTTTTTTTTTTTTTTGTGTGTGTGTGTGTGTTTGTGTGTGTGTGTGTGTGTGTGTGTGTTTTAATGCTCAGCATGCTAGGAAAAAATTGCAACAGATGACACCTTGAAATATTTTTTCTTATTTTTTATGTCCGGGTAGTGACGCGGGGATATATTGTTTTTATTCTGTCTGTTTGTTGGTTTGTTGGTTGGACAACTTTAATATTGGTCATAACTTTTGAACCGTATGAGATAGAGCCTTTATATTTGGCATGTAGGTACCTTGTGACAACAGCGTTCCACTCATACAAAAAAGTTTGACCTGTGACCTTGACCTATGACCTACATTAAAGAAAAAATGACCTTGGAACAGGGACATGTTTGTGTTTCACAAACACATCTTGTTTTTCCCAGAAAATAGAGTTTGATATTTCATGCAAATTTTTAGTCTTTAATAGACTCTTTTGTAGACTCTGAAGAATAGTTCTGTTTTTAACGCTTACGCTAGGGTTAAAATTGCAGCAGAAGACATCTTGAAATACTTTTCTTATTTTTGTATTGGAAAGTTTAACATTTTATGCAAAATGTCTGCATAGGAGACAATTTACATGCAATGTCAAACTACTTTTTGGGAAAAATAAGAAAAGTGTGACTGCTGCATTTGCCCAGGGAGTGCTAAAGGTGAAAGCTATCACACTTCAGCTGATGAAACTATAGCAAATTCATTATTCTCTTCCCTCCAAGGACTGAAGCATTACATAACCCATTACAAAGTAATTAACAAAACTTTTCAAGCACTAATCAAATTTAATATCCATGTTTTACAACAAATCAAATTTTCTATATATTTTGTTAACCTTTACCACTATCTGGGGAAATTCAGCAGACGACTAATTAATGATATTTTGAATACTATTCCCTGAAAATAGGCTTTGAAATTTCATGCAAATTGTCTCCTATGGAGACAATTTGCATAAAATGACAAATCCTATTTTCGGGGAGAAATATTCAAAATATCGTCCGCTGCCATTTTTACCCAGCATGCTAAGCATTAATGATACCACAGAAAAAATATTTTAACCCTTAAAGCGCCAGTTACAACTGCAGCAGACGACAATTTTTTATTTTTTGTTTTATTTGGCAGACGATTCACATGAAATGTCAAGACTTGTTTTCTCTGAAAAATAGAAAGAAAAAAAAAATTGAATATCATCTGCTACAAATTTTGCTTGGCGCTTTAAGGGCTAATGTACTGGTACTTTCATCAGTCTTTCAGTTTTTCAGAGAAAATACATCTTGGCATTTCATAAGAATTGTCTGCCAGACAGACAATTCACATGAAGTGTCAAAATTTGTTTTCTAAAATATATATATATATATATATACACATGTATTTCAAATTGTCGTCTGCTGCAGTGGTGATTGGCATTGTAAGGGTGAAGATTGAAAAATGATTTTGAGGTCTTGAATGTGTCTGCTGGGGCCTGAAGTTTAAGACATAAGAAAGAGATTTTCTAACAAGTAGCATGCTTGGTAAAAGTTTCAGCAGATGACACCTTGAAGTATTTTTTCTTATTTTTCCAAGAATATTATTTTTCCAAGAATATAGGATCTGACTTTTCAAGCAGATTGACTCCTTAGGAAACAATGTGCATGAAATGTGAAAGTCTCAGGATGCTTGGTAAGGAGACAGTTTACTTGAAATACTAAATGTTAATAAGACAAATGTATTAATTAACCCTTGTCCTGCTGAACCCGGATATATGCTGCCTTTGCAAACATGTAAATCCAGATCAGTTGGCTTCTAAAGAAGCCATCTGATCTGGATCTGCACTGTTTATCATTTGTATGAATTTGTATCAACAACCTGGATCATGTAATCTGATTGGCTGACAGTTAGAAGTGGGCGTGGCAATGGCTGACAGTTAGAACTGGACATGGCAACTTAAAATATCCAGCAGGACAAGGATTAAAATATATAACATTATGTGAAGCTATTTTTAGTAATTTCTGCCAGAAATATAAGTTATAATTCTCTGGAGGAAATATTTCCTTCTAGAGCAAGGAATAATTATGTACCACCACCTTAGATGAGGAGACATACTGATTTTGGTGTGGATCCTGTTGGCGTTGGCATTGGCATTGGTGTCAGCATCACACTTTCGTGACTGCACAATATCTTATGAAGGGGTGGTTGGATTCTTACCAAATTTTCATGGATATATAATTTGGACATAACAAAGAACTGATTAGATTTTGGTTACCTTGACCTAATTTTCAAGGTCATAGTGGTAGAAAAAAATCAAAAAAAATCATCACACTTTCTAGACTATCTTGTGACCCAATATTTGCTTTCTTATCAAATTTTCATGGATATATAGTTGGGATATAACAAAGAACTGATTAGATTTTGATGACCTTGACCTAATTTTCGAGGTCACAGCAGAAGAAAAACTGAAATATTGTCACACTTTCTTGTCTGCACAATATCTTATGAACCAGTGGTTGGATTCTTACCAAATTTCCATGGCCATATAATTGAGACATAACAAAGAACTGATTGGATTTTGGTGACCTTGACCTAATTAGTAGAAAAATGAAAAACCATTACCCTTTCTTGCCTGCACATGAACCAGTAGCTGGATTCTTACCAAATTTTCATGGATATATAATTGGGACATAACAAAGAACTGATTAGAGTTTGGTGACCTTGACCAAATTTTTGTGACCATGACCTAATTTTCAAGGTCACAGCAGTAGGAAAACTGAAAAATCATAACACTTTTTTGTCTGCACAATATCTTATGAACCAGTGGTTGCATTTTTACCAAATTTCCATGGCCATATAATTGAGACATAACAAAGAACTGATTAGATTTTGGTGACCTTGACCTAATTTTCAAGGTCACAGTGGTAGAAAAATTGAAAGTTTATGGGTTTATGGTGGTGGTGAGGGGTGGGGTGGGGGGCTTCTGTTTTCTCTGAAAACGCTGTTACTAATTTCCATTAGAATGCTATCACACATCCCAACAAGTGTAGAAGACGTTACATCACAAAACTTATTGACATCATTTGAAAATATCAAAACCTTATAGAACAGAATCGGAAGAGAAAAAAAATCATTGTTAGCTTGCCTGAAGGAAAGGACAGGTAGAGCTATAGCAGTCACCAACGTGTCAACATTGGAAAAAGGTTTGGTTTAAGTTTCTGAAAGGCTATATCTCCTGAACCTCCAGATGGAAGTAGTTCATTCTTGCCCTGACCATAGATACTGGTCTGAAGTTCTATGTTGTACCATTTCGAACCACTTGAGTGACCTTGACGACAATGTCATGGACTTGGGGAAAAAAATATTATGTTAAAGTTTCAAAGCAAGATTCGGGCAAGCTATGCTGTCCTGTGACCATTCTTATTTATGATGTGTAATATATAAGTTAATACACCTTGAGTTTAAAGTACAGGAAATATTTCTCTCAGGACTTGCAAGTCTTATGAATGAGTGCAATGTTTGTTTGTCAGATTTGCAAATATCTGGGGAAATATATATTTCTTGTATTTTAAACTCAGAGTGCATTAACCTCTATACTATCTGCTATTTAAAACTGGTGAAATCATCAGGAAAACATGCCTATATAATGTTGACCCCCTTAAACCCCACTTTTATATTGTAAAACTGGGGTTTACAGGGGTATACATTATTTTACTTATTTCTGCTAAAAACATAGATTGTGGGTACTAGTTAGAACCGCCTCATAGAGGCAGTTCTAATGAGTACCCACAACCTATGTTTTAGGCAGAAATATGAAAAATATCCGAATTTTTAGCTGAAAATTTTTCATTTTTTGGTGGTAAAATTTTCAGTATATTTCAATAGACATGTTTTCATAATGTGTAGGGATTTTTTGTACCACATTAATCTTAAGTATTTGAACAAACAGGCCTGAGCAAGCAGTATGGACCCAGTGCAGACTGCAGCCTCCGATCAGCGTCTACACTGTTTGCCACTTATCCAGCACTTTTTAGACTTTGCAAACAGTTTGGACTCACATCAGGCCTGTCAAAATGTCGGGCATGATCTGGATCAAAACTGTTTGACACTCTGATGGTATTCTTGAAAGATTATTTTTTTTAAAAATTAGCTTTAAAAAAAATTCACAGACTACAAAAAAGCATGCAAAATTACCGAGCATGCAAAGAGTTAACTTTGAACATGTTCATTTTACTGCCTAAATGAGTGCCTGGATGAATGCCAGACAATGTAGACTGCTATGATGCCATATCTGATCTGGGTCTATACTATTTGCTCAAAAAACATCCAGGGCTCAGTTGTTCAAAGCATCGTTATCTTAACAAGCTCATTAGTAGTCAAAATGTTAACTGTTCTAGTAAGTACAATATCTAATTCACGGGTAATTTTGCTGAAAAAATGTGAGTAGCTTTTGCAAATGCAAAAGCTGGTCACATTTTTTCAGAAAAAATATTAGCGTATATGCCATATTTGATGATCAAAGATTTTACGATATGTTAACTAACGACATTGTTAGTTTTGAACAACTAGACCCAGGTGGCCAAGTGGTTAAGCGCTTCAAACTTCAGATCACAAGATCCTGGGTTCCAATCCCACTAGAGGCAGAATTCAGCTGGTTCCAATCCCACTAGAGGCAGAATTCAGCTGGTTCCAATCCCACTAGAGGCAGAATTCAGCTCATGACTTTATGGTGCTTCGTTGCATAGAACCTTTCATTACCACCCTTCCATGGTCTCAGTATGACTTAAATAATGTTGAAAGGGAAGAAAAGACCAAATCATCATCTGTTTGCTCAGCTCTGTCTGTCTGTCTGTCCCAGTTTTTAACTCTTTCGGTGCCAAATTTCAGACTACATTTGTCGTCTGCTTTGTTTTTTTCATATACTACTGGAAAGAAGTTAATATGTAAAGTTGAAAGACTGAATGTCAAACTTCTGGATCTACGCTGTTTGCAAAAGCCTATTATTATCACCAGTGGCAGTGAAAGAGTTAAACTAAATACAGTGGAACCTCTGTTAAGCAGCCACCCAGGGGAATGGCCAATTTTGGCTGCTTAAGGGAGGTGGCTGCTTAGCGGAGGTACTCATTCACCAGCAATGTTGCGACAATATAACCGAAATGGTGGGCTGTTAGTGAAATTCACACTATGATTATGATACTTCTTTTAGCATAACGGTATCTATATTTATTTATTGTCTGTAACATGCCTAACTGCCCAAAATAACAATTATATATTGTTTATTCTGATCAATTTTTAGGATAAAATCAGTTTGCTCAAGAAGTATTCAGCAGCAATGCTAATTACTATACCATAATAACACTAAGTATTGGGATAGATGTCATTGCAAACAGTGTAGATCCAGACTCCACAGATTGCAGCATCTGATCTGGGTCTTCACTGTTTGTAATATTTCAGCGTTTCTTGGAATTATGTAGGACCCATACTAAACTCTTCCATGACTATTCTGGAGCTTCTGTGCTTAATTTCTTTAATACGTTCATCTAGAGTCAGCACTTTAGGGGTTTTTGAAGACATGTTTACGAGAGAGTCAACCGAAAAGGATTAGTGAAACTGAAAGTAGAGTTGTTTATTTACCGGAAAAACACACGTGTCAATAATCATTTTGAGCAATTCGCATTCAGCGATTTGACCGTCGCAATTACCTGTAGGCGTAAACATCAACGGTCAATCATCAATATAGGCGTAAACATCAACGGTCAATAGTCCCTTAATCAATTAGTCGGTCTTCATAAATTGTTCGATAAACACAAGCCATGCGGTTCCGGTTGGTCACGCGCTGACCTTTGAACGTCAATGTCGCGTGGTGCTTGAAAAAAAGAAATTAAAACTGTGCAACAAACGAATTATTTTTCTATTACATTTTTTTTCTTTTTTAAAGGTACACATCAAAATAATTAACTTATTATCGTATTTCTTGTCGATAATTAAAAATGTATTTCTCTCTTTTTTTTTTTTTGATGCGGAATGCGATTTCCATGAATTTTTGTATTCCTACTTTCGATTTCTGTGCTGCCGGTTTTCCGACTCGCTGTCAATTTGACCGTTTAACGGAGGGATTTTGGCCCAAAAATCATAAATTATTATGGCCGCTGACCGGAGGAGGGAGGTGACCGTTTATCAGAGGTAAAATATATAGGAAAACACCTCGGGGGGAATAAAAATGGCCGTTAATGGGAGGTGACCGCTCATCGGAGGTGACCGTTAGTGGAGGTTCCACTGTATGATAATTTAGGTTGGAATAGCAACAGCAGTTCTTTTGAACATTCCTGGCCAAAAATGTGCAAAAGCGCAAACTATATGGTCAGGTCATCAAAAGGGAGTAAATCTTAAATTTGTGACCAATGCTTGGTGTACTGGGTTAAAAATTCAGCTAACATCATTTTGAAATATTTTCTTATTTTTGCCAGATAATAGACATTGATTTGTCATGCAGATTGTCTCCTTAGGAGACAATTTAACAATTTGCATGAAATGTCAAAATCTGTTTTCCGGGAAAATAGGAAAAATATCAGTTTATCAAATAAGAAGTATATCATCAATTTATCGTTTGCTGAATCTAGAGTGGTAAAAGTAAACAAGGTCATTGGAGCAGTAAGTTAGATTTGCCTACTTTCGGATACAAATCTTAACCAAAGTCTTCTACTATTTATAAAATAAACAAAATTTAAATTCCTTTTGTGTCTGTGTTTTTCCTGTCACTTAAAAATCTAGTCTCCCATCAATTTACGCTAACAGGCAACATTTATACCTTATAATGCAATGAATCACCTCTTTGTCAACTACAGTTTCATTAAATCAGTATTTATCTAGAGTTTATACACTACGGGACAAATGGCAGTGGAAATTGACAATTTGTATAGCTAGATTTCAAATGTGCTTATGTTCCGCCTCATACACACGAACGACACGCGCCTAATATTGATTTTCTATTAAATTGCAAATTACGATATTTCATGTACGTGCACTGCTATACCATTAGATTTCAAATCCTGATTATCCTACCAAATTCCTTTGTTTGCAGTCTCCTTTATCAGTCCTGTAAGTTGATTTTATTAACCCTTTGTCAGCTGATGACAAATTCAGCAGGCGACAAACAAGCTTCATACTTTACCCTGGCACTAGGGCTTACATTTCATGTGAATTGTCTCCTAAGGAGACAATTTACATGAAATGTTAAGCCCTAGTTCCCTGAAAAAAATGAGAAAATCATTTCAAAATGTTATCAGCTATTATTTTGATTCTGTGTGCTAAGAGCTAAAGGGGAACTTGATGGGGTTAACTTGTCAATTTAAAGAAATTGTGAAAAATGGCAAGCAGTTGTATTGTTTTGCTTCAAGAAGACTTTTTTTTTTTTTTTTTAAACCTATCAGTGCAACTTTACACTAGTGCAACTTCCCTATGACAGCCACAATAGGAAAGACAGAAAACTGACTATAGTAGGAAGGTGCCTATTTACATTGAATGGGCCCTTTTAGCACAACTATTTGGACTGGTCTATTTTCAACAGCAGGGTTTATGTCAGAAGAGATTCAGTATGTCAGGGATGCAGTATGTCAGAAAGAGATACACTGTGTCAGGAAGAGATGCAGTAAGTCGAAAAAAGATACAGTGTGTCAGAAAGAGATGCAGTATGTCAGAAAGAGATACACTGTGTCAGGAAGAGATGCAGTAAGTCGAAAAAAGATACAGTGTGTCAGAAAGAGATGCTGTATGTCAGAAAGAGATACACTGTGTCAGGAAGAGATGCAGTAAGTCGAAAAATGATGCAGTATGTCAGGAAGAGATGCAGTATGTCAAGAATAGATACAGCATGTAGGAAAGTCTCATGCAGTATATCAAGAAAAGTTGCAGTACCTGTAAGTTGGAAAGAGATTCAGCATGTCAGAAAGAGATGTAGTAAGTCAAGAAAAGAAAGAGATGCAGAATGTCAGACAGAAATGCAGTATGTCAGCAATAGATAAAATGTGTAGGAAAGAGATTTAGTGTGTCAGGAATAGATACAGTATGTTGGAAAGAGATGCAGTATGTCAGAAAGAGATCAGTATGCTGGAAAGAAGTTCAGATCGGAAATGGGTTCAGTATGTCAGGACGAGATCAGTATGTTGGAAAGGGATTCAGTGTGTCAGGAATAGATGCAGTATGTTGGAAAAGTGATTCGGTATATCAGGAAGAGATTTGGTAGGAAAGAGATGAGGTATGTAGGAAAGAGATTCAGTATGTCAGAAAGAGGTGCAGTATTTTGGAAAGAGATTCAGTATGTCAGGAATAGATGCAGTATGTTGGAAAGAGATTTAGTATGTTTGGAATAGATACAGTATGTTGGAAAGAGATTCAGTATATCAGCAGGAGATGTGGTATGATGGAAAGAGATTCAGTATGTCAGGAAGAATTGCAGTATGTTCATAAGAGATTTGGTAGGAAATCAGTATATAGGAAAGAAATTCAGTATATGTCAGGAGTAGATGCAGTATATTGTAAAGAGATTCAGTATGTCAGGAAGAAATGCAGTATGTTGGAAAGAGATTCAATATGTCAGGAATAAATGCAGCTTGTTGGAAAGAGGTTCAGTTTGTCAGGACAAGATCAGTATGTTGGAGAGAGATTCAGTATGTCAGGAATAGATGCAGTATGTTGGAAAGAGATTTAGTATGTCAGGAAGAGATCAGTATATAGGAAAGAGATTCAGTATGTCAGGAAGAGTTCAGTATGTTGGAAAGGGATTCAGTATGTCTGGAATAGATACAGTATGTTGGAAAGAGATTCAGTATGTCAGGAAAAGATGCAGTACAGATTAAAGTCTAACAGTGAATCATTAAGGAAGTACAACCTAGTAAAATGTTGTGTAAGGAATTAGTGGAAGACACACCAGTAATGCCTGTACATTCTTAGTTATTTTCCCTATTCTTCTTGGAGACAAAATGGGGACTTTGTTATTGCTTTCATCTGTCCACCTGTCATACAGTTGTTTCCTACAACACTGGACAGATGTCATCCAAATCTGCTGTGCCCATCTCTATAGCACAATTGGTAGCCTGTCTGACTGCAGATCCAGGGGGGGGGGGGGGGGGGGGGGGGTGCAAGTTCAAATCCCAGCTCAACTACATAACTTTCATGGAAATTGATCATAAATCATTTCCACAGTCATTCTCCTGCTTCCGCTGGCATAAGAAGGGAAGCTGTCAGTTACTGTGAAAGTATGTGCACAAGTACTGGTTAACTACAAGCCTTCTCAAGAAAAGTGTGAATAGGTTAACCCTTATCCTGCTGAACCCGGATATACGCTGCCTTTGCAAACAGTGTAGATCCAGATCAGTTGGCTTCTGAAGAAGCCAACTGATCTGGATCTGCACTGTTCAATCATTACACGAATTTGTATCAACAGCCTGGATGAAGTAATCTGATTGGCTGAAAATTAGAGGTGGGGAATTTGCCTTGAAAAGGCTAAAGGATTTATGCTGCAGAGTACCAAAGCTGTCCTGAGCAATAAACGGCAATTTTACAGTAAATGTTGTACCTTTAGATTAGAAGGGTATCCATACAAATACATATCCTTTTTTTTTTTTTTTTTATTTCTCTACAAAAATTTTACTTCTAGGTACTCATTTGAAGGCATTTCCAAAAAATTACTATAACGCATTTTTCATAGAGAAATAAGAAAAAAAAAATATCTGTACTTTCCCTGTTCAAGATGCATCTTTTCTGGATTTACGTCAGCTGTATCTCATAGTGCTAGATAAGAGCTGGTAACAAGTAAATATTTTTCTTATTTCTTCCACAAAAACATATGTTGTGGGTACTCATTAGATGTGCCTTGTTGAGGCGCTTCTAATGAATACACACAACATGATTTTGTGGAGAAATAAGAAGAATATCAATACTTTTTTGTTTGAAAATTATGCTATATTTGGAGCTATGCTATATCTCTAATTCAATTTCATTTGATGCTTCTTAAACTGATTTGGAATTTAAAGTAAGAAGACAAAATCAGAGATTGCATCTTAGAAAACTATAATTGTATCTCTAATATCTGGTTTTATAGCGTAAGCAACACCAGAGCTGCATAAGCAGTAGCGATTAAAATAAGTCGGACAAACATAAGCACTAGTCCCAAGGCTGTAGATAAGGCCTTTATTTTGGAAAATAAAATGAAATTGGACAGACATAAGGACTAGATCTAAGGCGTAGATAAGTCCTTTATTTTGGAGATAAAAATAAAATTGGACAGACATAAGCACTAGTTCTGAGGCTGTAAATAAGTCCTTTATTTTGGAGATAAAATTAATTGGACAAACATAAGCACAGTCTAGTTCCAAGGCTGTAGCTATGTTCTTTTTTTGGAGATAAAAATAGAATTGGACAGACATAAGCACTAGTTCCAAGATTGTTGATAAGTCCTTTATTTTGGAGATAAGAATAAAATTGGAAAGACATAAGCTCTAGTTTTGAGTCTGTAGATAAGTCCTTTATTTTGGAGATAAAAATAAAATTGGACAAACAAAAGCACTGGTTCTGAAGCTGTGGACAAGACCTTTATTTTGGAGATAGAAAATAAATTTGGACAGATATAAGGACTGGTTCCAAGGCTGTAGATTAATCTTTATTTTTGAGTTTTGAGATAAAAATAAATTGGACAGACATAAGCACTAGTTCCAAGGCTGTGGATAAGTCCTTTATTTTGGAGATAAAAATAAATTGGACAGACATAAGCATTAGTTCCAATGCTGTGGATAAGTACCGGTTATTTTATTATGGAGATTAAAATGTCAATATCTTTTTACAAGTTTGGAAATAGATTGGTCCAAAGAGTTGTAGTAGAAGAGTCCACTCTACATAAATGAGTTAAAGCATAATTTAGTTATTTCATTAGAATCATCTCACTAAGGAGATTCTTCCGAGATCAGACAACTGATATTTTTAAAATTTCAAAATAATAATCAACTATCACATGAACCACCTCTTTCTTGCATATGCCTAGGCTAAGCCTTGGGCAATAGCATTTGACAAGCCCATTGGCCAGATTTTGTCGGTATCAATCTGGGTCCAAAACTAATGATGTTGCTGCTAAGTTAATGTATCATTAAAATTTTGATCATTAAATATGGCATATACACTAATATTTTCCTGAAAAAAAATGTGAGTAGCTTTTGCATTTGCAAAAGCTACTCACACTTTTTCAGCAAAAATACCTGTGAATTAGATATAGTACTTACTAGAACAGTTAACATTTTGACCACTAATGAGCTCGTTAAGCGAACAATGCTTGGAACAACTGGGCCTCGTATGCCAGAAATAAAAAATTACTGACAGCACGTCATTGCCATTTTTGCTAACTGACCATAGATGGATAGACAGGCTCACTCTTTGAAAGTCGACCATTGAGTTAGTCGGGTTTTCTGCTAATCCAGACTTGCATATTCCTGAGGCTTCAGGAGTTATGGCCATGTTTACTAACTGACTACAAAAAAAGAATTTTGGCCTTGGCTCTGCTTTGGTCAAAGAAAAATGCATATATGGCTGTATATGTGTAGAGAGTCATGCTATCTTTAATTCTAACATGGTGCGCCTATGTAGGCAATGGAGAAAACCAGTGATTTATTCTGTAACAAATCACTGGGCGGAAGTGCGCGAAGCAATCTTGCGCCGTTCTGACATCATTTTGACACTTTGCTGACGTCAGTCTTAGTTTGCATGTTGTTAAGCGGCCTAACATTGATTTTCTCGAGTCAGCAATGTAATAAATGCATGTAAACATGAGTGTTAGTCAAAACTTTGGCGGGATTTCTTTATGGGATGGTGGTAAGTTGGAAGAATTTGAAGGATACATTTACTTTTTTGTCATTTTCTATGTGTTAGAATCGAAATAAATCAGCTCATGTGTGTGATTTTTTTTTAGTTATAAATCACAGTTTGTCAGCTAGTTATAAGTAAATAAATCACCCGTGCTCTGCACTCGTGGTTTGATCTACTTTACAACTGACCTCCAAACAGTGATTTATTACTAAACAATTCACTGTTAGAGCTGATCTATTTCTTAAACAAACTCTGAAACTGGTGGGTCAGTTTCCTCAAATTTCATATGGTGCCTTCTGTTGAAGGAAGATTGAGTTCATTCAAATAATCATGCTCCATTAACCAAGATTGCCACGATGCTAGTATATGGTAGAAATCATCTTTGAGGCTGAATCTTGGTGTATACCAGTAGCATCGGGGATGGGAGGTCTGCCAAGTTTGTCTAAGTTGACCTTTGGTCTGATCAGGGTCTAAGCTGTATACCACCCCTCCAGCAGTTTTTGGACACAACAGATAGTTGAAGGAACTTGCTCAGATTTTAACCCTTCTCTTGCTGAGCACGACATGTCCTGCTTTAGCAAACAGTGGAGATCCAGATCAGTTGGCTTCTAAAGAAGCCAACTGATCTGGATCTGCACTGTTTGTCATTAAATATGTGAATTTCTATCAAAAACCCAGATCAAGTACATGTAATCTGATTGGCTGGAAATTAGAAGTGGGCATGGCATCTTAATTTATTCAACATGACAAGGGTTAAGAGAAGTTTGGTAAGGCGTTAGGATATCCAAATATTTATGGTAAATACAGAACTTGATATATATGCATGTAAGTTTGACGTACACTGGAACCTCTTTATAAGACAGTTCATTGCCGGCTTCTGTGGCTCAGTTGGATGCGCCGTCAGACTGGAGACCAGGAGGTCGCCGGTTCAACCCCCGCCGAAGTCAGCAACATTCTTTCGTGGAGATTGATCACGAAATATTTTCTATGGTCATTCTCTCCCTTCCGCTGACTCAAGAAGGGCAGTTGTCAGTTTCTGGCGAAAGCATGTGCACAATACTGGTTAACCGCTTAGAGGACTAAGCCTGCCCAGTAAACGTGTGGTTAGGTAAACTGACTGTGCTCGACATGACCCCATTGGGTTGACTGGGCTGTAAAATCTCAAAACAAACAAAAAGACAGTTCATTACAAGATGGTTTTAGATATAAGATGGTTTGAAGGTGATCCAAAAGTGGCATCCAAACAAAAATGTATAAATTACAGTAAAACTTCAATAGCTCGAACACCGATGGCTTGTTTACCATGGATCATTCGAACTCGTTTTTGAGTCCCTATGAAATTCTCCCGATAGGTCCGGAAAACAAATATTAAGGTAAATGTTCTGATTTTACAATGAAATTGTATGTTGAGTGTACTCATTAGAATCACCTCATTGAGGTGATTCTAATGAGTACACTCAACATACAGTTATTGTATAGAAGAATCCCTAATTTATCACCATTTGCTTCCTGACCTTGGGCCATAATTAACCCTCAGTGGCTTGAACTACCCGTATCTCGAACAAATTTTTGGTCTCAATGATGTTCGAGCCATTGAAGTTCGAGTGTATATAGAAAAATGACTATTTATGGATACAAACGAAAATGTATAGATTATATAGAAAAATGACCATTTATGGATAAAAACAAGATGTATAGATTATATAGAAAACTGACCATTTATGGTCATTTTTCTATATAATCTATATACGAGGGATGTTCGAAATGAATTGCTTATTGTCCTCTAGCTCGATATCCACGTGGGGCACGATAAAAACCAATACATGCCTGTATAGGGCTATTCAATATATACACAATGGTGTATAAATGTACATGTTAGACTAAGTGTAAGACATAAAATTTGCCATTTGAATACACGCAGTCATTGACCACTGCAGTAAAAATGGTTGGTAGAAGCGTCGACAAAAAAGATGAAATACGGGCTTACATCAAAGCTCGCTTAAAACTTGGTTGTTCTTTGAAGAAGCTGATGACTGAAATTTCTACTGCTTTTGGACCTTCTTGTGTGTCTTATGACACAGTTCGGCGGTGGAAAAAGAAATTTGAGTCTGGTGTAGAGTCCATCAAAAATGCACCGAAATCAGGTAGGCCAAAATCTGCATCTCGTAAAGAAATCGTTTCCAAAATAAAGGAAATCATTGAAGGAGATGCCAGATTTACAGTTCGTGATATTGCACGAAAGGTAGGCATATCACTATCAACGGTTCACCTTATTTTGAAGAAGCATTTGAAAGTCAGAAAGATTTCTGCTAGATGTGTGCCACATCTGTTGACTGACGAGCAAAAGAGGCAACGGGTTAAAGTGGCCAAAAAGCTGCTTCAATTGTTTCCAAAATATGACAAAAAGCAGTTTGCCAATGTCGTCACATGTGATGAAACCTGGGTCCATTATTTTGAGCCCGTCAGCAAGGTTAGCAATAAGATCTGGGCCCCTAAACACAGCAAACGCCCAATAATTGCCAAACGTTCTTTGAGTACAAAGAAGGTTTTGTATGCAATCTTCTTCTCTGGTGAAGGAGTCGCAATAAAAGTGCCAGTGAAAAAGGGCAAAAGCATCACCGGAAAGTACTACAAAGACGTAGTACTGAAGAAACGGAAAAAGTATTATCAGAATTGACGCCCTGCCACTGGTTTTAAACATGTCCGTCTTCTACATGACAATGCCCCAGCTCATACCTCCGCAATAGTTACGGCATTTTTGAAGAAAGAAAAAGTAATTGTTTTGCCTCAGCCCCCGTATTCCCCAGACCTTGCCCCATGTGATTTCTTTTTGTTTCCGAAATTGAAAGCATTCCTTGCTGGGCGGAAATACCAGTCCCGACAGGCACTTGGATCTGCCATTCATCAGTACCTTATTACTGTGCCCAAATCAGCGTACCGTGACGCTTTCAAGAAGTGGATACATCGGCTGAAACTTTGCATTTCTAGCCACGGGGAGTACTTCGAGGGCATGAAATGAGTACTTTTGGGCTAACTTGAAATTTGAAGTCTCCAGATAGAAATAAGCAATTCATTTCGAACATCCCTCGTATCTTGGTAATCATGTTAGTTAAACACGGTTGTTTAGCTAAAATGGTTTTTGCTTTGGATCCTAGCAATAGTGTTATAAAGAGATTGTGGTGTATCGGGAATCAGTTTTTGCAAGCATCCTATAGCTTTTGTCTAAAAAAAAAAAAAGAGTTCCAGTTTGGGGACATAATTCTTAACTCCTATACAAATAAATCATACATATTTTTTTTCAATCTTGTTCCGAACAAAAAGAGATAAAGAATATATTCCAATGTAATTTGCAATAAAAGCCTGCAGTGGTTTTCTGAAAGGCCATATTGAATGCATCCTAATGATATTTGAAATTATCCCATTTGAAATGATTTATAAATTTATCTTATACAGTAATACCTTGTAGAATGGGTTTCTCCTCTGTTGCAATAATTGTTAAAAGGGTAAGACTAATTTCACAAGCTTTCTTCATTTAACACTTAAAGCGCTAAGCCAAATTGCAGCAGATAGTTTTCAATTTCTTTTTTCAGAGAAATATAATCTAGCACTTCATCTGAATTGTCTGCTAGGATACACAAAAAAAAAAGGCATTACGAAAACACGCCTTTTCAAATATATAGAAAATTTCACCTCCAAAAACTGAAAATTTTCAGATAAAAAAAACCCTGATATTTTTCATATTTCTGCTCAAAACATAGATTGTGGGTACTCATTAGAACCGCCTCACAGAGGGGGTTCTAACAAGTACCCACAGTCTGTGTTTTGAGCAGAAATATGAAAAATAATGTATACCCCTGTAAACCCCAGTTTTACTATATAAAAATGGGGTATACGGGGTTCAAAGTTATATAGGCTTCATTTGTGATGGATTGCTGTATGTATCAACCATATTCATTTTAATCATTACTGATGGGCAAATTCATCAGACAACAAATTGATGATATTTTCTTATTTTTCCCAGAAAACAGGATTTGACATTTCATGCAAATTGGAGACAACTTGCATGAAATATCAAAACCTGTTTCCTGGGAAAATAAGAAATAGTATTTCATTATGTTGTCTGCTGAAAATTTTATGCAAGAGACGAAATCCAGGTAACATAGCTGCTCTATTCTTGTCGCTGTGACAGCAGAGTGCTGTTGATAGAGGGTTGTGGTGAAAAACCTGGACTGGGACATTGGCAAACAGTGCAGACCCAGATCAGACACTGCACAACTCGGCGTCTGATAAGGGTCTGCACTGTTTACATTAATTACAGGGAGTTAAGGGTAAAGTGAAAGGTTTAAGTCCCTGTTCAGGAGTACTTTCCCTGCTTACACGCAGGGATGATTGACCCATCAGTGTTGTCAGTGCTTTAATTCTAAAGTTTCCTAGTCCACATAGAAAGATTTCGATGCACTGAAAGAATTTTTCTTATTAACCCTTAAAGCACTAAGAAATAATTGTAGCGGATGTGACATTCTATTTTTTGTTATTTTTTTCAGAGAAAGTATTGGTCTTGACATTTCATGTGAATTGGCTTGGCAGTCAATTCACATGAAATGACAGTTTAGACTCATTTTCTTTGAAAAATAAAAAGAAATATTTCACATTATTGTCTCCTTCAGCTGTGATTGGGTGCTTTAAGGGTTATCTTAGCTTGGTGAGGTGCCTCTAAGCGTCGTTAGCTTAACGAGCTCGTTAAGGGTCATTTCGTTAACTGTTTTAGCGGATTCAATACACAATATTTTGATATTTTTTGCTGAAAAAATGTGAGTAGCTTTTGCACTGCAAAAGCTACTCACATTTTTTCAGCAAAAAATTTCAGCATATTTGCGTATCACTCAATTAAAATTTTAACGAATCGTTAACTAACGACATCTGCCAACAACAAAGGCTCTGGCGAGACTGCGCTTATGCGCAGGCTCGCCTGAGCCTTTGCTGGTGGCCTAAGTGATAAGAAACGTTTTCTCACATACTGGTTCATATTACCTACCATAGTTACCCTAAATATTCAGACAGGCTGAGCAAACAGTATAGACCACATCAGACGTCTGATCAGGGTCTACACCATTTGCCACGAGTCCAGCAGTTTTTAGATACATCAACAGATGGTCAAAATTACCTGTCCATTTGTGAGAACAAGTATGGTAAGGAGTTAAGGATGTGCATTGATAAGGTAATGGTGGACCTGGGTCTGTGCTGGTCCAATAAATAATATGGGCCGTGTCAAGCGAAAAAAGTGCCTTCGAGCATGCGCAAAGTGTGCGGATTCACATCATCCTGCACATGCGGGAAGTCTCATCTGGACATTTGCTCTCCATTGAAACATTCTATGTTATCCAATGATTTTGTTTGCGGACAGCAAAGGACCTGATCAGGCTGCGCATTTGCGCAGCCTGATCTGGGCCTTTGCTGTCAGCATATGCCCAAAGGCACATTTTTGAATGGTGCGGCGCACATAGTGGATTTCGGATGTGAGCATAGCTCTGGATAAAATTACCGGTATTTTTGTTTTTGGTGTATTTTTTTTTTTTTTTTTTTTTTGTTGTTGTTTTTTCAGCCAAAAAGTTTTGTTATTTTTCTCATCTCTCCACAAAAACGTATATTGTGAGTACTCATCCGAATCACATCAATGAGGTGATTCCAATGAGTAGCCATAACATATGTTTTCGTATAAAAATAAGAAAAATATTGTCTGAATACTCTGCTTATCTGGAGAGCTACATTTCATAGGAAATTCATTTGTTATTTATGTTCTGTTATTATAACTATTGATCTATCATGTAAATTTACAAAGTTTATTAACGTTATATATCATTATTTTTTAGAAGCTATGTACCAGGGAAAATTTAATTAGCACATTTCTGAAAATTCCATTTATCTAAGAACTTTAGACTCTGGGGCTTAATACAGCCATATATCTTCATGAAGATATACCACATTTACCCAAGGTATTTTTGGATAGATACCCCTGAGCAAACAGCCTAGACCCAGATCTGTATACACGGCATCTGATCAGGGTCTACAGTTTTGGCCATTTATCTAGCAATTTATAAACACGTCAATAGGTAGAAAAATGAATTTGTTAAAATTTTAGGATGAATATGGTAAGGAGTTAACCCTTGTCCTGCTGAATAAATTAATAAGCCACGCCTACTTCTAATTTTCAGCCAATCAGATTGCTTGATCTGGATTACCGCTTTAAATTCACATACTTAATGACAAACAGTGCAGAGCTTCAGAAGCCAACTGATCTGGATCTACACTGTTTGCAAAGGCAGGGTATATCATGGTTGAGCAGGACAAGGGTTAAGTTGTCTGAATATTTAGGGCAAATAAGGTACTTGAGTATGGTCCTAGAAAACGCAGGACAGCATAGTTTGCCTGAATAGATAGTATAAAATTTAACCCTGGTCCTGCTGAACCAGGATATGCAAACATTGTAGATCCAGATCAGTTGGCTTCTTCAGAAATGTATGTTGTGTGTTCTCATTAGAATTGCCTCATCAAGGATGATTCTAATGAATACACTCAACATCCCATTATTTTATAGAAGATTGAAAAGGCATCCATAAATTACCTCAACCTGGTGCTATGATTAACCCTCACCCATGCCTAGAACAAGTTTCCATGGTTCGAAAGACCATCGAACCATTGAAGTACAATTGTACCTAGAATTCCTTGACGTTTTCATCAAAGTTACTTAGCAGGGTTATATATAGTTTCATCATATAAGAAAAATTTGCACAAGAATATACCCTGCGGGTACTTCTTGGACTTGCCTCACTGAGGCAGTTCTAGTGGGCCTGAGTACCCCAAAAGTGCAAAAAATAAGTCTTAGTTATACCATGGTTCGTGCACATATACGATGCGATAATGCACAAGCGTGAGCGAGTGCATTATCGCACGTACATGTGCACAACCATGGTATAACTGACTTATCACATTTGCATGCATGTAGACCATATACATCGCGAGATATTTCATGCTGAAAGTTGGGAAATTAGGCCACTATGTGATAACTATACTTATCCTCTAAGTTTTCCCTTTATGCAGAGCTTGGTTTACCCTTGTCATGCTGAATAAATTAAGATGCCTTCTAATTTTCAGCCAGTCAGATCACTTGATCCGGATTGTTGTTATAAATTCACATACATAATGGCAAACAGTGCAGATCCAGATCAGTTGGCTTCTTCAGAAGCCAACTGATCTGAATCTACACTGTTTGCAAAGGCAAGTTATATCTGGGTTCATCAGGACTAGGGTTAAGATTGATGGGTGTGCAGGCTGATGGCATCTCTTGATGACCTTTTCGCGCATGCCGGTTTATTTTAAAAGAAAAAAAAAAGCTGAATTTAAATTATTATAATTTGTTGCCACAGATTACTGTTAAATGGGCTTTTTCCCAATAAATTAGGTCTTATATTATAATCTATATATTTATATTTATAAATTGTACCTTTTAGACTATTTTTTTGAAATTTACAATCTATATATTTATATTTATAGTCTACCATAATAACCCTACATATTGGGACATACAGGCCTTTAATAGCAACAGTGTAGACCCAGATCGGATGCTGCAGAATGTGGTGTCTGATTAGGGTCTACACTGTTCACCATTTGTCCAGCAATATTTTAAAAACATCTACAGGTAGTAGAACAGACTTTTACAAATCATAGGACAAGTATGGTAAGGAGTTAAGGTGTCCTAATATTTAAAGTAAATATGGTTTGTCTTTTTTTCTTTTTTTTTTTTTAAATTACAGGAACAGTGTATATGTATATACAGTTGCTTATAAATCTTTAGCATGCACTTGGGTGAAATTAGCAGATGACAAAATTTAAGGCCTAGCATTTCGGGTAGAAATTTCAGAGGATGACATTTTGAAATATCTTTCTTATTTTTCCAGAAAGTAGGCTGTTGACATTACATGCAAGTTGTCTCCTTAGGAGACAATTTGCATGAAATGTTAAAGCTATTTTTGAAGGTGGGAGGGAGAGGGGGAGGGGGTGGGGAATAAGAAAAATGTCATCAATTTGTTGTCCTCTGAATTTGCTAAGAGCATGGTAAAGATTAAAGTAAATACATCTGAAAAGGGAGACAACTTTTGGAGGGCCCAATTGTTCAAAGCATCATTAGCTTAATGAACTTGTTAGTAGTGGTCAAAATTTTAGCTGTTCTAGTAAGTACAATATCTAATTCACACTTATTTTTGCTGAAAAAATGTAAGTAGCTTTTGCAAATGCAAAAGCAACCCGGTACTCGCATTTTTCCAGCAAAAATATTAGCATATATGCCATCTTTAATGATAAAGTTTTAACGATACATTAACTAACAACATTGTTAGTTTTGAACAAATAGGCCCTGGTGTTCGAATCCTTTCCAGAAATGGGGGCTACTCTTAAAAAACCAGAATTTGCTCCCTATGAGAGTAAATCCTTTCCTTTAAGAATAGCCCTCATGAGAAGGAAGACAAATATTTTATATTTTCATGTCAGAGTTATTTCCCTTAGAGATGTATCCATTCATTTAAATAAGTAATATTTTTATTATTTTGCCCAGAAAATAAACCTTAACGTTTCATTTTCATTGTTGCCAAAGGAGACTGAGTAGACAGTCTGACTCTGTTGTCAGTGAAAAACAAGAAGAGGATTTTAACCTTTACCACTCTTTAGGAAAATACAGCGGAGGATAAAACGATGATACTTTTCTTATTTTTTTTTTTTTTTTGAGAAAACTGGCTGATAATTTATGCAAATTGTCTCCTAAGGAGGCAATGTACATAAAATGTCAAGACTGTTTTCCGAGAAAATAAGAAAAATATTTCAAAATGTCACATGCTGAAAGTTTTTACAAGCATGCTAAGCATTAAAAATGAGTCATTTCAAGGTAAATGGGTTTTCAGTGGCATATTGTGACACAATAAAATCCCAGATTGTTCTGCACAGATATGTTCAGTAAATGTCCTAAAATTTTATAAACCAAAGTTTCTGACAAAATGGCTCCTGAAGGAACAGTCTGATCAGGGTCTACATTTTTGCCATTCCACTAAGTATTTTAAGAAACAACTGTACAAAAAGCAAAATTTAGGCCTAAAAGGTATGGAATAAAGTGTTCAAAATTTTAGGACATTTACTGTATTTCATTGCAGGCTGATGTTGAAGAATATACTGATACCTGTATATCATGTTGGATTAAAATTTTAGCAGACAACATTTAAAAAAAACATATGTTGTGGTACTCATTAGAAGCGCCTCGGTGAGGCGCTTCTAATGAGTACCCACAACATGTTTTCATGGAGAAATAAGAGAAAATATTTACCTGATACTCTTATCTAGACCTATGATTTTTTATGCCCCAGCCATTCGAAGAATGGTGGATTTAGGGTATATACCGTATTCGGCCTAATAACTGCACTGTGCGCTTAGGTTTTTCAAAATTACTGGAAAAACTTCCAGTTAAATATTCACCTAATAAGGGCACACTTTAAAGAAAGATCAGCAGAGGACTTAATGAGGAGCATATTTAATGATGCTTATGCGAAATTATTTTCTGACATTCTCTATATAAAAAAAAAACATATGTTGTGGGTACTCGCTTGAATTGCCTCGACTTGTCGAGGCAATTCAAATGAGTACCCACAACATATGTTTCGCTAAACAAGTAGCTAAAAGTACGCTGGCTGTAATCTAAAGACTACTAAATAGCTTGCCTGTGGGCTTATAGGAGCATGTGCGGTAATTAGGTCGAATACGGTAGTGCTCCGAGATGGTGTTAACAATTTGCATTTGTTTTTCAGGCATTAGCAATTTGTGTTTAAGTTTTTCTGACGGGGGCATTCCTGTCCTTTGGACACATTTCTAGTTGTTTTTTTTCCCTTAGATATAGAATTTGAAATTTCATGCAAAAATTTTCTCACACGAAATGTCATACAGTAATTTCTGCAAAAAATAAAAATTATCATCTATTTGTTATCTCCTGAGTTTACCTAGAGAGTGCTTAAGCCTAACAGCAGAAGAAAATCAGAGCTTGGTATAAAAGAAAAAAAAATATACATACATATATACTTACATATATATTTCCTAGAAAATAAGGTTTGACATTTTTCATTAAGTACTTAGCTTGGAATGTTAAACTCTGTTTTCTGGGAAGTGTAAGAAAAATATTTCAAATTGTCATCTACAGATTACCCAGTATCCAAAGCATTATAAAGTGCCTTTTGAATGTGCTACAGTAATGGAGACAATTTGCATAAAATATTAAACCCAATTTTCTGGGAAATGTAAGAAAAATATTCCAAAACGTCATCCACTGAAAATTTTACCCAGCATGCAAAGCATTATTAGGAACCTTTTGAAGTTGCTGCAGCTCAGGTAACAGCTTATATCAAATGTGGTTTAATATATGGTGTAACAAAAGAAATATTTTGTAATTACATATCAAGACAGATGTTGGAAAACTAATAGATATGCCATAAAATTCAAGAAATGGGAATTAGGCTGTTATAAGATATTATGTTTTTGAAATTATATTACAGTTCAAAGCTCTAGGTAAGATACAGTTCTGGAAGACTCTAAGCTCAAAATTAGGTGCTTTTTTTTTTTTTTCGACTTAAAAATAACAAAAGAGAGCAAATTGTTTCCTTACAGAGAAGACCCCTTTTCAGAAAGAAACAGAACCAATTTTACAGAGTTGCCTTTCCTGATAGTGTATCCATTCTCCTCAACTCTTTTGGTGCCAAATTTCAGACTACATTTGTTATCTGCTTCGTTTTTTTTTTAAACAACTATCGATTAGAAAGAAGTTAATATGTAAAGTTGAAAGACTGAATGTCAAACAGCATAGATCTTGATGAGATGGCTCAGTTTATGAGCGGTCAGTCATCTGGATCTATGTTGTTTGCAAAGCCTTAGAATAATTATTATTGCCTGTGGCAGTGAAAGATTTATCTTTAAAGTGCAAATCACAACTGCAGCAGACAATGTTTTGATTTTTTTTTTCTTTTTTTTTTTGTATTTGTATACCCCACCACACAATAGTAGTGGGTATTATGGTTTCACATTGTTTGTAAGTGCATCCGTCCATCTGTCAGTCCATCTGTCTGTCGTACATCAGTCTGTGTTTTTGTTTGCAGACAACAACTTGAGTAAATTTCAATGGATTTTCACCAAACTAGGTATGTGCATTGATACTGTGGAGATCTGGTTTGGGATTGCTAATGGGCAAAGTTCGTCAATTTTTGACAGTTATCAGCCAGCCACACATCCATATTTTGTTTTCAATACCATAACTTGAGTAAATACCAGTGGATTTTCACCAAATTTGGTATATGCATTGATATTATGGAGGTCTGGTTTGGAATAGCTAATAGGCTAATTTCATCAATTTTGATGGATTTATCTGCCCGCCACACATTGTATTTCATTTCCCGATGATAACATGAGTGAATATGAATGGATTTTCACCAAATTTGGTATGTGCATTGATATTGTTTAGATCTGGTTTGGGATTGCTAATGGACAAATTGCATCAATTTTGACAGGGTTATCTGCCCACGACACGATAGTGGCTGATAAAGGCAGGGTTTTTCATTTCACATTTTTATTTTCAGAGAAAATAAGATTTAACTTTCATGTGAATTGTCTACCCAGCTGACAATTCACATAAGATTCTAAGTCTTATTTTTTCTGAAAAATAATGAAAAAAAAAAAAAAAATAATAATAATAAATGTCTGCTGTATTTGAGGGTTATATACAACATTGGTGTTTGGCTGTAGCTTGAAATTCAATGCTTTTTTTTTTTTTTTTTTTTTAAATTGAAACGTCACCTGCTACAATTGTGAAGAACACGTTAAAATTAAGATAGATTTTAGTGATATATCTGGTCCTTTTCCTTCCAGTTTTAACAAGGGGACAACTTTTGTGACTTCCTGTTTGCCTTTCTGCACACCAGTCTCCTGAAAAGGGCTCTAGTTTGAAAGGAAAGACTTTGCTCCCAAGGGGAGTGAATTCTTTCCTTTTAGAGTGGGAATTTGAGAAGAGTTCCCTGTCCAGAAAATGAATGTACCTGTGCCTGTCCAGAAAATGTATGCACCTGTGCCCCTTAATTTATACTATTTTTTTTTCGAATAATGTGGTGTTTTTGATAGAGTTACCTCTCCTGAAAGTGTATCATTGGTCCTTAATGGATGACATAATTTTTTAATAAGTTGGCAGAGGAAAAATGGCTTGATGCGAGATATCAGAAAGTCAATAAGTAGATTTTCCAGTGGTATGTTTTGAAAAAAAAATGCTTTCAGATAAATCTGCAAGTTTATTACAATTCTGGATGAATATCTCAAGTTATTAATGCTCTTTCTGTCATAATGTGTAGAGAAATTCCAAACCACTGCTTAATTAACAGATATCCATTGTAGATGCATTTCTATTATTAGTGCTTAGCACTCTGGGTAAAATTTTCAACAGACGACATTTTGAAATATTTTTTTTATTTTGCCGATAAAAAGGGTTTTGACATTTCATGCAAATTGTCTCCAATGGAGACAATTTGCATGAAATGTCAAATCCTATTTTCTTGTGAAAAATAAGAAAAAAAATCATGAATTTGTCATCTGCTGAATTTGCCCATACGGTGGTAAAGGATAGTATAAATCTGTTTTGCTTAGGCACTTCCTAATGGCTGTAGAGGAGACAATTTTTTGCAACAAAACATATTGATATCTATGTTTCTTCATGAAAATTTGCTTTCTGGGTACTCATTAAAATTTCTTCAAAGAGATAATTTTAATGAGTACCAAATGTGTTTTGGTGGAGAAGAAAAAAAAACAACAACATTTCTTTGGATACTTGCCTTATCTAGAGCTATGACATTGCATATCTTAATTAAAATGACTTATTCATAAATGAGGAAAATACTGTATTTACCCAAATATTGAGACACTTTAAAACCCTTGTCCTGCTGAACCCGAATATACCATGCCTTTGCAAATAGTTTAGATCCAGATCAGTTGGCCGAAGCCAACTAATCTGGATCTGCACTGTTTGCCATTCATTATGTGAATTTATACCAACAATCTGGATCAAGTAATCTGATTGGCTGAAAATTTGAAGTGGGCGTGGCATATTAATCTATTCAGCAGGACAAGGGTTAATGCTTTGCTTTGCATGCTGGGTAATTTTGCATGCTTTTTTGTTGTCTGTGTTTTTTTTTTTTGTTTTTTTTTAAATTAACTTTTACAAAAAAAGTCTTTCAGGAATACCATCAGTCTGTCAAACAGTTTGGATCCAGATCAGGCCTAACATTGTGTCGGGCCTGATCTGGGTCCAAACTGTTTGCAAAGGTTATCAGCAGATGACAAAAGTCACCACTAGTGGGGAAAGAGTTAACATCTTGCCATACATGTACTAAAATTTGAACAGTCATTTTACTACCTTTTGATGTCTCTAAAAAAATAGTTAATGAGTGGCAAACAATGTAGACACTGATCAGATGCCACATTCTGTGTTATCTGATCTGGGTCTACATTGTTTGCTAAGGCCAGTCTCTACTAATGCTTTGGGTAAATATGGTAGTGTCTTAATTAAAATGACATATTGATAAAGGTAGAAAATAAGAACTTTCCTAACAATAAAAGATCATTTAGCAAGTTAATTGCTGCATTTCAAACATGGTGTAATATTTATATTGTAAAATGTGGGTGGTACTGTACTGTATTTACTCTAAATTTTTGAACATCTTAACCCTTCGTCATGCCCTGTCTTAGCAAACAGTGTAGATCCTGATCAGTTGGCTTCTGAAGAAGCCAACTGATCTGGATCTGCACTGTTTGTCATTAAAAATGTGAATTTCTATCAAAAACAGATCAAGTAATCTGATTGGCTGAAAATTAGAAGTGGGCATGGCATCTTAATTTATTCAACATGAGAAGGGTTAACTACTTACCATACTTGTCCTAAAATTTCCCATCAAGTCCATTTTACTACCTGTTGTTGTGTCTAAAATTTGCTGAATGAGTGGCAAACAGTGTAGATTCTGGCCAGATGCCACATTTTGTGGCATCAGATTTGGATCTACATTGTTTCCTCAGGGCTGTGTATCCCAGTAGGTTGGGTTATTATGGTGTTTTTTCTTGTTTTCTGACTGCCATGATTCCAAACAATGGACAAAGCTTGTATTCCTTTCTTGGGACATCAGCCAATATCAGTAATATCAGCACAAGAGCAACAAAATGTTGCCTTTAAGCCTTAACCCTTGTCCTGCTGAACCTGGATATACATGTACCCTGTTTTTGCAAACAGTATAGATCCAGATCAGCTGGCTTCTGAAGAAGCCAGCTGATCTGGATCTGCACTGTTTGCCATTAAGTATGTGAATTTAAAGCAATAATCCAGATCAAGTAATCTGATTGGCTGAAAATTAGAAGAGGGTGTGGCATCTTAATTAATTCAGCAGGACAAGGATTTAGACTTGGCATGCCAGGTAAAAATTTCAGCAGATATCATGAAGCATCCAGGTAGCTTAGTGGTTAGCGCTGCCAACTTAGGATCACAAAGTCCCACCTTAAACGGACTCCTGCTGGAGGCTGAATTCAGTTCAAGGCTGTTCTGCACTTCATGGTGCAGAGCTCTTCATTATCATCCTTCCATCATCTCGATATGACTTAAATAGTGTTGAAAGGGATGTAAAACACCAAATCATCATCAGCAGACAGCATTTTAAAACATTTTCCATATTTTTCTCAGAAAATAGTCAGACATTTGATGCAAATCATCTCCTTTGGAGATGATTTGCATGAAAGGTCAAAGCCTATTTTGTAGGAAAAATACAGAAAATATATTTAATTTGTCGTCTGTTGATTGAGCCTAGAGAGTGGTGAAGGTTAAAGAGCCATTCAAAATTGTAGCTGATGACACTTTAAAACATTTAAGCATATGATTCACATAAAATGTCGAGCCTTATTTTCTCAGAAAAATAAAAATAAAATGAATAGAATGTTGGTTGTCCGCTGCTGTTGTCCGCTGCTGTTGTGACTGGCACTTTAAGGATTAATTTTAAGAATAAGTTGCATTTTAACCCTTAACCCATTGTAGACTAAATAGACTCCCCCACACTATATATTGGAACAGTCCAATTTCAATTTTAGGTGCATCCAGCTATCAGATTTAGATATTCCAAAAGAAAAATGGCTAAACTAATTGCTAACAGTGGAGACCCTGATCAGACACCACATTTTGCTGCATCTGATCTGGGTCTGCACTGTTTGCCATTTATCCTTTTAGGAGTCTCCAGACTACAATGGGTTAAAGACCATTCAGAATTGTACTCTTAGAGACTCCATATTCCTTAAAAAATAGACATTCTGTGTTCTGTTAATACAAATATAAAATGTGGCATCTGACAGCCTGTAAAATTTCAGCTGGTCTATCATTTTTGAACTGGATAAAAAATGAAATGATTCTTATCGTATCTCTGACTTAATGTTAGCTCTTGTTCTTGAACTGGATCAAAAATGAAATGATTTTTTTTATACATATTATCTCTGAATTAATATTAGCAACATTTTGTAATTCAGAGCATTTTTGACCCAGTTCAAAAACCAAGAGACTAACTGAAACTTAACAGGCTGTCAGATGCCACATTTTATGATTGCATTAATACCACATATCAATTTATTAAACCTTTCTGGGTTAAAGAAAATGTCTATTTTTTTAGGAATATGGAGCCTTTAAATGTTAAGTTAGAAAATTCACATAAATTGTTAAGCCTTATTTTCTTGGAAAAAAGTAGAAAAAATTAGACTGTAGTCTACTCCTTTGTGACTGGTATTTTTGTGTTTATACTGTTATGTTTTTATTCCCCCGCCATTTTCAATGGGGGATGCAGATTAGTGCATTTGATTCATATTTTAAACACAGGTATATAATCATAAAATAAAGGTCAAGTTCAATTTAGGGTAAAATCCACCAGTTATTATGGGAGCTATGGCCCTTTTGTAACTTCAAAAAATGGTTTCCATTTGCAATCTTTTGAAAAGATTAGTGTATTGGATTCATATTTTATACACTGATGTATAATAAAATATAGAGCGAGTTTGATTTAGGGTAAAATCCACCAGTAATTATGGGAGTTATGGCCCTTTTTCAATTTCATTTTGTGCAAAATGCTTGTTTAAGAGTGAGGATGGTTCCTGGGCGGGGGCATCTGTGTCGTATTGACACATTTCTAGTTTAATATTAGCATTTTACTAGTATAACTGAAAGGTCATAGCAAAAGAGCAATGAAAAAAAAAAAAAAAAAAAAGTTTTACTCTAAACATGCTACCGTTATTCAACTATTTAACTGTTTTGCTTGTATAACAGTGCACCTGTCTGAAGATTGCTGCCAGTATCCGTAATATCACAATGCAAGAGAGCAACGTAGTTAACGCTTAGCACTCTGGGTAAAATTTTCAGCAGACAACATTTTGAAATATTTTTCTTATTTTTCCAAGAAAACAGTTTTTGATATTTCATGCAAATTGTCTCCGAGGAGACAATTTGCATGAAATGTCAAAACCTGTTTTCTGGGAAAAGTAAGAAAAATATCACCAATTTGTCGTCTGCTGAATTAGCCAAGAGAGTGGTAAAGGTTAAGCAACATTTCACAATCTGACAGTATTTAATAGTGTTCTTCCAAGAAAACATGGCTTTACATTTCATTTGTATCATCTGCTTTGGATAACCAATTCCTTCCAAGACGATACAGATGAAGTGCCAAGTCTTATTTTTAGGTAAAAACCTGAAAAACATAACTCATCTGTTGTGTGCTAATTATGCCTTTGTCATGCTAAAGGCAAATGTTTTGCAGAAAGTCACTGGCAGTATTTAATATTCTTGCTAAATTTAGATTGAAATATAGGCTAACTGCATTTGCCCAATATTTCCAATTTCCCTTCATTTTAGAGAACTGTAATTAATGATGCAAAGAAATGCAACAAAATAGTAGAGAAGTTTTGGGAGCAGTGTTGATATCGGAAAAGGAACTCTTACCAGTAGTATGCACGTGGCAAAATTAGTAGATGACATCAGATTTGATGAGCGATATATATATTTATCTTTCTCAAAAAATAAGTTTGACATTTAATGTGAATTGTTTCCTTAGGAAACATTTCACATGAAATGTAAACCCTTATTTTCTGGAAAATATTATTTCAATATAATTTCTTCAGCTAATATTTTAATTCAACACATAAGTGATAATTTGTCACAGCTTTGATTGACAGGCATATGTGCTCGTTATCTTGATTTGCTTTGCTGCCTTGCTTTTGATTGGCTAAAACAAGGTTGTGTCATTGTTGTTTAGTGTCAGTACTGTTGAAAACTACAATGGCTTCAAAATGGATGTTTTAGCATTTTACAGTCTTTTTGGCATTACATGTATTCCAGTTATACCACGCTGATTGGAGAGGATGGGCAAAAGATGTAGAAACTACTGTAATACTTTTCATAACTAGGGTACAGATTTAATTCCTGTTTGTAATCTGTATTAGAGAGGTGCCTGTAATCCAAAGATGAACATTTAGATGGCAATCTTGGGACATGAGATAAACCTAAAGTGAGTTTTAAGGGAAATAGATAACTTCAGATGGAATAAATCAGGCTTAAAAAAATATTTGTTTCCTGTGTCATATGGGGCTACTTTTAAAGGTAGCATTTGCTCCCTTTGAGGGGGTGAGAGTGAAAAAAAAAGGAAAATCAGAAAATGGTAGAGTAGAGCAAATAATTCCTCTGATTGAGCCTGAACTTGAACAAATAAAGGCTTGTATTAAAGCTCATTTTCTCCCCTCTAAGACAGTCTATAACTAAGGGACGAACCTTGTTTCTGGAGGTCCTGAGATATATTCAAGAAGGCTCACCCTCCCTAATCCCACCAGCTTACCCCACACCACATCACTTCCACTCCCCAGAAAGCATAGACATATATGCAAACAGCAGGATAAGAGTTAATTTATTAGCTTTTATGTGTTGATCAACTGATGAGATGAATTAGGACACCCCATGCAAACCCAGCAATAATATGGGTCATGCCATGTCAGAAAATGTCTTTGTTCATGTGCAGACAATGAAGGCCCAGATCAGACTGTGCAGATGCGCAGTCTGATCAGGGCCCTAACTATCTGCTAACTCAATTGATACTACAGAATGTATGAATGAATAGCAAAGGCCTGGATGGTACATGTACTTTGCACATATGCAGGATGACCTGGAATTGTGCATTTTGTACATGTTCAAAGGCACTTTTTCACTTGACATGGCCCATATGAAGCCAGAACTATATCAGGATTAAGTGCAAGGGTTTGATAGCCATAAAGCCAGGTTGAATCCTTGTCATGCTGAATAAATTAAGATGCTACACCCACGTCTAATTTATAGCCAATCAGATTACTTGATCTATGTTGTTGATACAAATTTGCATACTTTATGGCAAATCATGCAGATCCGGATCAGTTGGCTTCTTCAGAAGCCAGCTGATCTGGATCTACACTGTTTGCTAAGGCAGAGCATATTTGGACTCAGCAGGACCAAGGTTAAGCTCTGTGTTTTTTCTGTTTACCATTCCAAGGCAGTATTTCTGCTATAGTTCATCTTCTAATCTTTGTTCCCTTAATCCATTGTAGTCTGGAGACCCCTAAAAGGGTATTTGGCAAATAGTGCAGACCCAGATCAGATGCCGCTGAATGTGGCATCTGATCAGGGTCGCCACTGTTTGCAAATAATTCAGTTATTTTTCTCTAAGAATATCTAAATCACATAGCCTGACATACCTAAAATCAAAATTAGAATCTTCCAGTATATAGTGTGGGAGAGTTCATACCGTCTACAATGGGTTATGGTTTGTTTGGCTTTCGGTGAAGTAATGTTTGGTGTTTGATGATTGTCACCTTTCCTGGGTATCTACATATTAACCCTTGTCATGCTGAATAAACTGATCTGGATCTATACTGTTTGCAAAGACAGGATATATCTGGGTTCAGCAGGATGGGTAAAATGTTGACATTTTATTCAAATTATCTCCTTGAGAGACAATTTGCTGCTGTGCCAAGTAAATAAGTGAACTTAAGGAACTGATACAATCAGATCCACATCAGGCCAAAAAGGTGGCAACTGTTATCCAAACCTAACTGAATATATCATAAACTTATGTAATTGTTAAAACCCATGTCCTGCTGAACCCGGATATACCCTGCCTTTGCAAACAGTGTAGATCCAGATCAGTTGGCTTCTGAAGAAGCCAACTGATCTGGATCTGCACTGTTTGCCATTAAGTATGTGAATTTATAGCAACAATCCAGATCAAGTAATCTGATTGGCTGACAATTAGAAGTGGGCATGGCATCTTAATTTATTCAGCAGGACAAGGGTTAAAAGGAAAACATTAGTAAGTTAAACACTACATAACATTTAACAAAAAGTACCACAACGAAAGTACCGCCTTAGAATGGTCAGTAATGAATTAATAGGGGGCTTAGCTAGCTTAATGGGATCCCAACCCTGGCTCTCAGCTTCCATATTGGAAAAAAAACATGTATTTGTTTGGTCCATGTGGAGGTTTTGTTTTTTCTCCAAGTCTGTTTTTGGGAAAATAAGAAAAATACACCACAGCCTCTTTTTAACTCTGTTGTTGGGATAAAAGAAAACCAACGTGTTAGCTAAATGACTACTTTGTATCCAAACAAAACTGCAGGGTTTATGTTAAATAATGACGGTAAAAGGATAAAAAAAAGTATGTAAAGATTACTGGTACATAGAAAAATGACCATACATGAATCAAAACAAAAATGTAAAGAACATCTGGAAAACTGTTAAAATAGCCATAAATGGATCCAAATATAAATATTAAACTGAAGAAAATGGTAATTTTTCTATATATTTTATGTTTTATTTGGATATAATATTTTTGTGTGTCCCATCTTTGAACCATGTTATGTCTGAAACTGGGCTATAATGAACCATGGGAGAAGAACTCTTTAAGCACTTGTGCTTTCATTCTAATCCCTCCTTTATCTGAGATATTTATGTGTGTATCACATGATTGTACTATTAATGAAACATGTTTAAACCAACCATGTTACAAAGCAGTAACTTTTTGTCAGCAACTTGTCCTCTGCTGTTTTTACTATATGAAGACCAAAGGTTAAGGTAATTTTTCGTAACATACATGGTAGAAATTATTGGAAACACTCATCTCCATTTCAATTTCATTGTCACAATCTTACTGCAGCCTCGACATAACATCTAAAACAGATCTATAATGTGCTAAACCTGATAAGACAGATTTAGAATTAAAGTTTGAAAAATTGAATTTTCTGCTCTGAGGCTTCACTTGAGAAACTGATTTAAGTTAATGTCATATTGGGGGAAAAAATGTCGCTCTGCCTCCGAGCAGTAAGTAATTGACAAAGAAATTGCTTCAATTTCGGTATAGTCATAGTTGTAGAAAAGCAGAACATTAAGGGAGATATTTTTCTTTTTTCTCCATAAAAACATATGTTGTGGGTACTCATTAGAAGTGCCTCAGTGAGGCACTTCTAATGAGTACCCACAACATATGTTTTCATGGAGAAATAAGAAAACTATGGATACTTTTTGGTTGAAAATGAGCGGCTTGTCCGGATCTGTATTACAGATAAGGGCATGTGGCTTTACATTGTCTCTTCTACCAGATTTTGGTACATCATTAGAGTACTCATTACATGTTTTTTTGTTGTTGATTTAACCTTTAACTTGCTGACTTTGAATAACAGCAGACAACATTTTAAAAACCAGTCTCATTTTTCACAGAAAATGAAGCTTACATTGACAGCATATGAATTGTTTTCTAAGGAGTAACAAGACAAATTTCACAGGAACTGTCAAACCTTATTTTGCAAGGAAAATACGAAAATATTGCCCAGTTGTCATCTGCGGAATTTGCCCCAGAGAGTGCCAAAAGTTAAGAAAGATCACAAGTTAGCTGGGATGTGACAATAAGAATGTACTATTCCCAGTGGACATAAACTTTAAAGAATGTTGTATCAATGGCATGATGTTAGTTGAGTTGGGTTGGAGTCTAACAGCCCAGTCAACACTATTAAGTTCATGTGGAGCCATTCAGTTTACTTGACCAAACTTTTCCTGTGCTTGCTTAGCCCTCAAAGCAGTTAGCCTGTTTTCTGGGAAAATTAAGAAAAATATTATCAACTTGTTACCTGCTAAATATCTCAGAGAGTGGTTATGGTTAAATGCCTGGTTAGGGCTTAGTGAGCCAGGCCATATTAATCTCTTAGCACACTAGGGGCAAATTTAGTAGATGACATATTGATGATTCTTTTTTCAGAAAATAGGACTGATATACAATGGAGACCCTGATCAGACTTCAGATATATGGGCAATTGTGGGGCATTGCTATTTGTTGTCCCACAGTGATGACTTTTCACATACAGTGAACCCTCATTACAACGACAGCATTTTGTTCCCAAAGTTGTTGCTATTAAAATGAATTTGCTGTTGTAAAGAATCCTTAATGGACACAATGATATGTAAGAAAGACCTTGTTTTATTCTTTTTTCCTCATAGAACATATGTTTTGGATATTTGTTAGAATCACCTCGGTGAGGTGATTCTAACAAATATCCAAAACATAATGTTGTTTGAAGTTAAATGCAAGATTCTTGCATAATTTCTCATCAGTTGTCACCTCTTGAGCAAAGGGTTTGTGACATTCAAATTGTCATTGTAACAAAATTTGTCGTGGTATTGATAGTCAGTTTATAGAGGGTTGACTGTACATTGTTTTGTGGGATATAATATTTCAGCTTTGCTTAATCTACATGTAGTCACCCAGACTGCTGAAATATGTCTGCACTTTTCATGCATGGAGAAAATAGGATTGATATACAATAGAGACCCTGATCAGACTGCAGATATATGGGCACATTTGGGGCATTGCTGTTTGTTGGCCCTTTTCACTTACATTGTATTTTGGGACATTTTTCACCTTTGCTTAATCTACATGTAAATAGTCAACCAGACTGCGGAAATACGTCTACACTTTTCATGCATGGAGAAAATAGGATTGATATACAACAGAGACCCTGGTCAGACAGCAGATTATAACCATTGGCAATTTTGGGGCATTGATCCCTTTTCACATATTGTGGGACATAATATTTTAGCTTTGCTTAATCTTCATGTAAATAGTCAACAATGATGTCCTTTTTGCAGAAATACTTGTCTACACTTTTTATACAGAAAATTTCTTACACTTCCTAGGAAAATAACTCTCATGGAAATAGTTGCCTCCCATCCCAAAAGGAGCTACACTTAACCGTTAAGGCCTTGCAGACCAAAATAGGTACCTTTGCAAACAGTGTAGCTCTAGATGAGATGGCTCATAATGAGCCTTATCTGGATAAGACTACATTGTAATTGCTATTCTGTTCTTGTTTTTTGGCTAATACCCTGTTTGCAATGATGGCTGATGCATAAATTCAAACATGGAAGAGTCCACTTCAGAAACTCGGGGTAAAATAGTTAAAGGATAGAATTTGCTATCTTTAGTTGTTGATATAGATTCACATACTTAATGGCAAACAGTGCAGATCCAGATCAGATGGCTTCTTCAGTAGCCAACTGATTTGGATCTACACTGTTTGCAAAAGCAGGGTATATCTGGGCTCAGCAGGACAAGAGTTAAAGAATACGTAGCCCTATTTTCGAAATGTTTCAAATACCAGGAAAACAAATTTCTATCTACAGATCTGCTGTAGTTGTCTCCCTTTAAAAAATGGCTGCAAAATCTTATTTTTTACTTTAAATAAGAACACTCCCTCTTTGAGCAAATTCTTTCCCCAAAGAGTAGCCCCCATTTTTAAAAGGTTTCAGTTACAAGGGAAGCAACTTCCTCCCTGCAAAAGTTGTCTCTCTTTGCATAAATGGTGGGAAAATCTTTCTGATTTATCAGTTCTTAATTAGAGTATTCATATGAGTTTTTTCCTGCTTCTGCTTGACAGAATATGGTAAATGTCCTAAAGTTTCGAACACCAAAGTGTCTGACAAAATGACATATGCAAACAGTGTAGACCCAGGTCAGACTGCTCCTTCAGGAGCAGTCTGACCTGGGTCTACACTGTTTGCCATTCCACTAAGTATTTTAAGCAGCAGGTGCATAAAAAGCAAAATTCAGGCCAAAATAGTATGGAAGAACATGTTCGAAATTTTAGAACATTTACCATATGTTCCAAAATGTCATCAGAATTGTCTTGCAAAGTCAGTTCTTGTCAACAAATGACGTCTTCCATTGCAAAATAGCGGGAGAACCTTTCTACTGTTTCCATTCACCTTAATTTGAGTTTTTCCTATTTCTACTAAAAAAACATGTTCCAAAATCTCATCAGAAACGTCTTGCAAAGTCAGTTCTTATGAGATCCAAGAATATTTGAATTTCATGGAGAAATAAAAAGAAATATCAATATTCTCTCTAAAATAACAATTTATTGGGAGCTGGGAATTATTGCAATACTGTATGGAAATGAAGCTTCAAGAGACTGGCAAGATTTTTCTATTGAATCATTTCTTGAAGATTGTTGTTATATAGCGTATTGGTGTAGGTCTTATTAACACTTAATACGCTATCAGCAAATTCAGCAGATGTCATTTTTTTTCTTATTTTTCTCAGAAAATAGGATTTGACATTTCATGCAGATTGCCTCCTAAGGATTTGGCATTTCTTGCAAATTGTCTCCTAAGGATTTGACATTTTGTGCAAATTGTCTCTTAAGGAGACAATTTGCATGAGATGTCAAATCCTAGTTTTTGAGAAAAATGAAAAAAAAATATATTCAAAGTGTTATCTGCTGAAATTTTTACCCAGCATGCTTAGCATTAAACAGCTTGTTTGCCACAATTAAAATAAGAAGACGTCACTTTAACCCGCTCACTGAGGCATTTCTAATAAGTAACCCACAACACATGTGTTTGTGGAAAAATAAGAATAAATGCCCTTGATATCTTTCTTAGCTATTAAAAGCTATCCAAATGATGGTATTTCAGCATACAGTATAGGAACAATGAGGAAGATTCTGTTATAAAGCATTTGAAGATAGATTTAGTCGCAGCAAAATTTTGATAGAAATAAACAACTTGATAAGGGGTTAAAAACTGCAGTTTCAATTTGCCTAACAATATCATCACGAAAATACACCTATATAATTTTGACCCCCTTAAACCCAACTTTTATATAGTAAAACTGGGGTTTACAAGGGTATACATTATTTCTTTATTTCTGCTCAAAAAATTAGATTGTGGGTACTCATTAGAACTGCCTTGATAAAAACATAGATCATTGAGGTGGCTATAATGAGTACCCACAATCTATGTTTTGAGCAAAAAAATGAAAAATGTCAGAGTTTTTTATCTGAAAATTTTCATTTTTTGGTGGTAAAATTTTCTGTATATTTGAAAAGGCATGTTTTCGTAATGTATTGGGGAATTTGGGAGTGTACATTACATTGACTTGTTAATTCAAGGGGTACAGTGTTCAGATTGTGTTATAAAGATTTTTTTTCTCTAGAATAGGATCCTCTCCTTTAGTAATTTGAATGAAAACACTAAATCCTAATTACATGAAAACAACAATAAAAAACAACAACAATAAAAACAAAACAACAACAACAACAACAACAACAAAAACGGAAAGAAGTATCATTTGACCTATAGCAATTTTGCCTATTTGCATGCTAAGGGTAAATTATTTACATTATTATCTCCACTTTCTCCTATAAAAATGTTTGCAGTACACTAAAAAAAACCAACAGTTTTTAGCGAAATGGCAAGTCTTATTTTTTATAAAAATATAAGAAAAATGTCACATATTTGTTTTCTGCTTATTTTGCCAAGGATCAAGTATAGCCTTCTAAAGTGCTTTTAACTCTTATTATGCAGACTGAAAAATTTCAGCAGATTACATTTTGAAATACTCTTCTTATTTTTTTTTCGGGAAAATAGTTTGACATTTCGGACAATTTGCCAATTTGCATGAAATTATAGATTTTTTTTCTTCTTTGAAAATTAGAAACATATTTCAAACTGTTTCTAGCTGAAATTTAAACCAAGGATGCTGAGTTTTTATATTTGTGATATTTTTCTTATTTCCCTCCATAAAATGGGTTCGAGTCATACCAAAAGGTATTAGCTGCTCTTTCGCTTGATGCTGAACGTTAAGAAAGTAGAGCTAGGACTGGTCAGCTCAGTGTCAGTATTATGTGACTGGGTGGAATATCATGTCAAGTGTCTGAGGCATGATATTTCAGTGAGGCAGCACTCTAAAAGTGAGCATAGAGCTTCCTGCCACTTCCAGACACTGTCTTGACATGACTGAAAGATTGTTGAAAGCAACATAAAGCCTGAATCAGACAAACAAATCCATAAAATACTGTCTGAAATTTCATGCAAATACTTACCTAAGGACAGTTTACCTGAATTTTCAAACTCTGTTTTCTAGGAAAAATAAGAACAATATTTCAAAAGGTTGTCTGTTGAAATTTTCTCTGCTGAAATTTTTACCCAGAGTGCTAAAGTTTAATGCTAAGCATGCTGGGTAAAAATTTCGGCAGGCAACATTTCGAAATATTTTTTTTTTTTTATTTTTACCAAGAAGACAGGCTTTGAGATTTCATGCAGATTGTCTCCTATGGAGACAGTTTGCATGCAATGTCAAAGCCTGTTTTCTTGGAAAAAAAAAAAAAAAAAATGTCATCCTATTTTAAAAAAAAAAAAAAAAAAAAAAAGAATGAAATAATCAATTTGTCCTCTGCTGAATTTGCCCATAGAGTGGCAAAGGTTAACTGGGCCGCTCCATGCAAAAACATGACTTCGGGCATATATTGACAGCAAAGATCCAGATGGCCTATGCATCTGGGCAGTCTGATCAAGGCCTTCAGTGTCTGCTATTAGAATAATTGGATACAACAGAATATATGAATGGAAAGTAAATGCCTGGATGATATTTTACGCATGCGCGGGATGATCTGAATCTGCGCATTTTGCAGATATACGAAGGCTTTTTCTTACATGGTCCAGTTGGTCTGTTAGAACTCCTGATATTCCAATATTAGCTGCTCATACATAAAACTGTTATCTACATTTATTTTAATAGGATTGTCTGACTTGCCATCTTTAATTGCAAACTTTGATCATACATGACTTTGTCATTTAATATACACCATAAAATAAGACACACAACGTAAAAAAGGACTTCACATACTGGAGAGAGGTCACACATGCAGACTTAGTTTGCTTTGTGTTGGTAGGTTCATAGTTTCAGATGAGGTAAATATTCAGAAGACAATTTTCTGTTGTTGTTGGGTTTTTTAGCATTAACCCTTGTCCTGCTAAATTAAGATGCCATTCCCACTTCTAATTTTCAGCCAGTCAGATTACTCGATCCGGATTCTTGCTATAAATTCATATACTTAATGGCAAACAGTGCAGATCCAGATCAGTTGGCTTCTTCAGAAGCCAACTGATCTGGATCTACACTGTTTGCAAAGGCAGGGTATATCCAGGTTCAGCAGGACTAGTTAAATATATCTTGTAGGTACTCAATGGAATTGCTTCAGCAAGGTGATCAAAGTGCATACTGCACAAGATATGTTTTGGTGCAGAAATAGTAAAAAGGTTGTTTGAAATTATATTGTCATTTATTACCTACCTGGATATAGCTAGATTCTACTGTATCGCCAGTTTGCATAAGTGAAGACTACTGTAGTAGGAAAGATGGTAGATAGGTGGTAGTGTGGCTGTAAGGTCTGTGTACTTGTGGCTGGTTGGGGATTGGGGATTTGTATATTTCTTACATTTCTGCATTTGCCATTTGATTTTCCTTCATTCTCCTCTATTTCTCTCATTCTCTCATCAACTATTCTATCTGTTCCTTTTCTTCTTTACTAGGGGAGATGACACAAAATGACCCACAAGGGTTGATGTGTAGTTAACCCTTCTCTCGCTGAACACAACATGCCCTGTCTTAGCTAACAGTGTAGATCCAGATCAGTTGGCTTCTGAAGAAGCCATCTGATCTGGATCTGTACTGTTTGTCATTAAATATGTGAATTTCTATCAAAACCTCTTATCAAGTAATCTGATTGGCTGGAAATTAGAAATGGGCATGGCACCTTAATTTATTCAGCAGGACAAGGGTTAACCCTAGTCATGCTGAATAAATTAAGATGCCACACCCACTTCTAATTGCCAGCCAATCAGATTACTCGACCGAGATTGTTGATATATATTCACATACTGAATGGCAAACAGTGCAGATCCAGATCAGTTGGCTTCTTCAAAAGCCAACTGATCTGGATCTACGCTGTTTGCAAAGGCAAGGTATGTCCGGGCTCAGCAGGACAAGGCTTGAACAAGAATTCAAACAAACAAGTACAGCTGGTAGAGCATTTTCTTTGAGTATAATTGGGCAAGTCATACATTCAAACACAGGCCAAGTCATACCAAAGACTGAGACGAATTGATACACTTTCTCTAGATAAGGCTGTTAGAATTGTTTTTGCGCCTTTTGGAAAGGGGTCTACTCTAAAAGGAAAGAATTTGCTCCCCCTGTCTCTTTTGAAAAGAGGTCTGCTCTAAAAGGAAAGAATGTGCTCTCCCTGTCCCTTCTGAAAAGGGATCTGCTCTAAAAGGAAAGAATTTGTTCCCCTAGGGAAGCAAATTCTTTCTTTTTAGAGTAGACCCCTTCAGAAGGGGCTTGTTTTGCAGGAAAGCAAACAGGAAGTTACAAAAGTTGCCTCTTTTGTGAAATAGCAGAAAAACATCCAGGTGTAGTCATTCTCCTTGAAAATGGTTCTAGCAGCTTTAGTTGGCCCCGGACCACAGTTAATTTTCCATAGCTTTCCATACAAGCATCTCTTGGACTAACTCTGCTTACAACATTCTGATCAATACATACTTTATTGTGCTTCTTTAGACATGTCTTACCGTTCCGTTTATCGTATTCTAACAAGGGGTTGACCAGCTCCTTTTCCTGCTATCAGCTGTTAAACCAAGTTCCTGTCAGTTAATTCCAGTTATGGCCCTTGTAGATGCACTGTTAGGGGATGTGCTTTGGTTCACCTATTTTTTTTTAAATCAGAAGAAACTAGAACAAATAGCATTTTTTCAAGACCATTATATGAACAGACAACCCTCTTTATACCGACACTCGATACAACGACAAAATTCGTTATAATGACAATTTGACTGTCACGAAACCTTCGCTTAAGAGGTAACAATTAGTCACAAATTATGCAAGAATATTGTATTCAATACTTTAAAGAAACATATGTTTTAGATATTTGTTAGAATTGCCTCAGTGAGGCAATTCTAACAAATATCCAAAACATACGTTCTATGAGGAAATAGGGACGAAACAGGACGTTTCTTACATATCAGTCTACTCATTAAGGATTCTGTACAACAGCAAATTCTTTTTAACGGCAACGTCTTTGGGAACAAATGATGTCATTGTAATGAGGGTTCACTGTAGCTTGTTCTGTGATGCTCTGATAAGCAGTCTTCTCAGACATACAGTCACCAAACTATGTAGTTAACTAAGGGATGCACTTGTCCCAAAATTTGACGTTGTCCATTTGGCTACCTGTTGATGTGTATAAAAACTACTGGAATAGTTGCATTCTATGGTGTCTGATCTAGGTCTCGCACTGTTTGCTCAGGCCTGAGTTCCAAATACTTATGGTAAATGTGGTATACCAGATTCTTCAACTCATTTACGAAACGGAAACATTGACATCCGTGCCAGCAAATGTACAAGTTATATATATAAGTTTGTGTCAGGTTTTTATAGAGTGGAAGTAAAATAAATAACGTATAAACTAAAAGACAGGATATTGAAACTGTCTGAGTTTGTACTTTATGCTAGTAAATGAGAAAATTGTGAAGAATTGCATTGGCTGATAAATGAAATGAACATGTAGGTCAGAACAAGTGAAAAGCTACTTCATCTCTTACTTATTACACTGGACCCTCTGTATAAGATGGTTCGATATAAGACAGTTTAACCCTTGTCCTTCTAAATAAATTAAGATGCCACGCCCACTTCTAATTTTCAGCCAATTAGCGTACTTGATCCAGGTTGTTAATACAAATTCATATGCTTACTGACAAACAGTGCAGATCCAGATCAGTTGGCTTCTTCAGAAGCCAACTGATCTGGATCTACACTGTTTTCAAAGACAGGGTATATCTGGGTTCAACAGGACAAGGGTTAAAGTGTTGTGACCAAACAAAAATGTATAGATTATCTAGAAAGTGACCATGAATGGTCATTTTTCTGTGTATTCGATACTTTTATGTGGATACATATTATGGTCATATAACCCCAAAAGTGTTGTATTCAAACAAAAAATGTATAGATTATAATAGAAAAATGACTATTTATGGTCACTTTTCTATATAATCTTTACATTTTCAACATTAATTCAGGGATGGGATAAAAAATCATTTCATTTTTGATCCAGTTCAAGAACAAAAGACTAACCGAAATTTTACAGGCTGTGTCAGATGCTACATTTTATGATTGAATGAATAACATATATCAATTTATTAAACTTTTCTTGAATAATAAAATGTCTTTTTTCAGGAATATGGAGCCTTTGAATACTAATGGCTGAAAGTTTTTACTATGATGATTAAAGCAGTAAAACTTTTTAGTTACAGTCAAAATGTTGTCTTCTAGGGGTTATCTGCCCTTGCCTTTGGGCTGTATACATGTATAAAATCATGTGATCTGTCTTTCTCATGTATATGTCTTTTTCTTTGACCAATTTTCACCAGATTTCACATAGGGCTTTCTGTGGAAGGGGTATTTTCAATTTGTTCAAATGATTCTGCACTATTGAACAAGATGGCCACCATGCCATTTTTCACCAGGACCAAGAAAGCTTTGAGGCTGAATCATGCAAGGTCTACCGAGTGTGATCAAATTATGATCTAGGATGACCTTTGACCTTTTTATGGCACAGTCAAATTTCTATCATAGTTGCTGTGGCAGTACTGGAAGAATGTTGCATGGCATCTGCAGATATGCAATGGCTGATTTACTCAGGTGAGCAAATCCTGGCCCATGGGTCTCTTGTTTTGTTTCTGGAAGCTTGTGTAATGATTGTTATCACCAACTAGAAATAAATGTTTTTTAACCTTTACCACTCTCTGGGCTAATTCAGCAGATGAAAAATTGGTAATATTTTCCCAGAAAAAAAGATTTGACAGTTCATGCAAATTGTCTCCATTGGAGACAATTTGCATGAAATGTCAACTCCTATTTTCTCCAGGGAAAAATAAGAAAAATATTTAAAAATGTCATCCGCTGAAATTTTTGCCCAAAGTGCTAAGCTTTAAAATACATCAAAAATAGATTTACAGTGAAAATGGAATTAAGTCTGTCAGGAGTATATTAAATTGTAAATAGTCTCTTTGCAGTGAAACAGTTTGTAGAGAATGACAGAAATTCTCTGATGGTCTTCAGTCTTCTGCAGCTCTCTTGAGACAGGTTTACCATTAGCTAAGACTATTCAGGAAAGATAGTAAATAGCCTCTTTGCCATGAAACTGTTTAAAAGAAATTCTTATGGTCTTTAATCTTTGGCAGCTCTTTTGAGACAGGTTTACCATTAGCTGAGAATATTCAGGACATAAGACTTTTTTTTTTTTTTCTTTTTTCTTGCATTGAAATACAGTGGACCCTCCATTAATGGTTACCTATCCACCACAGCCACCTTTCTATAACAGGCAATTTTCTGATTTTGTAATCTGCAGCTTTTTACTAACAACACAACAGCCAATTTTATTTGTTCCCAAGTTTGGTAGTTGCAGGGAGGTTCAGGGAGGTTGCACTGTATCTGTAGTCTGTTTACATAAAATATTATATCTATATTTATATGCAACAAAAACTTGTGTTGAAGCTTTCTTTTATTGTTTTAGCCATTCACCTTAAAATGCTAAGCAAAATTATAGCAGACAACTACTAAATTTTTATGCCACTGCCATTCGAAGAATGGTGGAAAGGGCATATAATGTTCCATCCATCTGTCTCCTTCCACATCTGGAGTTAGCAATTTGCAGTTAAGTTTTTCAAGCTGGTGCATCTGTGTTCTTTGGACACATTTCTAGTTTAAAATTATTTATCTATGTGCATAGAGGGCAGTTGCTTCTCACCACTGCATCCTTGATGTGCTTTGCAGCATCAGCTTGGTAACAGAGCATGCATCCATCACAGGCCAGTAATTTTCTCTGGGCATACCAGTTTCCTCTATCTTGTACGAGGGTGAGTCAATAAGTAACCAGCCTAACTTATTTCTGGTTGAGATCCACCTCATCTTTTTTGATGTAATTGCCCTCTAGTGTAATGCACTTAGACCAACGGTGTTCAAGTGCCATCAGCCCAGAACTGAAAAAGTCAGGGTCCTTTCCGTTGATCCACTCCTCAACTGCCATCACAACTTCTTCATCAGACCGGAAATGAAGTCCACGGATATCCTTTTTCAAGTTTGGGAATAGGAAGAAGTCGCTAGGAGCTAGGTCAGGTGAATAGGCAGGATGTGGTATTAATTCATACCCGTTTCCCGTATCGCTCTACAGCATCCATTGCAACTTTGCAAGGGTGGACTCTAGCATTGTCCTGTTGCAGCAAAACACCTTTAGAGAGTTTACCTCGGCGTTTTTCATGGATGGCGGTTCTCAGCTGGTCTAACAAGTTTGCATAGTATACTCCAGTTATTGTACGTCTCTTGGGTAAAAAGTCCAACATAATAACGCCTTTTGCATCCCAAATACTTTGGCCATCACCTTGCCAGCAGAAGGTTGCGTCTTGAACTTCTTGGGCCTCAGAGATCCAGGCCCTACCCACTGGCGACACTGAGCTTTATCCTCTGGCTCATAATAATGAACCCAAGTCTTGTCTACAGTCACCAGACACAAAAGAAAATCATCTTTTGACCTAAAATGCTTCAACAAGGCGCTGCATACTGATGCTCTGGTTGCCATTTGCTCAAGGGATTTGGGGACCCAAATGGGCTGTTAGCTTGCACATACCTAAAAGATCATGTAAGATTGATGAAACGCTACCATGTGAAATGCCTAATGCCTGAGCTATTTCTTCCACCTGAATTTGCCTATCAGAATATACCAGATCCCGAACTTTCTTACACAGTTCTTCGTCGGTGGCATCCAGTGGGCGTCCAGACCTAGCTTCATCTTCTAAAGACGTTCTACCGCATTTGAATTCCCCTACCCAGAAGTTAACCTGAGCATAAGATGGTGCAGAAGACCCATAAACATTGGCTAACTCGTCGTGTATTTCCTTGCCTGTTTTACCTTTTAAATACAAGTACCGAATTACAGCACGGTACTCAACTTTAGATGAGAAGCATGCCTTTGCATCACTAGCCATGTTTGACATTCAATATCTTATTAAAGAACGACTCGATATGTGTGCAATTTTGTACCCATGTATAAAACATATATTGAAACAAAGCTTGAAAATCGTGACCGTCTCAGTCCATTGGAAATGGGATAGGCTGGTTACTTATAGACTCACCCTCGTACCTTCAAGTCATTGTTTTCACTTCCTTGTCCTGCTGAACCTGGATACATCCTGCCTTTGCAAACAGTGTAGATCCAGATCAGTTGGCTTCTGAAGAAGCCTACTGATCTAGATCTGCACTGTTTGCCATTAAGTATGTGAATTTATATCAACAACCTTGATCAATTAATCTGATTGGCTGAAAATTAGAAGTGGGTGTGGCTTCATATTTTATTCAGCAGGACAAGAGTTAAGTAGTCATATTATTTTCCAGGTATGCTTTCCCCTGATGGACAAGTTTGTGGAGGAACCAGACAAGATGACCTTTGGTGACCTCACTAATGCTGTTGATGTCATAGTGGCTCCAGAAAACAATGTTCTACAGGTATTGGTGCAGTATACCATATTTACCCTAAATATTTGGAAATCTTAACCATTGTCATGCTGAATAAATTAAGATACTGTGCCCACTTCCAATTTTCAGCCTATCAGATAACTAGATCCAGGTTGTTGATACAAACTCACATACTTAAAGGCTCCATATTCCTCAGAAATAGACATTTTATTATGCTAGAAAGGTTTAATAAATCAATAAATGATATCAACACAATCATGAAATGAGGCACCTGACAGGTTGTAAAATTTCAGTTAGTCTCTCGTTCTTGTAATGAAATGATTTTTTTAGCGTATCTCAGAATTAATTTTGCCAACATTAATTCAGAGATATGATAAAAAGTCATTTCATTTGGGATCAAGTTCAAAAATGAGAGACTAACTGAAATTTTACAGGCTGTCTAATGCCACATTTTATGATCGTATTGATACTATATATGTATTAAACCTTTTTTTTTTTTTTGATAAAGAAATGTCTATTTTTGAGGAATATGGAGCCTTTAATGACAAACAGTGTAGATCCAGATCAGTTGGCTTCTTCAGAAGCCAACTGATCTGGGTCTACACTGTTTCCAAAGACAGGGCATATCCGGGTTCAGCAGGACCAGGGTTAAGGTGACTGGATGCACTTAGTATGTTTTCTTTCATTTTGTACAAGGGAAGCAACATTTGTGACTTCCTGTTTGCTTTCCTGTGCATGCGAAACTCCTCCCAGAAAGGAGTCTACACTTAGAGGAAAGAATTTGCTCCCCTGGGTTAATCCAGGCCTTTGTTATTATCACCCTTTCGTCTTCTTGATATAGCTTATTATTGTTGAAAGCGATGAAACACCAAATTATCATCATCATTCAATACTTTTAAGAACCTCCTGGATGCCTTTGCTTAAGTGGCTGATTTCCTAAATTGTGATCTTGGCTTTTTTGTCTGCATAATTATACGATAATTGGTCCTCAAACTGCAGCTGTTTTCTGTACTTTCAGAACTTCCTGGATGCCTTCGCTGAAGCAGCTGATAGCCCCTATGGTTGTTTGTTTGTCCATGGTAAAGTTGCTGTAGCAACAAAGAAATGGTGGTCCTTAGCAGCTAAAGAGTTGGTACTCATCTCCATGCTGCTGTCATCATTAATACCTTGTTCTTCCAGGGACATGCCAGTGTTTTTACCTGTTGTTAGTCCTACGGTAGGTTTGTGGTGTATATAATCATAAGCCTACACAAAGATTATTTAGAAGATATTGTTATTTCTGCACAAAAACATACCTTGTGGCTGCTTATTGAAATTGCCTCTCTGAGGCAATTCCAGAAAGTTCCCAAAAGATATAGATACAAGGGCGAGTCAATAAAAAAACAGCCTAACGTATTTCTGGTTGAGATCGATCTCTTCTTTTTCGATGTAATTGCCCTCTAGAATGATGCACTTGGACCAACGGTGTTCCAGTGCCATCAGCCCAGAACTAAAGAAGCCAGGGTCTGACCCACTCCACAACTGCCGCCACGACTTCTTCGTTGGACCGGAAATAACGTCCATGGATATCCTTTTTCAAGTTTGGGAATAGGAAATATTCACTAGGGTCTAAGTCTGGAGAATAGATGGGGTGCGGTATTAGCTCGTACCCATTCCGCTCAACAGCATCCATTGCAATTTTGCAAGTGTGGCCTCTCACATTGTCCTGTTGGAGCAGAATCCCTTTGGAGAGTTTACCTCAGCGTTTCTCATGGATCACAGTTCTCGGTCGAGCAAATTTGCATAATAGCAACTGTTATTGTACTTTTCTTTGCTAGAAAGTCCAGCATAATAATGCCTTGTGCGTCCCAAAATACAGTTGCAATCAGCTTGCCAGCAGAAGGTTGCGTTTTGAATTTCTTTGGCCTCGGAGACCCCGGCCCTACACTCTGGCGACTTTGAGCTTTATTCTCTGGCTCATAATAATGGACCCAGGTCTCATCTACAGTCACCAGACTTGAAAGGAAATTGTCTTCCTTTGACCTAAACCGCTTCAACAATGTGCTGCATACTGATGCTCTGGTTGCCATTTGCTCGTCTCTAAGGGATTTTGGGACCGAAGGGGCTGTTAGCTTGTGCATACCCAAGCGATCTTGTAAAGTTGTTGAAACACTACCATGTGAAATGTGTAATGCATTCGCTATTTCTTCCACCTTAATTCGCCTATCAGAGTACACCAGATCCCGTACTTTGTTACACATTTCTTCATCGGTGGCATCTGATGGGCGTCCAGACCTGGTTTTGTCTTCTAAAGACGTTCTGCTGCGTTTGAATTCCCCAACCCAGAATTTAACTTGTGCATACGATGGTGCAGAAGACCCATAAACATAGGTTAACTCGCAATGTATTTCCTGACCGGTTTTCCCTTTCAAATACAAGTACCGAATTACAGCATGGTACTCAACTTTTGACGAAAAGCTTACTTTTGCATCGCTACCCATGTTTGACATTAAATACGAGGGATGTTCAAAATGAATTGCTTATTGGCCTCTAGCTTGATATCCACGTGGGGCACGATAAAAACCAATACATACCTGTATAGGGCTATTCAATATCTACACAATGGTATATAAATGTACATGTTAGACTAAGTGTAAGACATAAAATTTGCCATTTGAATACACGCAGTCATAGACCACTGCAGTAAAAATGGTTGGTAGAAGCGTCGACAAAAAAGATGAAATACGGGCTTACATCAAAGCTCGCTCAAAACTTGATTGTTCTTTGAAGAAGCTGATGACTGAAATTTCTACTGCTTTTGGACCTTCTTGTGTGTCTTATGACACAGTTCGGCAGTGAAAAAAGAAATTTGAGTCTGGTGTAGAGTCCATCAAAAATGCACCGAAATCAGGTAGGCCAAAATCTGCATCTTGTAAAGAAATCGTTTCCAAAATAAAGGAAATCGTTGAAGGAGATGCCAGATTTACAGTTCGTGATATTGCACGAAAGGTAGGCATATCACTATCAACGGTTCACCTTATTTTGAAGAAGCATTTGAAAGTCAGAAAGATTTCTGCTAGATGGGTGCCACATCTGTTGACTGACGAGCAAAAGAGGCAACAGGTTAAAGTGGTCAAAAAGCTGCTTCAAATGTTTCCAAAATATGACAAAAAGCAGTTTGCCAATGTCATCACAGGTGATGAAACCTGGGTCCATTATTTTGAGCCCGTCAGAAAGGTTAGCAATAAGATCTGGGCCACTATACACAGCAAACGCCCAATAATTGCCAAACGTTCTTTGAGTACAAAGAAGGTTTTGTATGCAATCTTCTTCTCTGGTGAAGGAGTCGCAATAAAAGTGCCAGTGGAAAAGGGCAAAAGCATCACCGGAAAGGACTACAAAAACGTAGTACTGAAGAAACTGAAAAAATATTATCAGAAACGACACCCTGCCACTGGTTTAAAACCTGTCCGTCTTCTACATGACAATGCCCCAGCTCATATCTCCACAATAGTTGCGGCGTTTTTGAAGAAAGAAAAAGTAACTGTTTTGCCTCACCACCCGTATTCCCCAGACCTTGCCTCATGTGATTTCTTTTTGTTTCCAAAATTGAAAGCATTCCTTGCCGGGCGGAAATACCAGTCCCGACAGGCACTTGGATCTGCCATTCGTCAGTACCTTATTACTGTGCCCAAATCAGCGTACCGTGACGCCTTCAAAAAGTGGATACATTGGCTGAAACTTTGCATTTCTAGCCACGGGGAGTACTTCGAGGGCATGAAATGAGTACTTTTGGGCTAAATTGAAATTTGAAGTCTCCAGATAGAAATAAGCAATTCATTTCGAACATCCCTCGTATCTTATGAGTGAATGACACAATAAGGGTGCAATTTTTCCCTCAGGTCTAAAACCTACTGAAACAAGGCATGCAAATCTTGGGTGTCTTGGTCAATTGGAAATGGGATAGGCTGGTTACTTATTGACTTGCCCTCGTATATTTTGTACAAAACTAAAAATTATCATGCTAAATATTTATCATAAATTGTTACCCTATCTGGAGCTGTGATTACATATGATATACAGTTTTGTGTTCAAGTTTCTTCTTCCATTTGTCTGTCTATCAACATTTGTGTCAGTCCTAGTGTTGCAGTTCATTTCTGAATAAATATTAGACCTACAGTCATCTTACATGGCTTACACTTTCTTGTTTACATGGACAAAAACAGTGTGTTATTGTTTTATGTTCATGACCTATCTTTTATGCTTTACCATGCTTGCCTTAAAACAAACAAGTTCATTAAATACCTGTTGATATTACTATTTATTGCTGAATAATCTGCAAACAATAATGAGTAGATTCCATAAGGAATGACCTTCATGTCAGATTTCCTTCATAAACACTATCTTTTCCCTTTATAAGTAGCAGGTATAGACATGGGTACTGCCTTTTCAATTCTGGCATTTTTCCAGCTTTTAGCTCAACAGAGCCAAAGGCTCAGGATGAGCTATTGTGATCACTCTCCTTCCATCGTCTGCCATCGGTCTGTCCACACCTTTGTACAACATCTCCTCTGAAACCCCTTGGCCAGTTTAATTCAAATTTCATGTGGAGCCTTTTGCTAAAGGGGGATTGTAAAATTGTACAAATGGTCATATTCTATTAAGATGGCTGCCTTGCCCATATATGGTAAACACTTAAAAATCTTTTTCTCCAAAATGAAGAAAGCTTTAAGACTGAATCTTGGTTTTTCGCAGGGACTCAAGGTCCAACAGGTTTGATCAAATGATGATTATCTGTTGACCTTTGACCTTTTTACAGCAAAGTCAAATTTGCATCCCTGTACATTTGAATGGAGAAAATGTTGAAGTCATTTTCTCAAAATGTAATAAAGATTAATGGCTGAAACTTACAATTTATAGTAAAAGTAGTAATGCATTTCAGTTACAATGAAAATTTTACTCCCTGGTGGTTATCTGCCCTTGCCCTTTAGCTATATACATGTACAAAATTGTGTAATTTTCTCATTTAATCTTCTCTGAAACCGCTTGACCAATTTTCACCAGATTTTATATGGGTTGTATGGGTAAAATGTTGAACTAGAAATTTGTCCACAGTACACGGATGCCCCCGCTGTGGGGTACCTGACTGTAAAACTGCAAAATTCTACCTGGTACAAATGCCTTAACCCGAGTCTAACAGGATCATGTACGTATGTACACACATTTGTACAGAAAGACATACATTCGTACGCACGGTCGCATGTACCCACTTACGCAAAACCAAAAAACTATATGCCCCCGGCATCATCTTATGCGGGGTCATAAAAATCATTTTCTCAAAGCGTATGAAAGACTAATGGCTGAAACTTAAAATGAATTATTAAAGTAGTAAAACTTTGTAGTTAAAATCAAAATTTTGTCCCCCAGGGGATATCTGCCCTTGCCCCTGGGGTAAGTAAATACATGTATTAAATCATGTAATCTTTAAATGACTTCTTGAACCAGCTTGACTAATTTCATCAGATTTCACATGGAGCCTTCTGTCAAAGGGGTATTGACAAATTGTACAAATAGTTCTGCATTATAGAACAATATGGCCACTATGCGCATATATAGTAAAAAAATACTTAAAAGTCTTCCTCTCTAGAACCCAGAAAGCTTTCAGGCTGAATCTTGGTATATAGCATTGGGGACTGGAAGTCTACCAAATTGGATTAACTGATGATCCTAGGATGACCTTTGATCTTTTTAAGGCACAGTGAAATTTGTGACTAATTACTGTGGCAATACTGGAAGAATATTTCCAGGTATCTGCAGATATACAATGGCTTGTTTTACTCAGGTGAGCAAATCATGGCCCATGGGCCTGGTGTTAACCATATGACCTAGAGAGCTGGTTTTTAGGTTGATTGTTTACAATATCGAGCCAAAATATACAGTGATCAAAATTTCCTTAAGGCTGTTGTCCGCGTGATTATCATTTACCAGTAAAATCAAACCAGGCATTTGTACGAGATCCAGGTAATCGTTATATATAGCTGGCCTTCTCTTGTGGCTGTGACGTCAGAGTGCAGACCCAGATTGGACACCGCAGAATGTGGCATCGGATCAGGGTCTGCACTGTTTGCTTAAATTACTGGAAGGGTTAAATGAAACAGTTGTCAGTTTCTGGCAAAAGAATGTGCACAATACTGGTTAACCACTTAAGGACTAAGCCTTCCCAGTAAAAGTGTGGTTAGGTAAACTGACCATGCTGGACATGACCCCATTGGGTTGCCTGGGCCATAAAACCTCAACAGAAACAAACTTAAGTCTCCATTCAGGACCATTTTCCTAGCCTACACTCAGAGACAATTGACCCACCAGTGCTGTCAGTGCTTTGATTAACAGTTAGACCTAGAGAGCTAGTTTTTGGTATACTGACTGTATATGGCATATGTAATAATTTGGTAAAATTCAAGGGGGCTTTGGTTCCTATTTAACCCTTTTCATGCTGAATAAATTAAGATGCCACTCCTACTTCTAATCTTCAGCCAATCAGATTACTTGATCCCGGTTGTTGATACAAATTCACATACTTAATGGCAAACACCCCCCCCCCCCCACACCCCTCTACTATGCATGCTTTTGACATCTTCCAGAAAGTCATATTTTGCTTGGTGCTTTACACAGAAAAAGTAAATTTTCAACATTTAGTCATGATTTAATGCAACACCATTTGTCATAACTACCTGTGCATAAAAAGTTTTATTCTAGTCGTTGGTGTTTAAAAAATCAAATAGTTTCACTTTTTCCTCAGAGTGAATGCAAATTATGCAGAAAGGGTATGTAATTTTGAGGCAGATTTTCAACAGGTTCTGCTTGTTCAATTTTTCTGAAATTTTAACAATTTTGTTGTGAAACATCAATTATTCAAATTCAGCAAAAGAAAGTAAAAAATATTTTCTGAGACAAAAATTAAAAAAAAAAAATCTTTTTACTATAGAAATTGCATAGTTCAGACCAATTCTTGACCGTATATTTAATTTTAGGGTAAATATTTGAGACATGGTTTCTGTTAAGATATGGTCAATCAGAACAAAATGTTTTCATTTGAAATAAAATGCCAGGCAAAAAACATCTTTCCAAGTGATGTTGACAGTAGTAATTTTTTCTACTGATCATTCCTCTGTTGCAGTTCTTTGTTCTTGTGACAAGCAAAGAGTTGGGGTCATAGTGTTTTACAACATACATTTCTAGTTAGAATTGCCTTTACAAAATAACTCTAATGAAAACCCACAGAATACATTTTGGGAAAAAATCTTAAGTTTCACAAAATTATTGCCATATCTAGATCTTTATAATATGATAATTTCTTGCTTTTACGCAAGATCTGACATATATTTACTTTTAAATATTCTTTGAAATAAGTAGTGTAACATATGTCTGAAATTCTTAGCCTTTTCACTGTTCATTAAGTCTTTAATTATAAGTAAATAATATATCTTTATATTTTGTTATCAAGCACTATAAGTTTCATAGTATTCTTTTATATACTTATTAACTTTTACCATTCTCTGGGCAAATTCAGCAGACAACAAATTGACATTTTCCTTATTTTCCCCAGAAAATAGGCTTTGACATTTCATGCAAACTGTCTCCCATGGAGACGGTTTGCATGAAATATTGAAGTCTGTTTCCTGGTAAACGTATTAAAAATATCTCAAATGTCGTCTGCTGAGATTTTTACCCAGTATACAAAGAGTTAAAGAAGAGCTTAAGCTGTTCACTTCCCACTTCATTAATTTCTTATAGAATTAATTTCTTATAGAATCTCAGTAGGTGGAATTTCAGTTTGACCTTTACCCCTCTCAGGGCTAATTCAGCAGACGACAAATTGATGACATTTTTCTCAGAAAATAGGTTTTGACATTTTGTACAAATTATCTCCATTTGAGACAATTTGCAGGAAATGTCAAACTATTTTCTGGGAAAAATAAGAAAAAAATATTTCAGTATGAAGTCAGCTGAAAGTTTTACCCAGAGTGCTAAGCATTAATTTATTGGAAATTCATATTTTCTGGTTTTAGTAGACTTTGGGTTCCCATTGTGGGGAAAAAGGTGACTAATCAAGGGAAAAGGGTCTTTGTGGAGTAAAAGTTAAGTAACTTTTAAACCCATGAAGACACAAAAATAAAGATACAAATATATAAAGTTGGTGTTACTTTGTAGCCCCAAGCAACATTTGTAGCAGATCATAGCTACAGATAAGAGGGGGTATCCACATAAAACTTTTCTTATTTCTCCACAAAAACATATGCTGTGGTACTCATTAGAAGCACCTTAGCGCTAGGCGCTGCTAATGAGTACTACAACATATGTTTTCACAGAGAAATAAGAAAGATATCAACATTTTTTGGATGAAAAAAGTGCCTTATTTGTTGCTATGCAGACAACATTCAAAGTTTGTTTTGTTTTGTGTGTGTGTGTGTGTGTGTGTGTGTGTGTGTGTGTGTGTTTAAGAGAAAATAAATCTTGACATTCAAGTAAATCATCTGCCAATCAGCCAATTCACAAGAAATGTCCAGACTTGTTTTCTTCAAAAAACTGACAAAGAAATATTCAAAATGTCATCTGCTGCAGATGTGATATCAAGACTGCCAAACTGTCTAAGCATAAAAAATGCATGTGAAGATTCCAAATGTTTTATTTTTAACTTTCACATTTTTACTTTTGGTGTTTTTTTTTTTTTTTTTTTTTTTTTTTTAAAGATGATAGTGTAGGAACAGTGATTGTAATTGGGAGATGGCTATTGATGGAGGTTTCACAGTATTTTTCTTATTTTTATCAAAAATCAGAAAATTGTGTTTGACATTTCATGCAAATTGTCCTCTGAGGAGAAACTTTACAAGAAATGTCAAATCCTACTTTGCTGGGCAGGAGGGGTGGGGTGGGGGCTTGCTGGGAAGGGAATAAGAAAAACATCAGTCGTTTGCTAAATTTGCCAGGAGAGTGCTAAATGTCAATCATTCAGTTTTCAAGGCTACAGATTGCAACATCTTTTTTTTTTTTTTTTTTCTTATATTTCATGAGAAACATGTTCTGGATCTGAGTATTTCTAGTCTATCTTGTGTTGAGAAATAGGGCAATGAGCATCATCTGTTAAAGTAGAGCATGCATCCTTGGAATGTGATAAGGTTGCAACACAAAAAAAGTAGAAAGTAGAAATTTCAACATTTTGTGTTGGTAGGCAAGATGGTAATGTTTTGGCTTGATTATACAAAATAGATACCTTTGTGTTGGCACAGTAGTCATCTTTATAAAATTTATTTTTTGTGTCATGAGGTGACAGTCAGCGTAGTTCACAGTACAGTGATTTGCCTTATATGACAAAAACAGTACATCTCCCAGATGGGGAGACATAGTGCAACACATACACTAATGGCAAAATTTCTCTACAGTTCTACTTTTTGTGTCAATATTGACCATATTGAAGAAATAGATATCTGCATTTTGCATTGATTGGCAATGCAAAATGTAAAAATTTCTACATTCTGCATTGTAACACAGCAGTGAAGTGCAGGCCGGTCCAGACCTTTGCAGTCTGTATACCTCTTTTCTTAGAATATAGCTCAAATTTCTTTAATTATACCCCCGGCATACGAAGTATGCCGAAGGGGTATATAGTTTTCATCCGTTCTGTTAGTCCGGTCATCTGTCCGTCCATCCGTCCTTCTGTCTGTCTGTCCATCCGTCCATCCGGGTGTGATTCCGTCCGTTAACCTTTTCTAAGTTTCCAAGTTTTACTACGAAGTGTTTTGATTACTTATAACTCTGCAGCCACTGATCAAAAACTTTTCATATTTGGTATGGGGGTACCTGGGAGGGTTCTCTTCCATTCTACTTGTATGGACCCCTGGGTCATGCCCCAGGGTGGGGCTAGAGGTAAAAAACTAGAACATCCCAATAAAAGTAGTATTTTGCAGTTTGTTTATACAAACCTCTTATTAAAGAAGGATGGGCATCAGACATGTTTATCACATCAACATTCAGTGTAATAAGGTCAAGGTCATTGTGACCTTATTTTCATGCTTCAGTGATTTTGACTATATTTTGAAGACTATTTCGTGGATTAATGCCTCAAGAAAGTAGTATGTTGCAGTTTGTTTACACATACAACTTCTTAAAGAAGGATGGGCATCAGACATGTTTATCACATCAACATTCAGTGTAATAAGGTCAAGGTCATTGTGATCATATTTTCATGCTTCAGTGATTTTGCCTTATATCTTGACGACTATTTCATGAATTAATGTGATACTTGGAATATTGGTTCTGTGTGCACCATGATTGACAGCATAACAAATGTAGGTCAGCTTGACCTATATTTCATGTTCCAGTATCTTCAATGTTAATTGATGAATGAACATCATTATTTGGGATTATGAATTAGTATGGTCTAACAGTTGACCTAAAAGTAAATGTAGGTCACTGTGACCTGTCTTTCATAGTCCATTGATTTTATGTTACATCTTGATTTTGTCTTATATCTCCCACTGTTTGATACCTAAATGTCATATTTACATATAATGGCACAGTGTGACCCAAACTTTCACCTCAAAGTAAATATAAATCAGTATGACCTATATTTCATGGTCTAGTGATTTTGCTTAATATCTTTTAGATTATTTAATGGATTAACATCATAGCATATAATAGCGTATAATGCATCGGTGTGACCATCAGATTAATTTCTCAAGTATATGTAGGTCAGTGACCTATATTTTATGGCCCAGCAAATTTGCTTCATATCTTGAAGACTAATTACTCCAGGAAAGTTGTACTTGGGATTATAGATCATTGTCACTCAGAGACAGACATTGTAAACTATATCTTGCCTTATATCATTGTCATTAACTTTAAAATATTTTATAATTAAGAAATGGCGCCGGCCGGGGGTATTCGTGACCCTCTGGGCACTTGCTCTAGTTCTTTTACCACTTTGCATGCTGGGTAAAATTTCAGTAGAAGACTTTTTGATTTTTCTTTCCAGAAATAGGATTTGACATTTCATGCAAACTGTCTCCTGAGCAGTTCTAACTGTCTCCTGAGCAAGAAATGTCAAACCTGTACTCCAGGAGAAAAATAAGAAAAATATGTTTTCATGGAGAAATAAGAAAAATATAAACATGTACATAATTGATGTATCTGCATTTTCTTTATTTATCCATGAAAATGTGTTATAGATACTTATTAGAAGTACCTCTTGTTAATTTATCTATGAAAACCTATGTTATAGATACTTATTAGAAGTGATACTTATTAGAAGTTCCTTTTGTTAATTTATTCATGAAAACCTATGTTATAGATACTTATTAGAAGTGATACTTATTAGAAGTACCTTTTGTTAATTTATCCATGAAAACCCTATGTTATAGATACTTATTAGAAGTGATACTTATTAGAAGTACCTTTTGTTAATTTATCCATGAAAACCTATATAATAGATACTTATTAGAAGTGATACTTATTAGAAGTACCTTTTGTTAATTTATCCATGAAAACCTATATTATAGATACTTATTAGAAGTACCTCTTGTTAATTTATTCATGAAAACCTATATTATAGATACTTATTAGAAGTACCTTTTGTTAGCCGGCCTCGGTGGCGCAGTTGGATGCGCGTCCGACTGGAGACCAGGAGGTCGTGGGTTCGACCCCGGCCGAGGTCGGCAACATTCTTTCGTGGAGATTGATCATGAAATATTTTCTATGGTCATTCTCTCCCTTCCGCTGATTCAAGAAGGGCAGTTGTCAGTTTCTGGCGAAAGAATGTGCACAATACTGGTTAACCGCTTAGAGGACTAAGCCTGCCCAGTAAACGTGTGGTTAGGTAAACTGACCGCGCTCGACATGACCCCATTGGGTTGACTGGGCCGTAAAACCTCAACACAACAACAACCTTTTGTTAATTTATCCATGAAAACCTATGTTATAGATACTTATCAGAAGTACCTCTTATTAATTTATTCGTGAAAACCTGTTATAGATATTTATTAGCAGTACCTATTGTTAATTTATCCTTGAAAACCTATATTATAGATACTTATTAGAAGTACCTGTTGTTAATCCTTACAGTGCTAATCACATCTGCAGCAGACAACTTTTTGATTTTGTTTATTATTTTCAGAGAAAATAAGATTTCATATTTCTCTGAAAAGTGATAAAAAATTTAGAATGTCATCTACTACAATTTTGCTTAGCACTTTAAGGGTTAACCCTTGCCAGGCCGAATAAATTAGGATGCCACGTCCACTTCTGATTTTCAGACAATCAGATTACTTGATCCAAGTTATTGATACAAATTTGAATACTTAATGACAAACAGTGCAGATCCAGATCAGTTGGCTTCTTTTTAGAAGCCAACTGATCTGGATCTACACTGTTTGCAAAGGCAATGCATATCCGGGTTCAGCAGGACTAGGGTTAATATGCTACTACCGTATAACATTTCAGGTACCACACAGACTGTTAACGTTCCAGCTGACCAGACATATAGAAGTTTGTGTGTTGTGTGGTCCCACTCCATCGTTGTTTGAATTGGAACAGGAGGTAAAATTGCATTAACCCTTAAAGTGCTAAACATTTGCAACAGGACTTTCTACAAATAATTTTGTCATTTTTCAGAGAAAATTGGACTAGACATTAATTTTCATGTGAATTGAAATACCAAGTCTTATTTTCTCTGAAAAATAGAATAAAAATAACTTGGTGGCTCAGCTGGATGCACTCCCAACTTGTGATCAGGACGTTGCGGGTTTGACCCTGCCAGGTCATCAACATTCTTCGATGGAAATTGATCATGAAATATATTCTATGGTCTATCTCTCCCTTCCACTGGTTCAAGAAGGGCAGTTGTCAATTTCTGGTGAAAGAATGTTCACAAAACTGGTTGACAGCTTAGAGGACTAAGCCTGCCGAGTAAATGTGTAGTTAGGTAAACTCACCGCACTTGACATTACCCCACTGGGTGACAAACCTCAACACAAACAAATCCCTTGGTATCCCTATCTTGCTTCATTAAGGTCTGAATAGATTTTATGTATTCAATACCTTGCCCTATTGTCGTAATTGAGCAAATTTATTAGCTCGCTGGGACTATGTCTCTGGATAGCTTATGTTGTCACCCAGTCATTGGCGTCGGCATCGGCATCTGTCGGCGTCCGCGTTGGCCGAATGTTTTGCGATCTGTCTGCGTCCACATTAGCACAGTGTTTAAGTTTTCAAAGGTGTGCATCCAGCGAGCTGCGTTTTCTTCTGACAACTCTTGTTTTAGATAACAGTAAGCTAATCAATTGGCCAGTCTCCAAAACAGTGACTGCCAATGAAGGAGCTTGTAACAAGAGATAGAATAGTAAAGACAGATTACATAATTTTAGATCATTTTATGTGTTTGTTTTCGTTTAGGTTTTAAGGCCTAGTCAACCCAATAGTGTCATGTTGAGCCAAGTCAGTTTACCTATCCACACGTTTACTGGGCAGGCTTAGTCCTCTAAGTGGTATTGTGCACATTCTTTTGCCAGAAACTGACAACTGCCCTTTCCGAATCAGCGGAAGGGAGAGGATGACTGCAGAAAATATTTCACGATCAGTCTCCACAAAAGAATATTGCCTACCCGCGGGGGTCAAACCGGCAACCTCCTGATCACCAGTAGAATGGGCATGAGCCACCCGAGGCCAGCTGTTTATTTTATGTTATGGAACAGCATATCTTTGCTTGTAGGAGCCAATTATCAGTCAGCCTCATGTCATTTTCCGCAATATCTTGAAGAATCTCCTTTAAATTGTAACTCATTAGGCCAAGTCCAGATGGGTTTCCCAAATTCTGCAAAATTTTAAAAGTGCTAAAAATTAAGCCACTCTACTGTAAAGCCTTTCCACCTAGTATTCATCAGATTAATCATATTTTATTATAAGTTAAACAAAGGGATTGGAGGTGCAAATACTATTCATTAAGTTGAAATTAAGTATAAAAATTACCATTAAATGTACAAAAAATATATGCTGGAACCTCTTATATCATTATAAGACGGTTTCAGATATAAGATGTTTTAAAGGTGTACCTCAAAAAGTGTATGATCCAAACAAACAAGGAGAGATTATATACAAAATGACCATTTCTATATAATCTATACATTTTTGTTTGGATAAAACACAGCACAGTTTTTGCTTTGGATCCAAGCAATAGGTTATAAAGCGGTTGTGATGTACTTTCACAAGTTATTCAAGTTTCTGAGTTATAATTTACTTTCAGTAATCTTTTTCAGGTTTCAAGATTTTGGCGAACAAGTTATGATTTATTGAGAACAATTTTACATCTACATCCAAGAAATTTTCCATCATCAGTAGAACTTGATACTAATTTGTTAGGGTAGGATTGCTCTAGATGTTTTTTTTTTTCTTAACCAAAAGGATTAATAATCTTTTTAATTCCCTACAAAAGCATATGTCTGATCAGGACTTGTCCTATTTGCCACTCATCCAACAGTTAGGACACACCAGGGGGTTTGTAAACAGAAACCCACCTATAACATATTACTAGCATAGATCTATATAAGGCGCTTTTTCCAACAAAAAAGCATAAAAAGATATTCTGAATGGTTACTGAATTATGGAGCATACAAGAATGTTTGGAAAAATTAATCAAAGGAGCATAACTTGGAAACTAAGAAAGGGGGAACAATCATTCTTGTGTGTGATACATTGTCATGACCTAATACATATACCTATAAAGTTGCATGAAGATATCCCTAACCGTTACTGAGTTATGGGGCGTACAAGAATGTTTGGAAAAAAAAAATCAAAGGGGCATAACTTGGAAACTAAGAAAGGGGGAACAATCATTCTTGTGCACAACACATGACGATATCATGAATGGTTACAGAGTTATGAAGCATACAAGAATGTTGACAAATGGATGGACAGTGTCATGACATAATACGTCCATTTTGAAATGGCTTAAATGGGTTAACCTCTTATCATGCTTCCTATAAAGTTTGACCAAGTCAATTTGACTACCTTTTGATGTGTCTAAAAATTGCATGTATATGTCTAAAAATTGGCTGGATGAGTAGCATATAGTGTAGACACAGATCAGATGCTGCAGAATGCAGCATCTGATCTGGGTCTACACTTATTTGCCCAGGCTTATATGTCCAATATTTAAGATAAAGTATTTTGTATGTTTCAGATTTATTCTTGTCAATGTAGATAGCAACAGATGTTTATGTAGTGTGGATCCTCATGATGATGAAATCTCAGCAGGTAAGTCAAGTTTGTGGTTTACATTTACTCTGCAACAAGTAATAAATTCAGTGATGTTTTCTCCAGACTTGGGCTTGGTGGTTCATTCTGATCATCTTCTAAGAAAAAAAAACAAAAATGATGTGTTTTGAATAACATTTTGAACAACAGCCATGTCAATAGTTGGCAGTGCTTAATTGCACTGCCACTATTGACATGGCTGTTGTTCCAAAAACGAAAAACAAACAAAAAATTCCCAACCTGTGGTATATAAGACTAGACCATGAAGTGAGCATATGCTCACTAATACCCCCGGCCATGGCCATCAGTCTAGCCAGAACAACAAAGGGAAATAACTCTAAGGGACCTGGCCCCACGGCCTTATTTTCTTTCTCACAATACAACTAGTCATACTTGTCATGTGTACAAAATTTCAAGTTTCTAGGTAAAGTAGTTCCTGAGATATCTTTGACACAAAATAAATGTTAACAGACAGACTGACAGACACACAGAAAAGACAAAAACTATAAACCCCCATTGCATACTTCGTATGCCGGGGGTATAAAAATTGCCTGCTAAGGTATTTACTTGGCCACATGTTGACATGATGAATTCAGTAAATTGCTGCTAGCTGGATACTTAGCTAATAGCGAGCACAGCTCTCGAAGCATGTCCTGCATGAAGTGAGCTCTACAGTAGAGAATATGATCAAGCAAAAGTAACATACAATGATATATACTTTCAGCAGAAATTGCTCTGACCAATATTTTCTTCCTTTTTCTTCCCGGAAGTTGTCACTGGAAATTTTAACTATTCACAAAATTTGGGTCTCACTAAGCATCACGAAGTGATAAGAAACAAGTGTTAATAAGTGTCACAAACATATTTTGCTGATTATTTTTATTATTTATTATTGATTTACATATATTTTTTATATACGGATATTCATTCTTTAATGATGCTGTGAAGGACTTCACAGATAGGTTTGTGCTGTGCTTGCATTTAGGCTAAGCCTATTTTCATATTATATTAATTATGCATAAGCAACACATCTGACTGCTTATAACTGATTTGTATTTTTTTACATTACATGTATTTTGAAATAAATTGTGTTCATCAGTTTAGATGTCCCAAATGGAAAAAGTAAAATTTTATCTGTATTTGTAGAAAATCACCATGAAAAGCTACAGGCAACTGGTAGGTTTCATACATTTAGGACAGAGAATTGCCTCATCAAGGCAATTCCAATGAATACCCACAAGATATGTTTTCATGCAAAAATATTAGCAAAGGACCATTTCTCTCAATACTCCCTGTTTGGAGTGGGCGGTAAGGCTGCCCCTTTCATGCTATCATTGGTTTTTGGCAGAAAGTTCTTGTCTTACTTTAATCAAAGATCATGGTTTTGGACCTTTTTTCATCTTCTTTTCTTTCCCTCTAGGAGATGGCTCAGTATGACTGAAATATAATGTTGACATTGCTATTAAACTTCAACTCAAACAAATGCCAAATCTGTGGCTAGCTGGTCTGGCAGTCTCCGAACATGAACTACCTTAATAACCTTAAATATTGGGACAGGCAGGCCCGAGTAAATGGTGTAGACCTAGGTCAGATGCTGCAGCATGCAGCATCTGATCAGGATCTATACTCTTTGTCACACGTTCAGTTTTAGACACATCAACAGTAGTACGAGGGTCGTGCAAAAAGTTCTGTCACTAAATGTCTTCCTAAGTTTTATCCCAGGTATATTTTAAAATGCTTCACTGCACTTGAATGGTGTGTTGAATAGCTAACGATAGCCATTTCCTGCAAATTGCTTTCCAACTGACCGAGTTATTTCAAATTGAAATAGATGCAGTCATATACACTGACCAATTTACTTGTTACATTGGAACATGGACCAAGCAAAGGATGGTCAGGTGTCCACCTTTTACATGACAATGCCTCCTGTCATAAGTGTGAGATTGTTAAGTCTTTTTTGGCTTCTGAAAAGGTGAAAGTTTTAAATCATCCACCTTATTCACATGATCTGAGTCCCTGTAACTTCTTTTTATTTCCAAGGCTTAAGAAAATGCTTTCTGGAAATAAGTATACGTCTAGAAGTTCTCTTGGCAGCGCTATTTATCAGTGTCTCCAAAAGATACCAAAAGAAGACTATTTATCTGCTTTTCGTGACTGGGTAAAAAGGTTTCAAAAATGTGTTTCAGCAAAGGAGGAATACTTTGAAAGTTTGTAATAAAAATACGTTTGATAAAACGTAGCACTGAAGTAATCAGAACCCAGTGACAAAACTTTTTGCAGGACCCTCGTAAAATAGACATTTTCAAATTTTGGGACAAGAATGGTAAGGAGCTAAGGTGTAACAATACTTCGGGTAAAGGTTAGGACTTTTTCTGCCTGACTTGATTTGTTTCTTGTTTATTCTTTTTCAGATGAATCAATGCCAAGAAAAAAGAGACAGCATATTCTTAGATCATTTTATAAACATATTGTTGGAACTTATTTTTCATCGAAAGTTGAAGGGAGTGAAAAGGGTAGGTACTATAGTCACAAGGATCTGATAGTTTCATCGCTTTTATGCTTTGTAATAAAGCCAGGTAATAATTTAAATGCCAGATAATAATTTAAATGTTACACATTTATAATAACAGTGCTGTAGTCACATAGTGAGCTATATCTCCAGATTGCCTGGATAGATTTATTTGATACTTGGACGGATGTTAAGTATAGGTCCAACTTTCAGTGTAAACCCCTCCCTCGTCAGTGACTCTGAAATCAAGGCCATGGAGTTGGATTTTTATTTAGTTGATACTTGGACTGATGTTGAATACAATTACTGACAATTTAATTTTTTGTTCAGTGTAAGCCTGACTCTTTCTCAGTTACCTTGAGGTCAAGGTCATGGACTTGAATTTTTTCATATGATGGGCAGGCACGAATAACAATCCTGTGACAGGTCTTTGTAGGAACCCTGCAACAAGTCTTTGTAGGAGTCAGTACATAGCAGATATTCTGACAGACATATTTTTTTCCCATCATCCGATCTTCCAATTTTAGGTTATAGTACAATGCATCCACTCTACAACCTCCGTCTGTGGGTACGGTAGGTATAAAATTGACTGTTGTAGGAAAAGGTTTTTGTAGACAGCTTAACTTTTACCACTCTCTGGGCAAAGTCAGCAGAAAACAAATTAATACTTTTCTTATTTTTCCCAGAAAATAGGATTAGCATTGACAAATCCTATTTTTTTTTGGAAAAATCAGTAAAAATATTTTAAAATGTCATCTGCTGAAATTTTTACCCAGCATGCTCAGCATTGAATATACAGTCAACTATCGTTATCTCGACTTCGCTTATCTTGAATAACCGCTTATCTCGAAGTGAAAATCCGGTCCCTGTTTGAAATTGGAATCTAATAACAGGTAACAAAATATTGTGGAAAAGAGGAGAAATTGCTCCTAAGGAATTTCTCCTCTTTTTCACAATATTTTCAATATATCTCTTAACTTCAGTAGTCAAATTACATATCCATTTTTGAAATATGGTTGTTCGATTTATTTTTTTTCCTCAATTTTGCAAATCTGATATGTCAAGGTATGGATATTTCGATGTATTTCAGAGAGTCCCTTGGACTTCGAGATAACGAGACTTGAATATAGTAAAACAGCATTTAGGAAATTTAAAAATTTGTGACTATTTATTTTGGTGGCTCCTTTGTTGTCAGTGATTTTTGTTGTCTTTCTACAGGAAAATCTGAGTTTACCCATGTTGCCATGGAAACCTATATCACCACAGATACTCATAAATGTTATGCCATGTTGTCGCCACCACATCAGATTTATGCTCTTTATAATGCTGTGATACCAACTTTTGCTATGAGGTTTGTATTCTGCCACTTTCGAGTCTTTCTGCTATATAATGTTGTAACTGTGCTGGTAAAAAATATGACCCATTTTTCAAACACTCAGAAATTATAAACAGCTTAAATTTATTAGTGACACTTAAGAGTCTGCTTATTATAAAAAGTTTCAAACACTCCGAAATTATAAACACCAATAACTGTTGCCGAAAATAATTTTTTACATGGCTTTAGCATTTTGAAAAGTGGCTTAATCTGTGGAGAGCTACTAAAAGTTCATGGCACAGTCTGCAGTGAAAGAACAGCTTGGATTATTTTTTTAACTTCTTGGTATATCCTTAGTGTCAGATTCAGAGGAGGTTTGGGTGGTATGGTTGAACCCCCCCACTTTTGACAAAGGTGTTGCTTGTGGGAAGTTTCTGTTTTCGCATCCATTCTCTTTATATCTAGAATTGAGCTCATCAGATCTTAACAGCAAACATGATGATGTTTTGTAATATTATCAGTATGTTACAAAACGCCTGTTTGTATTAATGTGAATGTGAATAGCTACACCTGGAAACTTTGTTGGTATTTTTAGCTCACCAGAGCCGAAAGCTCACAAGGTGAGCTTATAGTAAAGCAAGGCTCTGGTGTCCATCATGGGCGTCGTCCATCTCATTCACACTTTTGAACAAATTCATCTCCAAGACCAGTTGGCCGATTTTAGTCAAAATTTATCATCTTTTGGGTGAGGGAAAGACTGCATTAGGTTTTGGGGCAGATCAGATCAAAACAAGATTATAAGGGGGAAAACTATGACTCTTTTCAGCTCACCTGAGCCGAAGGCTCATGGTGAGCTATTGTGATCACTCACCGTCTGTCGTCGTCGTCGTCGTCGTCCGGATGTCCGTCTGTCCACAATCTTTAAACAACATCTCCTCCTAAACCACTAGTGGGAATTTGACCAAACTTCACAGGATTGATCCTTGGTTGGTCCTCTTTCAAAGTTGTTCAAATGGTTCCGGTCCATTGCATATCTAGGTCACAGGAGCTAAAAATAGATTTTTTAACTGAAAACTTAAAAAATCTTCTTGTCAGAAACCATTGGACCGATTTCCATATAATTTTGCAGAAATGTTCCTTTGGTGACCCTCTACAAAGATTGTTCAAGCCATTTGGATTCGTCAAAAAACATGGCCGCCATGGGGCGGGGCTTATTTTCCCTATATTATCTATATAGAAAACTTTAAAAATCTTCTTGTCAGAAACCACTGGACCAATTTCAATATAATTTTGCAGAAATGTTCCTTTGGTGATCCTCTACCAAGATTGTTCAAGCCGTTTGGATTCGTCAAAAAACATGGCCGCCAGGGGGCGGGGCTTATTTTCCCTATATATCTATATAGAAAACTTAAAAAAATCTTCTTGTCAGAAACCACTGGACCGATTTCCATATACTTTTGCAGAAATGTTCCTTTGGTGACCCTCTACCAAGATTGTTCAAGCCATTTGGATTCGTCAAAAAACATGGCCGCCAGGGGGTGGGGCTTATTTTCCCTATATTATCTATATAGAAAACTTTAAAAATCTTCTTGTCAGAAACCACTGGACCGATTTCAATATAATTTTGCAGAAATGTTCCTTTGGTGATCCTCTACCAAGATTGTTCAAGCCATTTGGATTCGTCAAAAAACATGGCCGCCAGGGGGCGGGGCTTATTTTCCCTATATATCTGTATAGAAAACTTTAAAAATCTTCTTGTCAGAAACCACTGGACCGATTTCAATATAATTTTGCAGAAATGTTCCTTTGGTTATTTTCTACTAAGATTGTTCAAGCCATTTGGTTTCGTCAATAAACATGGCCGCCAGGGGGTGGGGCTTATTTTTCCTATATATCTATATAGAAAACTTAAAAAATCTTCTTGTCTGATACCACTGGACCGATTTCCATATAATTTTGCAGAAATGTTCCTTTGGTGACTCTCTACCAAGATTGTTCAAGCCATTTGGATTCGTCAAAAAACATGGCCGCCAGGGGGCGGGGCTTATTTTCCCTATATTATCTATATAGAAAACTTTAAAAATCTTCTTGTCAGAAACCACTGGACCGATTTCAATATAATTTTGCAGAAATGTTCCTTTGGTGATCCTCTACCAAGATTGTTCAAGCCATTTGGATTCTTCAAAAAACATGGCCACCAGGGGGCGGGGCTTATTTTCCCTATATTATCTATATAAAAAACTTTAAAAATCTTCTTGTCAGAAATCACTGGACCGATTTCAATATAATTTTGCAGAAATGTTCCTTTGGTGACCCTCTACCAAGATTGTTCAAGCCATTTGGATTCGTCAAAAAACATGGCCGCCAGTGGGCGGGGCTTTTTCCCCCATATATCTATGTAGAAAACTTTAAAAGTCTTCTTGTCAGAAACCACTGGACCGATTTCCATATAATTTTGCAGGAATGTTCCTTTGGTGATCTTCTACCAAGATTGTTCAAGCCATTTGGATTCGTCAAAAAACATGGCCGCCAGGGGGCGGGGCTTATTTTCCCTATATATCTGTATAGAAAACTTTAAAAATCTTCTTGTCAGAAACCACTGGACCGATTTCAATATAATTTTGCAGAACTGTTCCTTTGGTGATTTTCTACTAAGATTGTTCAAGCCATTTGGTTTCGTCAATAAACATGGCCGCCAGGGGGTGGGGCTTATTTTTCCTATATATCTATATAGAAAACTTAAAAAATCTTCTTGTCTGAAACCACTGGACCGATTTCCATATAATTTTGCAGAAATGTTCCTTTGGTGACTCTCTACCAAGATTGTTCAAGCCATTTGGATTTGTCAAAAAACATGGCCGCCAGGGGGCGGGGCTCATTTTCCCTATGTATCTATATAAAAAACTTAATAATTCTTCTTGTCAGAAACCACTGGACCAATTGCTATATAATTTTGCAGGGGGGTGGGGGAGTGGGGGCAGGGCTGTAAAATTTATACATAAATCTTAGAGCAGTGAACTTGGCTGAATCTTAAACAGTTAGTATGCAAATCTGTTTGATCAGGTGAGCGATATAGGACCATCATGGTCCTCGTTTTTTTCTGCTGTTCTGTTTTGTAGACAGGATGTTATTATTTGTGCTGCATGTATTTACAGTATATATTGCAAATATGGTAATACTTAACCCTTGTCATGCTGAATAAATTAAGATGCCACACCTACTTCCAATTTTCAGCCAATCAGATTACTCAATCCACGTTGATATAAATTCACAAACTGAATGACAAACAGTGCAGATTCAGATCAGTTGGCTTCTGAGAAGCCATCTGATCTGGATCTACAGTGTTTGCAAAGGCAGGGCATATCTGGGTTCAGCAGGACAAGGGTTAAGAGTATTATAGCTTTAAATGGAATTTACTTTGTAAAAGCTTTGCAATTTAATGTCACTTAAGAAAATATTTTTCTTTTGTTTCTTATAGGTCAGTTACAGAAAAGACATTGAAGGTGTTCACGAAAGATAAGAATATTCAAGTATAGCAGGAAAGAGATTAAATACTTTGGTGCTAATTAGAAATGATTGTCATTGTGTAATGTGTTGGTATGCTTGACAGTAGCATAGCTGGAAGGATGTGTTTAAGCCGTTCAAGTTGGACCAGAAGAATAATTTTTTGGCATTGAACCCATGTATAAAAAAATTATGTATAATGCAAGAAAAGGATCTGTATACTACATGCAGACATCGGAGGCCGTGATCAGCCCACACATTTTCAGTCTGATCAGGCCCCGAGGTTATAAAACTTTTTTCATGCTCAACTCAGCTGAGCATGAAATTTTCTCTGCTAATAAATATGAAAATGCCAACAATAGTTGGCATTTTCATATTTATTAGCAGAGAAATTTTCATGCTCAGCTATGTTTAATAGGAAAAAAATTGCAACTGTTAGTAATTTGAGATTTATTAGCATGACTCAGCTGAGTTGAGCATGAAAAAAGTTTTATAACCTCGGGGCCAGAGCCTTTGACCTCAGCTTACAGGATCAGTGGATTCTGTAGGATATACTGACCAACAGAGAAGGCCTCTGTCAGTTTATTCTTGTCCACTGAATTCTGCATGGGCCGTCAAAGCACTAATCAGAATGCACAGGTAAACTCATTCATCCATCCCTTCATATTAAATTTCATGTTTAACAGTTGGTTAGAATGTCAGGGATGGTGGCATGTGTGGACCATGGACACATTTCTTTTCAGAATCTCAAAAGTCAAAATATTGCATGTGTAAACAGCAAAAGCCCAGATCAACTGTTCATCCTATTGCATTGGTCATTTTTTTGCTGCCTGTGGTTTGTAAGTCAGTAAATGTCTCCTTGTATAAAATGGTTGTGATGTTATTTTTAATATTTTTATTTTCTTACTTTTTACTGCAGCTAGATTGTACAACAAATATTTTAGCGAGTTTACAATGCATTTATTTGTAATTAACAAGAAAATTAAACAAAAACATAAATGAGTCAGTGCATGACAAAACCTACAAGACCAGTGTGACCAGCCAAGACTCAGATCAGCCTGCACATCCACCCAGTATGGCAAGGGTTCTAGTTTATCCCTTTTTGAATAGCCTGGATGCTGTATAAGGCAGATGGGATCTGTGAAGACTGATCAGACTGCAAATGTGCATGCTGATCTGAGTCTTTGCTAGTCACATAAATCTTATTGTAGGTTTTGTCATTTGTGGCTCATATTATTTGTAATTAACAAGAACAAAAATATATATATGTTTATCAAAATAAATTTAAAATCATTCTAAAGCTTGAAGCTTTGTTCTGTTGAATGCCATCTGTTTATGATATAACCTACACATAACTGAGGTCAGCTGAGGAGAAACCAAAACTTTTTTGTTTGTGAACAGCAGAGATCCTGACCAGCTTGCACATCCACACAATTTGGGCTGGGACTGCTATTCTGCAATATATTACAGTCAAATTTGTCTTAGAGATCATCCAAAGGAACCCAGATATTAGGTATTTAAAGGCAGGTGGCCTCTAAGGGAACTGAAATGCTTTCAGTGGAGGTAACTCTTTCAAAATTGTTTTTTTCTTTTTTTTTTTTTTTGATAAGGGATCTACTCTAAAAACTTTGCTCCCTAACACAGCTGGGAATGAACACATTTTAGTTATTCCAGTAAGTTTTCAGGTGGCCTCTTAACAATGGTGGTCTCTTAATTGAGATGGTCTTACAGACATGTTTGAGTGTACATGTATTATACAAACATCCTATAAATTTGTGTGTCATATGATGAAGACAAATGCCAAAATCAGGGCCCAGTTCAAAGCGTCATTAGCTTAACAAGCTTTTTAGTGGTCCAAATGTTAACTGTTCTAGTAAGTACAGTATCTAATTCACAAGTATTTTTGCTGAAAAATGTGAGTAGCTTTTGCAAATCACATTTTTTCAGCAAAAATATTAGCGTATATGCCATATTTAATGATCAAAGTTTTAACGATACGCTAACTAACGACATTGTCAATTTTTAACAACTGGGCCCAAACTGCCAATTTGTTTGGATTCACAGCTTGAAAATGTTCATCAATAGTAGGCCTACCCTTAGCCTTCCTCACGTTTTGCTTTATTTTTTTTATTTTGCTGTTATAATTATCCTAAATATTTGGACCTCTAATCTCCTAACCATACGACCTCTTATCTCCTAACCATACGACCTCTTATCTCCTAACCATACGACCTCTTATCTCCTAACCATACTTCTAAAATATGAACAAATCAGTTTGGCAACCTGATGCTGTGTTGGAAGTGTGATCAGATGGCAGAGTGTAGACCCTGACCTAGGATCAGTTCGATCTGCACACACCTAGGCCACATTATTGCAGGTTGGGCAGCATCTGGACACTTTATTGTAAACTTTATTTACGATAAAAATTCAGACACCCTAGCTCCTTATACTTATTCTAAAGTTTTACCTATTGAAGACTGGAGACCCCTAAATGGGTAACTGGCAAACAGTGCAGACCCCTATCAGATGCCACAGAATGTACTGGCAAACAGTGCAGACCCCTATCAGATGCCACAGAACGTGGCATCTGATCAGGGTCTCCACTGTTTGCAAACAGTTCAACCACTTTTCGTTAGGAATATCTACATCATATAGCCTGACATACCTAAAATCGAAAATATATAGTGTGGGAGAGTTTATTCAGTCTTAAAAAAACTGTTTGGTGTAGTGTCTAAAATATGCTGGCTGAATGGCAAACAATGCAGACTCTTTCAAGCTTCTTTCTTAGTGGATTAGATCAAGCTATTCCAATAGAGGTTATTTAACCCATTAAAGACAGATCTAATTATATCATTCCAACTTCCTGTTTTAACCACCAGTCCAAGTGCCTCAGTAAAGCATTCCCTTTCAAAATCCAGACATTGTGAATTTAATCTTCAGCCAGGTTGTACCTAAGACTTTCTAAAATTGGTACTAACTACCATTTTGTTTGGCATTTGGCTTAAGAGGAAGAGCTAGGACTAATCATACTGGTCACATTATAATTTGACTGGTATTAGTATCATGTCAATGTGTCTGGTACTTGATACTGCAGTGAGACTGCACCATAAAAGGGCATCTGTTCCCAGCATCTTATCCAGTTACTGTCACAACATGACTGAAAGATTTTTTAACAGTGGCATTAAACCTCAACTCAAATCCAAATGAAAAAAAAGAAAAAAAAAAAAAAAAAAAAATTGAAATGTATGTCAGATATATAGTTCCAAACCTTGAGTATTATCTGTATAATAAAATGAGCTACATCCTGAGAAAATGGCTTGTTGGACTTTCCGTACCATCTTTTAGTGCACATGCCCAACCCATTAGCGAGGTCTTAATTCGAGGGTTGAGCGCAAGACTGTAGTAACTCAAACATGTTTTTGAAACCCTTGTTTAGGGGCAACTTTGACCCCTTTGTAAACAATGCAAATTTCCATTGTTTACAAAAAGAAATGTTGTAATCTTCATAACACCTTCATGGTGAGGAGATTAATTATTTTGTAAAAAACAACCATCTGACTTGCTACAGTCTTGCGATCAACCCTCAACATGTCTAGTTCTTCAGCTAAAGCTTCCCCTTGTCCTGCCACTTACGTGAGCAAACAGCATAGGTTCTAATGAGATTGTGCAGATGTGCAGGCTTGTCTGTGTCTTTACTGTTTGCATTTAATGGCTCTTTTCCCATGATTCCACTCAAATAATGATAGGGAAAACTGGGCCTGAGGTTATAAAACATTTTTTCATGCTCAACTCAGCTGAGCATGAAAATTTCTCTGCTAATAAATATGAAAATGCCAACTATTTATTAGCAGAGAAATTTTCATGCTCAGCTATGTTTTTGAAGAAAGAATTTGCAATTGTTAGTAATTTGAGATTTATTTGCAGGACAAAATTCATGCTCAGCTGAGTTGAGCATGAAAAAAGTATTATAACTTCGGGGTCAGACTTCATGGATGCACAGGCTGACCTGTCTTTGCTGACTACACCTGTCTGCCTAAGAAGATTAGATCCTTGGCTATCTAGCAAAGATGATGATCAGACTACATGGATGCACATACTGATCTGTGTCTTCACCTGGTGCACATATACAAACTTCAATAGCTCGAACACTGATGGCTCGTTTACCTTGACAGAATCGAAGTTGTTATTTTAGTCCCTGAAAAATTCTTCCGATAGCTCCAGAAAACAGATATTTATGGAAATTTTCTTATTTTGTCATGAAATTGTATGTTGTGTGTACTCATTAGAATTGTCTCATCCAGGTGATCCTAATGAGTAACTCAACATACCATTTTTGTATAGAAAATCGAATAGGCTTTCCTAAATTATCACCATTTGCTTCCTGACCTGGCACCATGATTGACCCTCAGTGACTCAAACTACCCATGTCTCGAACAAGTTACCATGGTCCCAAAGATGTTCAAGCCACTGAAGTTTGAATGTATATATGAAGGTACATTTCAGTTGCCTCAACCTATGCTGTTCACCCACATAAGCAGTAGACCAAAGGGAACTAGACATACCTGCTAAGGAGTGGAGCATGCACACTGAAAGACTGATTCGAAGTAATGTCCAAAGAGGCTTTTTCTTGCAATATGTATACAAATATGGCACAAGGACTCAAATACAAATACGAGGGATGTTCGAAATGAATTGCTTATTGTCCTCTAGCTCGATATCCACGTGGGGCACGATAAAAACCAATACATACCTGTATAGGGCTATTCAATATCTACACAATGGTGTATAAATGTACATGTTAGACTAAGTGTAAGACATAAAATTTGCCATTTGAATACACGCAGTCATAGACCACTGCAGTAAAAATGGTTGGTAGAAGCGTCGACAAAAAAGATGAAATACGGGCTAACATCAAAGCTCACTCAAAACTTGGTTTTCTTTGAAGAAGCTGATGACTGAAATTTCTACTGCTTTTGGACCTTCTTGTGTGTCTTATGACACAGTTCGGTGGTGGAAAAAGAAATTTGAGTCTGGTGTAGAGTCCATCAAAAATGCACCGAAATCAGGTAGGCCAAAATCTGCATCTCGTAAAGAAATCGTTTCCAAAATAAAGGAAATCATTGAAGGAGATGCCAGATTTACAGTTTGTGATATTGCACGAAAGGTAGGCATATCACTATCAATGGTTCACCTTATTTTGAAGAAGCATTTGAAAGTCAGAAAGATTTCTGCTAGATGGGTGCCACATCTGTTGACTGACGAGCAAAAGAGGCAACGGGTTAAAGTGGCCAAAAAGCTGCTTCAAATGTTTCCTAATATGACAAAAAGCAGTTTGCCAATGTCGTCACAGGTGATGAAACCTGGGTCCATTATTTTGAGCCTGCCAGAAAGGTTAGCAATAAGATCTGGACCACTAAACACAGCAAACACGCAATAATTGCCAAACGTTCTTTGAGTACAAAGCGGGTTTTGTATGCAATCTTCTTCTCTGGTGAAGGAGTCGCAATAAAAGTGCCAGTGAAAAAGGGCAAAAGCATCACCGGAAAGTACTACAAAGATGTAGTACTGAAGAAACTGTAAAAGTTTTATCAGAAACGATGCCCTGCCACTGGTTTTAAACATGTCAGGCATGAAATGAGTACTTTTGGGCTAACTTGAAATTTGAAGTCTCCAGATAGAAATAGGCAATTCATTTCGAACATCCCTCGTAAGCACCACAATTACAATTCAGCTGCCATGTGAGAATATAAGAATCCATCATGAGTGTCCATGCAGGATAGAGAAATCTCACCCGAGGGGTAGGAATTTCAACCAGGGACTCGGCTGAAGAAACTGAAAAAGTATTATCAGAAACGACGCCCTGCCACTGGTTTTAAACATGTCCGTCTTCTACATGACATTGCCCCAGCTCATACCTCCGCAAAAGTTACGGCGTTTTTGAAGAAAGAAAAAGTAACTGTTTTGCCTCACCCCAAGTATTCCCCAGACCTTGCCCCATGTGATTTCTTTTTGTTTCCGAAATTGAAAGCATTCCTTGCTGGGCGGAAATACCAGTCCCAACAGGCACTTGGATCTGCCATTCATCAGTACCTTATTACTGTGCCCAAATCAGCGTACCGTGACACCTTCAAGAAGTGGATACATCGGCTGAAACTTTGCATTTCTAGCCACGGGGAGTACTTCGAGGGCATGAAATGAGTACTTTTGGGCTAACTTGAAATTTGAAGTCTCCAGATAGAAATGAGCAATTCATTTCGAATATCCCTCGTAAGCACCACAACTACCATTCAGCTGCAATGTGAGAATATAAGAATCCATCATGAGTGTCCATGCAGGATAGAGAAATCTCACCCGAGGGGTAGGAATTTCAACCAGGGACTCGGCAAGCCTCGGGTGAGATTTTTCTACCCTGGGTGGACTGGCTTGTGATGGATTCTTTTTCTCCCACCTTTAAGTGGATTGATCCTAGGACCAGTGGGTCATTACATAGTCATGTGAGATATAAGTTTCAAGCCTATCTCATAGAGGCAAAGGTGGGAGAAAAGGTACTTTCTGACATGTCTGCCCAATGAAGACTCAAATCAGCCTGCACATCTGCTCAGTCCGATCAGGCTTTCTTACCCACGACAAAACTTCACATCCTTGGCTATCAGAATTGTGCAAAGTGAAGATTCTGATCAGACTGCGTGAATGTGCAGGCTGATCTGAATCTTCCCTTAGTTCATGTGTCCAAAGGTACATTTTCTGACAACTGATATAAAATACAATTTCAACTAAATCACCTTTGATTGTGACACACACATAGCAAACTTAACACTTAAAGTGCCAGTCACAGCAGCCAATTTACCTACAACCTCTGAAATTTAACTTTCTGTTGTAACATTAATTCAATAAGCAGACAACAAAGGCACAGTTCAAACTATATAAATACATAACTAAAGGTACTTTTTCTTATGTAATGGCTTATTTAACCTTTAGCATGCTGAATTTCAACACCAGCAAACAATATTTTAATCCTTGTCCTGCTGAACATGGATATAGCCTGCCTTGCAAACAGTATAGATCCAGATCAGTTGGCTTCTGAAGAAGCCAACTGATCTGGATCTGCACTGTTTGTCATTCAGTATGTGAGTTTTATCAACAATCTGGATTAAGAAATCTGATTGGCTGACAATTAGAAATGGGCATGGCATCTAAATTTATTCAGCATGACAAGGGTTAATTTAATGTTTTTCTTACCATAATAACCCTAGGTATTGGAACAGACAGGCCTCAGCAAATAGTGTAGACCTACCTCAGATTCTGCAGAACACAGTATCTGAAGGTCTACACTGTTTGCCACCCATCCAGTAGTCTGTAGACAGATCTACAGGTAGTAACATGTATTTGTTCAAAAATTCAGCACAAATACCATAAGAAGTTTAGGTGTCCCAATATTCAGAGTTAAACCTTATCATGCTGAATAATTGGAAGCCATGCCCACTTCTAATTTTCAGCCAGTCACATTACTTGATCCAGATTGTTGATACAAATTCAAATACTGAATGGCAAACAATGCAGATCCAGATCAGTTGGCTTCTTCAGAAGCCAACTGATCTAGATCTACACTGTTTGCAAATAGGGCATATCCGGATTCAGCTGGACAAGGGCAAATAGGGTATTTTTCAAATCATCAAACTCAAGATGATCTGAATGCAGAATCAAGTCCCAATTTCTGTTGTCTATCAATTTCATCTTCTTCATGCTTAAGTTTACCTTCAAACTAAAGACACTGGTCCCAATAAAAATGGAATGTATAATTTTAATAAACAATCAGCAACAGTCATTGTCTACAATGTACATGCTCAGTAATATAAAGCTGTATCAAGATATAGACAGTAAAGTGTAATAGGATGCAGTGATAAAGCAAAATGCGCCCACAGCTAAGTTTGCATCTTCACTGTTATATATAGCTATGTGTAGTTCATTGTTGTAATTGTTTTTCTACTAGCCCAAATTATTTGCTACTATTTTTCTCAGAGACCGTTTATCAATTAATTTGCTGACTTTAAATAATAACAGGCAGGTTTTAAACTAATTTTCTTATTTTTCCCATACAACAGGTCTTGGCATCACGAAAACATGCCTATATAACTTTGACCTCCTTAAATCCCACTTTTATATTGTAAAACTGGGGTTTACAGGGATATACATTATTTTTCTTATTTCTGCTCAAAAACATAGATTGTGGGTACTCGTTAGAACCGCCTCGGCGAGGCGGTTCTAACGAGTACCCACAATCTATGTTTTGAGCAGAAATATGAAAAATATCAGAGTTTTTTATCTGAAAATTTTCAGTTTTTGGAGGTGAAATTTTCTATATATTTGAATAGTCGTGTTTTCATAATGGCATTTCACAGGAAGTACCTGTTTTACCCTAATTATTCAGGCACATAAACAGTTAACTCCTTATTTATCCTAAATATTGATCAAGTCCGTTTGGATACTTGGTGCGGTCTCTATGTGGTGACAAAATGGCAAACAGTTGCAGATCCTGATCAGACTGCACCTTTTTGTTCTAGTATGTCTCTCCAAATACATGTATTTAGGATATATATCACGCCTGGTAAACTATCACAGGTACCTCCGCGGAGGTACCGATTAAATGGTTGTGACAGATGTCCAGAGCTACCTGTGATGGTCAAAAACTAGACATAAAAAGATAGGTGTTCGTCTTTTTTGATAAAATACACAATAACCAGAGAGTTTACTGAAAATCAAAGAGTGCTATTCGACCCTTATAGGCATAAAGTTTTGTCACAAGTCATATCCCCCAGAACTTTCCATATTTACCAAAGATACGACCTTTGAAGTGGCTTCGAAGTCAGCCCGAAATACTCGAAACAGAAAAAGACCGATCGTTTTTGGTTCTAAATGCGGATATCTTGCATACAAATCTGTTTATCTTGGTACACTGATATAAAGTTAACTGGTTTGCCTGAATACAGATATCGATAAACTCCAAATAAGGCTGGATTCTTCACAAAGCAGCTGGAGGTGCCTGTGACGTCGTGGAGGTGCCTGTGATGTAAAGAAATATAGTGAAAATCTGAAGAGTTATTGCAGCTGCAAATATTGATATAATTCTTCTCTAGATTACTGCCTGGAAAGAATCATTCATGTGTATGTCATGAAATTCTTTGTTAAAGTTATAAAACATAAGCTCAAAGAATTATTGGTGCTTTTGAGTTAGATTTTTATAGAATACTCACTGAAGTAAGACTCTTTTTTTTCTTGAATGGTGATGGAGGTGCTGCCTGTTCGTCATTCCAACTCCTAGAAAATTGTCTTTGCTCAATATATCACACGCCATGCCATCTACACATATAGTGTACCAAAAGTATAAAAAAAAAATGCCGATGCCTGTCACCGTAAATTATGACGCAGTTTAAGCATTACTGGAACACCTAAAATAACCTACGTTGTTGACCCTTTTGGTAACCCGTGATCGGAATTTTACTGTAAATCATCTGCAATTCAGTCTCCAAATAGCCTCTATGTGCATCAAATATGCTGACAAAAGAGCAAATTTCCGACATATTGTTGATTTTGCAAACGCTTCGACAAAATGTTTTCATAGTGGTTATTTGGTGACTGAATTTAACACGATTTACAGTAAGATTCCGATCACTTCATTATATTAAAAGATGTAATGTCAAGATTATGTCATGTGTTGATGATGTAACACCTAGGCTTATGGGTGTGTTTGAATTCTAGCGCTGGCAATATAAAACAGCAAGAGTGAATCACTTGCAACACCTTCGAATCCACTCACCACAAAGTTAACATAAACGGCGAGCCAGGCCGCGTAGCCCAGTCGGTAGAGCGTCTAACTCAAGAGCCAGAGGTCCCCACTTACTTTTCTTTCTCCTTCCGCTGATTCAAGAACGGCAGTTGTCAGTTACTGATGAAAGTATGTTCACTTATTACCGGTTAACCCCTTAGGAGGTCTAAGCCTGCCCAGAAATAGTGTGATAAGGTTAACTGATAGTCCCACCATGAGTTTAGTTATTTACAGAGGATGTAAAGAAACAAAACAACAAAACTACAACAACATATATAGCGAGCGTCATACGACATATGCGAGCGACACGCATACGAGTTAACAAAAGGGTCAATAACGTAGGTTATTTTAGGTGTTCCAGTAATGCTCAAATTGCATCATAATTTACGGTGACAGGCATCGGCATTTTTTATACTTTTGGTACACCATATGTGTAGATGGCAGATTATGTTTTATAACTTTAACATGGAAATTCATGACATACACATTATGACAGCATATTGCGACCCTGAATGAATGATTCTTTCCAGGCAGTGATCTAGAGAAGAATTATATCAATATTTGCAGCTGCAATAACTCTTCAGATTTTCACTATATTTCTATACATCACAGGCACCTCCACGACGTCACAGGCACCTCCAGCTGTTTTTTGAAGAATCCAGCCTTATTTGGAGTTTATCGACATCTGTATTTAGGCAAATAGGTTTACTTTACATCAGTGTACCAAGATAAACAGATTTGTATGCAAGATATCCGCATTTAGAACCAAAAATGATTGGTCTTTTTCTGTTTCGAGTACTTCGGACTGACTTCGAAGCCACTTCAAAGGTCGTATCTTTGGTAAATATGGAAAGTTCTGGGGGATATGACGTGTGACAAAACTTTATGCCTATAAGGGTCGAATAGCACTCTTTGATTTTCAGTAAACTCTCTGGTTATTGTGTATTTTATCAAAAAAGACGAACACCTATCTTTTTATGTCTAGTTTTTTACTATCACAGGTAGCTCCAGATATCTGTCACAACCATTTATTCGGTACCTCAGCGGAGGTACTTGTGATAGTTTACCAGGCGTGTATATGGCATTTTGTGTAAAAAAGAAAAAAAAAATACATATATATCTTTTATCAGCTGCTTTAACAAGAATGGAAACACCTCCAAGGGAAATAACTGTTGACATGCAAATATTTGTCTCCCTTCTCATTGGAATTTTGCTCCCACTAGGGTAACTCTCACCCCACCCCCACACTCCACCCACTCCCCTCTCCCATTTTTCAAAGGTTTCATACACTAGGAAGACAACTTCCAGTCTCCCTTTGCAAAACGGCAGCAAAATCTTTCAGATGTATTCCTCAATTTATGAGACAATTCATATGAAATCTTTTGATGGGAAAAATATGAAAATTACTACATTTGTTATCTGCCAATTTTCTCACATGATCAGTGTAATATGTGTTAACAAGGGCTATTTCCAGAAAACTGTACCTCCTTGAACAGGACTTAATTTTTTTTTTCTAAATTTTTAAAAATTTGACTCTCTTTGGAATCAAAATGGCTTTATTGGTATTGTACACCACCTCCAAAAATTTAATTAGTTGTGGGTCCTTCAACTTGATTTACATTTTCCTGATAAAAAAGCAATATGTTTAAATAATGTACCATTTTCACCATAATAAGCATGCAGTGGACTTAGATATTTCACTTTTACCATAAAAATCTGCCTCAGAAAATCATTCTATAAAGGTAACAGTTTTGTACGCACTGGGGATATCCAAAGCTGGCAGAGCCAGTAATACACCCAGCCCAAAGTTTTAAATTAAGGACAAATAAGCACTCTCTTTTTATCAAGAAAAGTTTTGTGTGATTTTGATGTTAAAGCTTCAACAACATACAGAGGGCACTCTTGATTATATAAAAATGTGCCTAAAAGAACACCAAACTATATTCCAAGAAAACATCTCTGCCATGCCCTTATAAAAAGCATTACCCTTATAAAGAGTATTACAATGTACTGTGAAAACTATATATGGCTTTTTTTCCCTGTATGCTCCAGAAATCTTGTCCTAGAAGCAAGAAACATAAGGGTTACATATGTAAACAGTGCAGACCAAAACTGGTCTACCCATGTATCATTCACAACAATAGATTCTACCAGATATCATAGCTCAGAAAACAGGTATATTCATATAAATATTTTTTCTTGTTTCTGCAAGAAAACATATGTTATGGGTACTCATTAGAAGTGCCTAATTGAAGTGCTTCTAATAAGTACCCACAACATATATTTCCATGCAGATATAAGAAAAAAATCAATATATTTTGGTTTGAAAAACATTTTTTATCTAGAGCTATGATTATATTGTACATGCAAAATGTACAGCCTCTGATCAGAGTAGGCAGTTGTATAAGCCAATCTTATTCTGTGTGCTACAAAAATGCCTGAAGCTTTTGGTGCATCCATATACACAGTGGCGCCTCCACTTATGGGCATCACTCCACAACAGCCACCTCCCTAATACAGCCAATTTTCTGTCATCCCAGAGTGCCATTCTATTACATATATATATTGAACCTCTCTGCAATGACCCTCCCTATTTAAGCCAGTTTTATTTATTCCCAGAGGTGGCCACTGTAGGGAGGTTGCACTATACTTTCACCTAACTACAAATAAATTGCTAGAAACTGTAAGAACAAAAATAAAATGCCGAATTCTACCTAATTACCACACAGTGCACAGTCAAGCAATTCCATAGTCTTCAGATTCCAGCCAATATTTTTTGTCTACTTCTTTATAAAGGCAAATTTGAGTACTCATTTAATTGAATCAACTTGTCAATACAGTTCAAATGAGTAGCCACAACATATGCTTTTATAAAGAAAATTAGAAAAACCCAAACAAACATCACATTAGCATCATTAGATAAGTCCTTTGCCGATCTTTTTTTTTTTCTTTTAGGTGTACCCTTAATACAAGTGGATACATATATTTTACCACCAGTTTTCCAAATAATTTTGAAATACCTAAGCACACAGTGCGGTAATTAGGTCAAATACAGTAGATCTAATCTCTGTTTATTGCACATATTAAAGGGCCATTTTTTATGCCTGTTCCTCAACTATCAAAATGTATATCTATCACCATGTATAACCTGTATGTATATTCAGATGGCACAAATGTTTGGAATCTCTAGCTTTTTTTTAATAGTTTGAAATTGTCATAAGCAACATGTATCTCCAAGTATATATATGTTTGATATTGTCCTTTATTTTATTCCTTAAAATGCTATTTAAGAACAATTGCAGCAGCCATTAGCCATTTTGATTTTTTTGTTGTATTTTTTTATATAAAAAAGTGACATTTCATGTTAATCATAAGACCATTCACATGAAATGCCAGTTATTATTTTCTATGAAAAGTAAAAACCATATAAAGTTGTCTGCTACAGTTTTGCATATCTGGGGAAAAACTGACAACTTTTATAGGCCCATAAAAGACAAACACACACAGGGTTTATTTTGGTAGCATAGTGATTTTTCAAGTTCTTCCACTATAAAGGAAATATTAAAGGGAAGGGTCCATAAACTAGTACTTGTAGTTTGGAAGAATTCAGTAGCTTAGCATTTTGCAACAAGTTTCATGAAAATGTACCAATCTTTAAGAAAGTTATAAAGGTTTTAAAAAATTGGTCATGTGAGTCCAGAACGAGACTGTGAGTTTATGAGGTCATAAACTCACAATCAAAAATACCAAATAACAGCCATTTATTCTGATGCAAGATAATTTCAGTGAATGGCCAATTTATATCCATTTTATTGCATATAATGAAAATTTACTGTTTTTAAGAGAAAACAACTTATCCCTATGCTTGAAATTAGCGATTTCTTATTTCGTCATGTGACATGACTGTCAAAATGGCTGCTTCGGCTCATACGATTTACATAAAATTTTTTTTTGTTTTCTTTTTTTTTTTTTGTGTGTGTGTGTGTGTGTGTGTGTGTGTGTGTGTGTGTGTGTGTGTGTGTGTGTGTGTGTGTGTGAGTGTGTGTGTGTGTGTGTGTGTGTGTGTGTGTGTGTGTGTGTGTGTGTGTGTGTGTGTGTGTGTGTGAGTGTGTGTGTGTGTGAGTGTTTGTTGTTGTCTCTTTTGTGCTGCACTTCTAATTATGGAATTATCCGGGTGTGAAACCAATCAGATTCATGGTTACTGAAACAAATAGAGGTTATGATATGGCATTTTTCATATCATACCTAAAATAAATCCTAGACTCCCATATCAGCCTTTGGCTGATATGGGTCTAGGGTTAAGATGGATTTATTTATCAGATATATTTTCCAACAGTTTTCTGTAAACAAATCTTAAAATTGAATCCACTGCCTCTTTGTCTGATCCATTTCCGTGCGATAGTCTGGTTTTGGTGAAGCCTGATGCCTGCTTATTTCTTTTCTCGATGATATTATCAAGATCTAGCAGCTGGTCGGCAGTTACCTCTATTTTCTTTTCACACACATTTTTCTGAAATTCTATGCATTTCTTTAACGACTTCATGTCTTTTATTTACTAAATGAATATAACAAAAAATACATACAACTCTGGTTAACTAGACTTCCCTTACCTCGAACAACCACTTATCTCAAAGTGAAAATCTATTCCCTGTTTAAACATGAAAATCTAACAACAAATAACAAAATATTGTGGAAAAAAGGAGAAATCAGATTACCTATTCATTTGTGAAAATGGTTGTTCAATTTGTTTTTTCCTTAATTCTGCACATCTGATCTACTGCAGTACAGATATATCGAAGTATTTCAGAGAGTCCCTTGGACTTTTGAGATAACAAGAGTCAACTATAATTTGCAAATGGCAACTGTCTGAAAGTAGTGTCACTGCCAACATGAGGACAGCAGAGTGTTCCAAAAATTGTGACATCAAGATATGATATGGCCTTTAGGGTGCGATAAAGGATTTGTGACGTGAATTTTGGAGTGTGATATGGGTATGCAATATGGCATCACATGCTAACGCCTCAGCTAATTTGATTTGCCCTCGGATGTCATGCTCAAAAAAGTATTTTATAGTAAATATATGATAATCAAGCATATAAAATACCAATGTTAACCCATAAATTGCTTTTCAAAACTGTAGCAGATGACATTTAAGCAGAAGAGCTTGAAAAATCTCAACGATAAATCCTTAATGATATATGTCTGATATACAGTCGACTCTCGTTATCTCGAACTCGCTTATCTCGAATAACCGCTTATCTCGAAGTGAAAATCTGGTCCCTGCCTATACATGAAAACCTAACAACAGATGGAAAATATTGTAGAAAAGAGGAGAAATTGCTCCTAAGGAGCAATTTCTCCTCTTTTCCACAATATTTTCAATATATCTCTTAACTTCAAATGTCCAATTACCTATCAGTTTGTTAAATGTGGTTAATCAAATTATTTTTTCCTCAATTCTGCAAACCTGATATGTCGAACTACGGATATCTCGAAGTATTTCAGAGAGTCCCTTGGAATTCGAGATAACGAGAGTCGACTGTACACCATCTGAATATATATGTAGGGAGATACACAATATTTATGGAAATTTCTCATCCAATGTTCCACTTGTCATTTCCAATGTGCTAGGATATGTAGATGTTCAAATATTTCAGGGTAAAGATGATCCTCTTCTTATCAGGACACCCAGTTTGTCCTATCATCTTTCCAGTATTTCTCCAGTCATAAGCACCAGTATTTTTTTCTGACAGCCGTTCTATGAATTTACCAAACAAAGGTACCCTTCAAATAAAGCTACTTCTTCTTACAAGAGATGTATCATCTGTACATAGGAAGCAGTCTCTTTCTGGCAGACACATCCGGTGATAGCCATGACCTAAAAATAGTTACAAAGTGAAAATCAGTTTATGAATTTCCTATTTTCTTTATTTTTATACTACAAACAGAGAAATTTTAGGGTTTAATTTATATTGTTAATTTCTGCAGGAAACATTAATAACTTTTACTGTGCGCGTGCATGTAGAAAGGTATGACTTGAGTAAACTAGAAATGCATCCAAAGAATACGGATGCCCCCACCTGAAAAGCTTAAATGCAAATTGCTAAAGAATGGATAGTTATGAGGCTACCATCACTATTTAAGCATACTTAAGTTGCTAAAAAGGAGCCAGGTAACAGAAAATAAGCCACATAAAAGACTGATTTTATGTGGCTGATGGAATAAATCCCATTCAAATACATTGAAACTGTCCACAATTCTTAACCACCTAACTACCCATTTGTGTGTACAGATGGACAGATAGACAGACATGGGTAACACTATATGCCCTTTCCACCATTCTTTGAATGACAGGGGCATAAAAATTACCAATTTTGCATGTATTTTGGCTCAAATTATTTTTATTTTTTCAAGCATTTTTTTTATCACATTTGTATTTATTGACTTGCCCCCACTTGTGTTTTTTTATTATTAATTATTATTTTTATTTCTCAGAAAAATTCCATAAGTCTTTTAACCCTTCTCTTTCTGAACATGACATGCCCTGTCTTAGCAAACAGTGTAGATCCAGATCAGTTGGCTTCTGAAGAAGCCAACTGATCTGGATCTGCACGGTTTGTAATTAATTATGTGAATTTCTATCAAAAACCCAGATCAAGTAATCTGATTGGCTGGAAATTAGAAGTGGACATGGCATCTTAATTTATTCAGCATGACACGGGTTAAAAATAAAACTCTGAAAGCAGTTGGCTCTCGACAGACAAACTGTCAAGATTTAGCAAAAATGTTGTTTAAACATACCACATCTGAAAAGGAGCACGCCTGGTTCAACTAGTGATACTGGTTCCTTTAGTGGAATGTTGCAACAGGGGCACAGCCTGGAAGAAAGGAACACTTTAAAGGGAATGGACACACCTCTAAGGAAATAACTCTGACATGGAAATATTTACCTCCCTTATCATGGGGAGCTATTCTTAACGGAAATTATTCGCTCCTAGTGGAAGCAAATTCTTTTAAGAGAAGCCTCCATTTTTGAATGGTTTCCAAATACTAGGGAGGTAACCTCATGACTACAAAAATTGTCTCCCTTTATAAAACAGTGACAAAATGATTCAGGTGTATCCATTCACCTTCAGAATTTATTTTACACACACCTAGACAACATAATCTTCTGGTGATAAATCATCAGATTCCGATATGAAAACTGCAAAGATATTTGTGCAAGATGTTTTATGTGAAATATAATCTTTAGTTTTCTTATGAAATTTATTTCTGTGCCATTTTCTTGCTTCTATGAAAAAGCATGACTGAGCATTTAACCTTTAATATGGCAAAATTAGCAGACATCTAATTTGTGATATTTTTCTTCTTTTTTTTTTTTTTCTCTAAAGATAGGCTTGACATCACATGCTAATTGTCTCTAGGAGATCATTTGCATGAAATATCCAGCCCTATTCACTAGGGAAAAAAAAATAAAAAAATAAAAAATTGTCTGCCAATTATTATATTTCAGGATATTAATGAGAATGCACCAATATTTAATATTTTATCTAAAGAGAGAAAGTGATCTATAAAAAAAGCTAAAATTAGGTCAAACTTCTTATATACAGTCACTACAGCAATGATAGGGAATTCCAGTCATTTTTCAGGTGGAGAAAAGTATGATGTGCATTAAGGACACTAAAATGTGCTGATAAATCAAAGTCTGTTCATGGCTTTCCCTATAAACAGTTAGTGGAATGGTTATAGTTTACGGTTTGGGTACTCATTTTCTCAGAATGGCCCTTTCTGAGCTAAAAATAGACATTAAATTTTGGGAAATGGCTGCAAAAAAGCCATTTTCAGCATTTTTAACAACTCACAACTCTTGATTAGTATGGAGCACACCCTGGGCCCAGTTGTTCAAAGCATCGTTACTTAACGAGCTCGTTAAGAGTCATTTTGTTAACTGTTTTAGTGGATTCAATATACAATATTCTGAATTTTTTTCAGCAAAAAATTTCAGCATATTTGCTTATCACTTGATTTAAATTTTAATGAATCGTTAACTAACGACATCGTTAGCTTTGAACAACTGGGCCCTAAATGCCAACAAGATATTGAAACATGTTGTAGCCTGTGACAAAATCTACATCATATATCAATACATTTTCAGTATTCAAGTGTACTCTATATCAGCCAAGTATTGAAAGTTGCCAGAAATGTCAAAATTGACATACATGTATTTTTTCTCATTTTATCAAACATAAATCCTTACTTAAATGTTATAACTGTTAGGAGTAGAGCTGTCTGTTCAGAATGGGGCCAAAATTGTGCCTTAATGCACATACTAGTTTCAGATGCCTTTAGATGTCCCAAGTTAACATGAATGGCCTGACTAAAACTTACAAGTTAACCTTTGCCTCTACTCCCCAGTGACACTCTGGGTCCTCAACATATTGTCTCTGTGGCTCATCAGATTCTGACTTCATCTGTTGTATCTGAAATATATATAATTCATCTTTAAATATAAATGGACAAGAGCAGACAAGAATTTGCTTCTATGGTTTATGAATCCATTCTCAAAATAATAGCCATCAGAATAAATGGCAGAACCCCCAACCTGAAAGCCAACATGGCCTCCAGAAGATTGGACATACACAGAAAGTTCACTAGAAATACAACACACCCTCTAATCCTCAAGTACTTTCTGCAAAGTATCAGCAAGACATCTTCAAGGATATATGTCTCAAAGGGTGTTGGAGTTACAATGATCACAAAGTTTCTATTACCAAATACGTAAAGTAAGGGGAGATAACTAAATAATTCCAGCAGAGTTCTGGTTCTTGTCCCAACATGTTTTCTTGTGTACAATTCTACGAAGTATCATCAATATATCGACAAGAGTGTTGGAGTTATAGTGGTCACAAGTTTCTATTGCCAAATACAGTCCGGGAGTTAACAAAAAAACTATTGCATCCACAGTTGTGGTTTTCTTGTATGCAACTTACCTTCTCAACCATAGGTACATTCTTACCAAGTATTATCAATATATCTCAAAGGGTGTTGGAGTTGCAGCTATCACAAGGTTTTTATTACCCAATACTGTCAGGGGAGATAACTAAAAAATGTAGCACCCAGATTTGTGTTTCTTGTATGCAACATGCCTTCTCAACCTAATGTACTTTCCTACAACGTCATCATCATCATCATCATCATCATTGGATTTTTTATTAACGTGCATGCACAGGGACAACATCTACATCAGTGGCCCCACTTCCACGTATCATCAATATATAAGAAAGGATGTTGGATTTATCACGATCACAAGGTTTTATTACCAAATACTGTCAGGGGAGAGAACTAATAAAACAGTGGCACCTAGAGGTGTGGTTCTTGTAATTGTCATGCCTTCCCACCCTTGTGTACAATCCTACCAAGTATCATCAATATCTCTGATAGGGTGTCGGAGTTATCATGATCACAAGGTTTCTATTACCAAATACAGTCAGGAGAGATAACTAAAAAAGTGTGGCACTTAGGTTGTGATTCTTCTAAGTGACATGCCTTTACAACCTGTGCAATCCTACCAAGTATAATCAATATATCTGAAAGGTGTTGGAGTTATCACAATCACAAGGTTTCTATTATCAAAAACTGTCAGGGGAGATAACTAAAAACAGAGACACTTAGAGTTATGGTTCTTGTACACAACATATCTTTTTAACCTTGTGTACTACCCTACCAAGTATTATCAATATTTCTGAAACAGTTCTGGAGTTATCATGATCACAAGGTTTCTAATAAGACTTTGCGGTAAAATTTCAAGGGCCTATAAGTCAAAAAAGGAGGATGCAAGAGTCATCATTCTTGCACGTGACCTCCTGGACTTGATCCATACCTCTACCAAATTTGTCCAAATATTCCAAAGTATATGGGAGTTAATGGTGCACACAAGCAGTACCCTCAAAAACCTCACTGAGGGGAGATAACTACATAATGAAGAAAGAGCTGTCATTCTTGCACCCAACATGCCTACATCCCTTCCAAATATTATTAAAATATATCAAAGGATATAAGAGTTATGGAGCACACAAGAATGTATCTATGGATGGATGGACACCAGGCTGATCTCTACATCCTCCTAAACTGGGATAAAAAGGAGAACTCTAAAAGAAAAGAATATGTTCCCTCCTGGGAAGAAAACTCTTTCCTTCAAGAGTTGCTCACATTGACAAAGGAGGCAAATACTCAGTGATTAGCCTTGGCGCATATCCGTCAATCTTAATTAGTGTACCTTATCAAATTGATTCTGATGAGTAGCCACAACAGTTTTTTGGGTTTAAAACTCATCTTAGCTAGAGCTATAAATGTTTTAAGATAGAAAATGCCAAACAATAACCTGAAAGTGTGTTAGGGGTGGGGTTACAACAGTGTCTGAGGACGCTTAGGTGTTTGTTTCACAATTGGTTTAGTATGCTATATGTTATAATTTATATGTAATCCTGATGGTATATGATAGGGCATTTGTTCAATCATATTTTTTCACAATTGGTTTAGTATGTAATATGTTAGAATTTATATGTAATCCTGATGGTATATGATAGGGCATTTGTTCAATCATATTTTTTCACAATTGGTTTAGTATGTAATATGTTATAATTTATATGTAATCCTGATGGTATATGATAGGGCATTTGTTCAATCATATTTTTTCACAATTGGTTTAGTATGTAATATGTTAGAATTTATACGTACTCCTGATGGTATATGATAGGGCATTTGTTCAATCATATTTTTTCACAATTGGTTTAGTATGTAATATGTTATAATTTATATGTAATCCTGATGGTATATGATAGGGCATTTGTTCAATCATATTTTTTCACAATTGGTTTAGTATGTAATATGTTAGAATATATATGTAATCCTGATGGTATATGATAGGGCATTTGTTCAATCATATTTTTTCACAATTGGTTTAGTATGTAATATGTTATAATTTATATGTAATCCTGATGGTATATGATAGGGCATTTGTTCAATCATAAGTTTCTTCCATAGAACTTCATTAAATAAGACAAATGTCATTGTTACAATACATATTAACATGGATACATCTCTTATCTGGTGCTATGGAAAATCACCATGTTAGTGCAACACTGTTGCATGTTCTAACAATGTATTGGATCATACATACCACATCAATCTAAAGGGTGTCTTTAAGGGGAATGGATATATTTTGAGGGGAGATAAATGTCAAAATTGATTTTGGCATCTTCTCAAAAGGGTCTACTCTAAAAGGAAAGAATTTGCTCCCATGGGGAGCAAATTCTTTCCTTTAAGAGTAGATCCCTTTTCAGAAAAGATTTGATGTGCTGGAAAGCAAACAGGAAGCCACAAATATTGCTTTCCTTTTGAAATCTGATAGAAAACCTTCGAAGTATATCCAGTCCTCTTAAGCTTAGGCCAAGTGTGGAGATTCAGGCCATTTTTGCATCTGCAATATCATCAAGGCCTTTACTTTTTGTTCTTTATTAGTTATTTAAGCACACAGCAAAGACCCTGATCAGACTACAAAGATGTGAAAATGGAGCACATGGCTCAAAGACACCTTTTTTCTTGGCGTAGCCCATATGATAAACTAACCAGTCTTTGTAGGTTCTCCTGCAGGTTAGAATTACTTCCCTTGCCTTGAAGCTCTTTCTCTTTGACAACTATATAGTGCAGCTGAAAATACACAATCAATTTTAGTACTCCAGAAAGATAAAAAAAGTATTTTTCATGATAATATGTCTTCATGGAAAAATAAGAACTTGTATTTTTCATTTACAGTAAAATTCTTCTATTAACCATTGTCCTGCTGAATAAATTGATGCCACACCAACTTCTAATTTTCAGCCAATCAGATTACCTGATCCGGATTGTTTCTATAAATTCACATACTAAATGGCAAACAGTGCAGATCCAGATCAGTTGGCTTCAAGAAGCCAACTGATCTGGATCTACACTGTTTGCAAAGGCAGAGTATATCCGGGCTCAGCAGGACAAGGGTTAAGACCACCTTTGGGACCGCCTAAAAGTGGTCTTATTAGTGGGATGGTCTTAATATTGACTATAGAATAATAAGGAAGAAACCATTTGGGATTCGCAAAAGCTGTTGAGTGGTCTTAACCCTTGTCCTGCTGAATAAATTAAGATGCCATGCCCTCTTCTAATTTTCAGCCAATCAGATTACTTGAATTGGATTGTTGCTACAAATTCACATACTGAATGGCAAACAGTGCAGATCCAGATCAGTTGGCTTCTGAAGAAGCCAACTGATTTGGATCTACACTGTTTGCAAAGGTAGGGTATATCCGGGTTCAGCAGGACAAGGGTTATGAGTGGTCTTGATAATGGAATTTTTCAGTATTCTAAATTTTACAACATATACAATTAGATCCCACTATTAAGACCACTTTCTGGACTTCTGTAAAGTGATCTTATGAGCTGGGTGGTTCTATGGAATTGGTAAGGTGATGAAACTATATTGCCTAGATGACTGAGAAGTTGATAATAATGATGGAATATCTGCACATGCAGGGCTGTGGAATTATTAAATTTTATTAATTGTCCATAGGACAAGTAAAGGTTAAAATCCACTTGTCCTATCAATATTTACTTGCCTGAAAATTGACATTTTTCTTATTTCTCAAAGAAAACTTATGTTGTGCTTACTCATTAGAAGCACCTCAGTGTCATGCATCTCATATGTTTTCTTCGAGAAATAAAAAAAAAAGATATCATACTCTGGATACTCTTCTTAGCTGGAGCAATGAGGTCCTTGTCTTGGGAAAACTAAATTGAAATGTCTCACTTGTCCTCAGGGAAACTGGATAACTTGGACAAGTTGGGCATGGTATTTCCACAGCCCTGTGCACATGTATGTATTTTTTATACCGGAATGAAAACAAAGGTCTTTATAATGCGTCAGTCTAATAAAATGTTAATAAGATCTGCTGTTGGTCTTTCATTCCCGTTCTTCCCTATGAACTTGAAAAGAAATAAAAAAAGACAAGTTTTGGTTTTATTTTTATTTTCTTTCACATATTAATAAAAGCAAATACTGAAGCAATGTTGTATCTATGTTATTGCAATGAAACAACACTGCATCAGTTTAAGTAAGACATTATCTTAACTTTGTGTTTACAGGGTAAAAATATCAGCACTAGTTTTCTTTAAAAAAGCAAAAAAAAAATGCATATTTTTAATTGTTATTCTGTCTCTTTCTTTTTCACATAATCTTATGGGAGAAAATATGATTCAGTCATTCATACATGTTAAGTCTTCAAGATAAAATTATTGAGACTCCAGAAAAAATAAGTGAGGCCTTTATTTTTACATTAAAGGACATCTCTAATATATTTTTAGGGACAGTACATAAAACTGTGTTTTGGGGGCCCAAAGTCATTAAATCTCATTAAAAAAAAAAAACAACAAAAAAAAAAAACAAAAAAAAAAAACAACAGGGCATCTGAACATGTCTGGTCATAACTCTAGATATGAGAGGTATCCACATAAATATCTTTTCTTTTTCTCATAAGAAAAAGTATGTTGTGGGTACTCATAAGAAGCACCACAGTGAGCCACTTCTAATGAATACCAGCAACATACTTTTTGATGGAAAGATAAGAAAAATATAAATATTTTTCAGCTGAAAAAAGCACCTTATCTACAACTATGACCTATTATTAAAAATGAAACAGGAAGCCTTTTTTATCTGGAAAATAATACCCACTTGTTTTCTGCTCATTTTGTTAGCACCTGGGTAATGGTTAAGATCATGTGAATATTTTCTTTTTGTAGGGAAATTCAACCGCATAATTTCTGTTAAATATACAATACAGACACATTTGTGAACATAAAAATACTAGATAATTCTTTTACTTGTGGTGATGAGTAGACTGGTCGCTGTGCCCAAAGGTAAGTATCTATTTTCTCTAGCATAGAATGTAGAACCAATCTGAAATTAAGAGATTAAAGATACACATTAAATTCTGAAGAAAATAAAATAACAGTACAACACTGAACATCCTAATTCAGGTGTCATAATAAGAAGCTGATGTGTATACAAAAATAAGTCACAAAATCTTTATGTAACTTAGCTTCCTGCCACTGATGGTAAAATGCAGATCTGTTGAAATCTAATTGACTGGTTAATATTTCTGCTTTCAAAATAACTTGATATGGAAGCTTATATTGACAAGCACTAAAGGGCTGATTAGACAGGGAAGACGCACATGCTAGTCTGGGCCTTTGCTATTCTGTTACACCCCCAAGACCCCTTTTCACATGACACAGCTCAAATATTTGCATCAGGAAAACAGGCGCCGAGATTATAAAACTTTTTTCATGCTCAACTCAGCTGAGCATGAAATTTGTCCTGCTAATAAATCTATAATTACTAACAATTGCAAATTCTTTCTTGCTAAACATAGCTGAGCATGGACATTTCTCTGTTAATAAAAACTATTGTTGGGATTTTCATATTTATTAGCAGAGAAAATTTCATGCTCAGATGAGTTGAGCATGAAAAATGTTTTATATCCTCGTGGCCAGTTTGGCCACATCTAGGGCTGCAATGAGTACTTTGGGTACTCAAAGACAGGTCATTACTCAAGTCAAAATTTCATATTCAAGGCCATGACTTGAGGACAGCAATTCTGTGCTGAATACACTTTAAAGGGAGGCAAATATTTCAAAATAGTTTTGGCTCCCTTCTGTAAATGGTTCTTCTCAAAAAGAAAGAATTTGCTCTCTTTGGTACTGGTTGTGCAGAAAAACAAACAGGTCACAAATGTTATCTCCCTTGGAAAAATGGCAGAAAATCTACTAAGTATATCAACTCTTAAGGTGTCCAAATAATTGGGGTCATCATGGCATTATACCTCTGGTGCCTATGAACCAAGCCAGCCATGGCACATGTCTGATAAAATGATGCTATAAGACTACTTTCAGGAACATTGATTTCTTGTAGCAGGGAAACAGCCTGGCTTGGACCCAAATGGCTGACCAATAAAACAGCTAGGCTGTTCCATGTGATCCTTTCTGACCCATCAAAGTTGGGTAGAACATCTGATTGGCTCCCAGCAACTGTGCTACTCTGACTGCCATAGTCTTTATATGTTAGCAGCAATTGTCTCCAATCTTCTAGATTTGCAGGAAGGTAACCTGAAAGTAAAAGATATATTCAGATGATATTGCCGTCAATGCTCCACTACTGTTCAGCTTGCTATAGCAGGTAATTTTAGTAACTGACAAATGAACCAAAAAGTTTCAATAACATTGCAGATTCTCATTTAAATAACACTGTAAACTACCATGCAAAAATATAATGAGAGCTATAACAAATATGTTGCTCACTGAATTTCCTATAAACAGATGTAAACTTGTTTATTATTTGGCAAGAAACCATATTTAAAACACTAGACAAACATAAATATGCCGTCAAAAATGAAATCCCTTTTCAACCACCTGATCCTAGTTCTCAGTTAAATCTTTCATAAGCTGATATAATTAGGACATAAATTTAAATTCAATACCTTTTTTGAACATATATAGCACCTTTCTTATCTAAAACGTTCTGTAAACATTGCCATAATTCATTTTTAACTTCTCACATAGTGATATAAATGGTGGCTATTTACACAAAATTTTTCCATTCAAAGGTTACCAAGATCACATATTAAAATTAACCTTTCAGATCTTATTTCCACCAATAACAAGAAGTGTCAATAAGCAGTGCTTATTAGATACCCCTTGCAGAATAATGACTGCTGATAAATTACAATTGCAAGATAAGAAGCAGAAACCTAATATAATGGACTGACAGATGGACAGACAGATGAACATATGGATGGACAAATAATGTGGAAACAGGATACCACCAACAAATGAATGAAATTTGCAGTGGATATAAAAACAGGAATTCACCTATGATGCACAGAAACAATTTTCTGACAGCTTTCTACCTACATGACAATACCATAGTTCAGATTTTAAAAAATGTGACAAAATGGTTATATATACTATCAGTAGCCAAACATGAGTTTTGTAAAACATATATAGTCATCAACAGCAGTGCAATCATAAAGGCTAAATCCTAAATATTTGCACACAGTGACTCTTTATCTTGCTTATCCTAAGATATGGAAAAAAATTCATTCAACTTAAAAATGCTAGATAAATGGCAAACAGTGCAGACCCTGAACAAATATTAGGCTTAACCCTTGTCATGCTGAATAGATTAAGATGCCACACCCACTTCTAATTTCCAGCCAATCAGATTACTCGATCCGAGGTTTTGTTAGAAATTCACATATTAAATGACAAACAGTGTAGATCCAGATCAGTTGGCTTCTTCAGAAGCCAACTGATCTGGATCTACACTGTTTGTAAAGATAGGGCATGTCATGTTCAGCAAGAGAAGGCTTAATACAGCATCTGAATCAGTAAAAACTGACCTGCAGGGTTTCTGGTAGTAAACAATCTGACATCATCAAGATGAAGAATCAGATCAATCTGTTTCTTGTCCTCTCCAAAGTCTTTCAAAATCTTCAAACAACCATTCCAGTAACTGAAAAATATTTTCCCTATCTTACATTCATGACAAATCCTGTCTCTACTGTCCTTTTGACATCACTCTAAAAGACATTTTTTTGCTTGGCATTTTATTTTAAAATGAAAATATTTTGTTCTGAAAGACCATATCTTCAGAAACCATTTGTCTTTTCTGATTCTTGTTTTGTTCTCAAATACATACCTTAAAATTAAATTTATGGCCAAAAAAAGTCTGACCTAGGCACTTTCTACAGCAAAAGATTGTTTTGAATTTTTGTCTAAGAAAATATTTTTGACTTTTCTTTACTAAATTTCAATTACTAATGTTCCACAACAATTCTGTGAAAATTTCAGAAAAAAATGAACAAGCGGAACTTGTTGAAAATCTACTTCCAAGTTACTTACCCTACAGATTTCTGCATAATTTGCATTCATTTTTATTATGGGAAAAAGTGAAACTGTTTGACTTATTAAAAATGAATGACTGTAATAAAACTTTTTGTGCATAAGTAGTTACGATAAATGATTTTGCATCATGACAAAGTTTTGCAAATTAACTTCTTCTGTGTAAAGTGCCAAGCAAAAAACAACTTTCTGAAAAATGTCCAAAGCACAGTAGTATATCTAAACTGAGCCAACTGTAATGAGTATTCATATGTATGCTTTTACTGAGAAATCCAAAAGATATACAGCATATATATCATTAGATACTCCCTTTAGGAAGTGCCCTACTTGCTTTATTTTAATTGAGCCCTAATTAAGCAGACAATTTATCACAATTTTTTGCAGTACTTATAATTTTGAAAATCCTAAACAAGCAGTGCAGTATTTAGATTCTTCGAAAAAGAAATGACAAAGCTTTATTGACATATGCATTTTCTGTTTCTGTTCTATTTTACATACATTCTGCAAGACCATCAGGATACATTCTGAAAGTAAGAACTCTGGAACTTCCATTAATGGTTATCTCACTACAATAGCCACCCCTATAACAGCCTTTTATCTAACCCTTAAGACACCAAACACAACAATTGTCATCTGCTTTGTCTTCTGCCGAATACTTTAAAAGTCATTATTGCAAACAGTGTGGACACAGATCAGACTGCTCCTCTAAGAGCAGTCTGATCTGGGTCAACACTGTTTGCCTATATGCAAAAAGTATGTTTGAAAAGTCTGCAAGAAGATGCAGCAGACAACAATCCCAAAATGCAATTTTACAACAGCCATCTCCCTACAACAGCCAGTTTAATTTGTTCCATAGGGCAGCAGTTATTATTAGCAGGTTGCACTGTATACAACATGTCTTACCCATATTTTGAGCACAGTTCTAATACAACAGATTTATCTTCTTTGGATTCAGCTTGCTTAATGATGTCCTCTATAGTCGGCTGATGCTTCCATACATGAGAGTGGCTCATAATACTAGGAAAAGAAAAAATACATGTAAAACTGTCCTAAAATTCTATACACCAACTTTCTGACAAAATGGCATAAGTAAACAGTGTTGATTCAGATCAAACTGCCTCTAGTGGAACAGTCTGATCTGTGTCTACAATGTTTACCATTTAACCAAGTGTTTATAAAATACATACATAACATAAACATTTATTATTCATTTTTAGACGGGTTTTTAAAAAATCCATCCTTTAAAATAGTGATGACTGGGTGGGCGGGCGTCGGGTGGGCAGACAGACGGTAGGGGTCGTCCAAGATTTACCTTTTGGTTAACCTGTTTTCAAAGTTATATGTTACCTTTCTTCTTCAATGGATTGCTTTCATATTTGGTAGAGATGAAGTGGAGGACCAGAAGATGTTTCACATGCAAGAGAGACAACTCTTACTTTCTTCATAATTTTAAAAACCCATCCAAAAGGCCATTAGGCATTTTTCTTGTTATTTATTTATTTATTTGTTTATTTACTTATTTATTTATGTAATTATTTATTTATTTAATAAATTTTATTTATTTATTTATGAACAGAGTCATGAGACAGAGTTGTGCAACTCATCGGAACAACAGAGCTGGATCTGCGCAGCCGATCTTTTCGTTGGTCTTTAGTTGAGAAACATATTTTAATCACTGTTAGTTTTCAACTTATCTGGTTATGGAACTTTTAAGATATACCATCTCGTGGCAGTGTTCTAAAGACTGTATTGTGAAGCAATTGGGCAAAGTAATGCACACTCTGAACTTTCCTCCACCCCATTGTACTTCTTTCTAACCTTACACACATTTTTTTGATCATGTAACCACTGATATACAGTCATATATATTCTGTTTGTCAAAATGCTCATGATGATGCATTATTTTTTTTCCTGTATGCCATCTGCATGTGGCCTGGAATGTATTTCAAATAAAGTTGTGTTTGTTCAAAAAATTTTGCAGAAACATGAATAGTACAAAGTATTGGAAACTTTGGGCATTTACCATATTACTTTAGAAAATTATGCAGTTTGCTTCCAGACTGAATAGTAAAGAATAAAAAATCAAAAATAAATTATACAGCCAGTGCTGTGTTTATAGAAAAAGCAATGTGATATTGCGATTTCATTACACGAACAAGTCTATGTAAGATATACACATCTCTTTGCCCTACATCATAATAATAGTGCAAACAGGTAGAATGCAGGTAAATTTTCATTTTCTTTGCTATTTCTATGAACATTCGCACTGTAAAAATCTTGATGAGCTCATTAACCAAGTTTTCCTCATTTTCCCTTTACTATATACACCAAGACCTCTTTATAACACTATTGTAGGGGTCCATAGCATAAACCGTGTTAGTTAAACAATCATGTTATATCCAAACAAAAATGTACAGATTACAATGTATATTGAAAAATGACCATTTATGGTCATTTTTCAATATAATCTATACATTTTTGGGATCCATCTTTGAATTGTGTTATATCCAAAACCATGTTATAACGAACCGTGTTATAAAGAGGTTGAAGTGTAGTAAAAATGTTATGGCCATGTTTAACAAAGCTCTAGATAATAGGGGCATCCAGATTAGTGGTTTTCTTTTTTTCTCTATGACAACGTACTCTGTACATTTAAATACTTATTACATGCAGCATGCTGAGGCACATCTAATGAGTACCCACACATATATTTTTGTGAAGAAATAATATCAATATTTTTGGTTGCAAAGCATCTTATGTTGAGCTGTGGCTGAGAAATATACATTTCATAGAGTTGTGTTTTTATACAGTGTACATGTATTTCTGTAATGAAAATTATCATCCTTAAATCCTCATACATCTTGCTAACTAATGCCTAATAAGGGTTAAGATAAGCAGAGTGGTATTTATGTGACATGTTTGTTTAGGGAGTCAGCCACAAATTCTGATGTGTAACTCATGCAAAAATGAAAGGTTCAAAGGAAATCTCATCAGGAAAACATGCCTATATAATTTTGACCCCTTTAAACCCCACCTTAATACAGTAAAATCGGGGTTTACAGGGGCATACATTATTTTTCTTATTTCTGCTAAAAAACATTGATTGTGGGTACTCGATAGAACTGCCTCCTTGAGGCAGTTCTAACGAGTACCCACAATCTATGTTTTGAGCAGAAATATGAAAAATATCAGAATTTTTTTCCTTAAAATTTTCATTTTTTTTTCTGGTAAAATTTTCAGTATATTTCAATAGGCATATTTTCGCAATATGGCTTAAATAATTATAATTTCCCTCCAAAGTGATGAAAAACAGTTTCTGTAAAATATATGGTTGTTAATGCTTTGTACATCTAATTATATCTCATTATTGACAAAAACTGTTTTTTCAAATACACAGCAATCCTATACTAAATTTAGTTAAGAGTCAATTTTAATACTGAAATGCATACAAAATGGTAAAGTTTTATACAGCCCCAATTCTCATTACCATGGATTTCCTCTGCTGTCCACCATTTCCTGTAGATTACCTTCCTCTGCCAATAAAATATCTAGCCATGTCCGTCTAACCTCTGGATGACTATAGAGACTAGAGATTGTGTCTTTCCTGAAAAAAAAAAGAGACACACTTCTTTGAAGTCAAATGAGGAAAATTACTGTAATAATCCTAAGTTGGCCATGTTAAGGAAAAAGTGCCTTCAAACAGGCACAAAATTTGCATATTCAGATAATCCTCAGTATGTGCAAAGTATCATGCGGGCCTTTCCTCTCCATTCATACATTTTGTAGTAACCAATGATTCTTTTACCAGACAATGAAGGCCCTGATCAGACTGCATGAATGCACAGGTTGATCAGGGCCTTCACTGCATAATTATGCCCAAAGACATCTCATTACGAAAACACGCCTATATAATTTTGACCCCCTTCAACCCCACTTTTATATAGTAAAACTGGGGTTTACAGGAGTAAACATTATTTTTCTTATTTCTGCTCAAAAACATAGATTATGGGTACTCGTTAGAACCGCCTCTGTGAGGCAGTTCTAACGAGTACCCACAATCTATGTTTTGAGTAGAAATATGAAAAATATCAGAATTTTTTTATCTCAAAATTTTCAGTTTTTGGAGGTGAAATTTTCTTTATATTTGAATAGGCGTGTTTTCGTAATGTTTTTGCATGGCACGGCCCAAGTACTGGGACAATTAGGCCTAAGCAAAGTTTAGATCCAATCAGATGCAACATCTGACTGGATCTACACTATTTGCTACTCAATCCAGCAGTTTTTAGGAAAGTGAACAGGTAATAAAACGAAATAGCTCAAATTTTAGGACAAGTATAGTATGCGATTAAAGTGTTCTAATAATTTAGGTTAATCTGGTAGAAATTTAACTGTATGCAAGTAGCACAGATGCAGACTAGTCTACACATTTCCATACAGGTGTGGATTTGAAAACCATACCAGGAATAAATCGCACCTCTAGATAAAGCATTTTCTTACATAAAAAATTACATGAATCGACACTTTTCTAATTACCTAAAAAAAACAAAACAAACATACTAAGTGGGTACTCACTAGAAGCATGTCACTAATGACATGCTTAGAAGTTGGGAACAGTTCCATATAGACAGGAATCTTTTTCTTTAATAGTTAAAACAACAAATAAATAATAAATAAGAAAACATCTGACCTGTGTGTTCTGGTGGCATCTTGTATCATTTGCAGCATGTAAGATTTGAAGACTGTTTCTATGGCAACGCCATGTAGTGAACACATGAAGAGTACATCTAGTGGTTGTACATAGGGGTGGCAGTGTGTGCAGGCAGAGACTAGATTATCAAACTTCACACTAAATAACCTGTAATCAAAAGATAAAATATTTTGGATATTACCTTAACCCATAAACTGTTAAGCAAAATTGTAGCAGATGACTTTCTAAATTTTTTTTCGTCATTTTTCAGAGAAATACACAAAAAAATTAGATAAAATGTCATCTGCTGCAGTCGTGATTAGCACTTTAAAGCAGAGGAACATCTAATTTTTGATATAATGAAAACAAAGTATAATTCATTTCAAACTAATTGTCAAAAAATTACCATTGTTTTGTAATTCTACAGTGATATACCACAGATTTAAAATCATATCTCACAAGCGACTGGCTTCAGTATCCATTCACCTTAGTGGGTTTAGACACATAGTAGATTTTCTGGCATTTTTCATAACAGAACTTTTGTGATTTCCAGTTTGCTTTCCAACACACCAAATCCCTTCTGATTAGGGGCCTGCTCTAAAAGAAAAGAATTTGCTCCCAAGGAAAGCAAATTCTTTCCTTTTAGAATAGCTTGTTTGTGTTGAGGTTTTCGGGCCCGATCAACCCAATGGGATCATGTTGAGCGCAGTCAGTTTACCTAACTACACTTTTACTGGGGAGGCTTAGTCCTCTAAGTGGTTAACCAGTATTGTGCACCTTCTTTCGCAAGAATTACCGGAAAGGAGAGAATGACCATACAAAATATGTTATGATTAATCCCCAAGAAATAGTGTTGCCAACATGGCGGGGGCTCGAACTCACAACCTCCTGATCACTAGTAAATTAGACAGAATTGCCTCCGCTGAAAGTGTATCCATTCCACTTAACATCAGCAAAACATAATTCTAAAAGAATGGCTACTTTCAGGGAGGAAACTCAGTCAAATTTCTTTTCACCCTTTCTGAAAAGAGGTCTGCTGTATAGAAGGGCTTGATGTACAGGAAAGCAAACGAGGTCAAATAAATGGTTTCCCTGGGAAAAATGATAATAAAATCTCCAGGTGTATCAATTTACTTTAAAAAATGGTGGCTTTGGAACCTGAAACTTATACATGGACCTACCTTGATATGTGCCCTAGTAAGATATATCCATCCTCCCCAGGAGACAAGGAGTCAATCATATGCTGCAAAAGAGCATCTTTGTCTACTCCATACCTCTCACTGTTGTCACATGCTAACTCTGTAACAAAAAGAAATTCATCACTGGAAACCCATATAATTGGTAGAATTTCTGCCTTTTTTGTGAAGGGAGATAACTTCTGTGATTTACTGTTTAATTTCCTGGACATCAAGCCAATTCTGAAAGGGGTCTACTCTAAAAGGAAAGAATTTGCTCCCCATGGGAGCAAATTCTTTCTTTTTAAAGTAGACCCCATTTCAGAAGGGAGACAAAACAAATTTGAAAAAATTGGCTCCCTTGAAAAGGCATCCAATCCCCTTAAACTAACTGTGCTGAGCACAATAGATAAAGCAATAAGTAAGGATATTTTTTTTTTCATTTTAGCACTAAAATATACATTTATCTTGTACATATAATTTCAACATTTATGGAATTTGGTACTGCAACTTTTTCTTAATACATGTATACTGACACACAGTGCAATAGTCACATTTAGGAAAGCAGAAAACTGGATGTTGTGGGGAGGTGGCTGTTGTTAAAAGATTGGACTGTAAGTCAATATATTAAGAACATGGCTTCAGATAAGGCCTTTTTTCAACCAAAAAGTATTGATATTTTTCTTACTTCTCCAGCAAAACATATGTTGTGGTACTCATTAGAAGCACCTTGCTGAGGTGCTTCTAATGAGTACCAACAACATAATATGTTTTCCTGGAGAAATAAGAGAAAGATTAAATGGATACTCCCTCTTATCTGAAGCTATGTAAGAAACAGTAAAAAATCATTTAGGAATATCAAAAAAGTAGCAGTTGTACAGAGGTGGCTATAATAAGAGATGACTGTTTGTGACAGTTCCATTGTAAATCTAATATAGGTGATAACTGAGGATGAAAAGTCAGTACTTTTTTTTCACAACAAAACATATCTTAAATGCATGTAGGTACTCATTGGAATTACTTCCCAAAGCAATTCCAATGAATACTCACAAGACATGTTCAGCTGCAAAAAAAAAGTGTCTTCTTAGTTCTTTTTATATATATAACCTTATCTGAGGATCTGTGACTTCAGATTTCAATTTTCTATCTCACGTAATACAACTGGGTACAGAAGCCTTAGGTCACCAGACAAGGTTATATTTTTTCCTGTATCTGACTCATTGTATAAAATAATTAATTCTTACCTTGTAAACAAGTAACTAGAGCACACCATGTTTGAAAGAAACATTTTCCATATTCAGCTGTTTTCTTCCTAATTTTTACTGCACTCAAATACTTAAAATAACATCTCACAAAGAAGGCCATCTCTTGGTCACAATATTCATCTTTATCACAATGATTACAATCATATAACTGTGGCTCTTCAGTGTCTCTAATCTGATGACCTTTATCTCTGATCTCAATATCCTCAGCCAGAACCACTTCTACATCTTTGTTTGTTCTTACATTCAAGTTATCATTTAATTCTTTCAGACTATCGGTATTTTGGACACTAACTTGCTGACTAGAGGTTTCAGTGGCAGCTTTTGAAGATAAACCTTGCAGTTTCTTACTGCTTAGTTTTTGATCAGAGTCACTGGAGCTATCACTGTTTGCTGATAGATTTTGTAATATATTTTCATCACTCACACTACAATTATCCATCAAATTCGAAATACTGCTAGGATGATTTTTTAATAAATTACTACTATCAAAATGTTTATCACAGATTTCTCTATCACATAAACCACATTTTTCAGCATGATGACCTTGACATACAACAGACTGTCTTTGGGTAGTATCATACTTTTCAGTAGCATGAGCATCTTGTACATTTGCACAAGTTTCTGTCATTATTTCATCACACATTTTAACTGATTTAACATTTGTTTCTATTTTATTTTGACTCTGTTCCACTTGTAGACTTCTGTACTGTAAAATGTTACCATGACAACCTATATCAAAACAAGCTTGCGCAAGCTCCAAGACATCCATGAACACATCATATGGAAGGAATAATGGATCCTTTGTGTAGCAAAAATCTTTGTCTTTCAAAATACTAGCACCAGGTTCTTCATATTTCATTGATATAATTTCCTTTTTCTGGTAAGATACTTGTTCATTATCACTAGGTACCACTTCTATTTCTTGAACAAGTTTAAAGCCATCTGTTTCTGGTTTTAAGTCAGACTTTATTTCATTACTTTCTGAAAGAATATCTTGCCCAGATGACTTTGTTACACAACTTGCTGAATCTGACTGATTGTCTGAGACATCTTTCTGATCAAGGTCTGAGACAGTTTCTGCATGACTAAGAGCAGACTGTGCATACTTAATAATATGGAGACTGTGGAATGTTTTATTTAAAACAGTAACCCAGTCCAACAAAATTTTGTAGACTGCATCAGAATTCAACAAAACACAAGGGTCCTGCAATTTTTTCTGTGTTTCAGCAGTGATATTCTGAAGGGCTGATATGTCAACTGGACTCTGAGGCAGAGAATCAGTCTCATCCAAAAACTGGTTGTTCTGGCTGGTACCCATTGTTAAAAATCTGTCATGGCCATGATCTTGCATGGTACCATCAAACTTGTGCGGCTCCACAGGCTAAAATAATAAGAAACTGTAAATAAGTTCAGGGCAGTTCCAGAATTGATTGTAAATGATGGATGGGAGGTCCTGTTTTCTCAAACCACAACAACCAGACAGTAAAGTCTATAATTTTTTTTTTTTTGAGTTTTGCAGGCATTTAACAAATTTCACCTGCCTTTAATCTCTACCTTACACTAAATTTTGAAATAGTCCTAAAGTCTAGACAGTAAAGTCTATAATTTTTTTTTTTTTTGGGGGGGGGGGGGGGGGGGGGGGGGTGGGTTTGCAGGCATTTAACAAATTTCCCCTGCCTTTAATCTCTACCTTACACTAAATTTTGAAATAGTCCTAAAGGATGATTCCATTTTCTTTTACTATTTAAGAGATAAAACTTGCTTGATGAAGATTTGAGTGAAAGAATTGTAAGAACAGACCAGTAACATAACACAACTAACATATTTCAAGCATATTTGATGAAAAGCACTTCTATCAGAAATCTGGACCAGTACTTACAACATATAGGCCACTCCAAATAGAAAACGACCATTTACATATGCAACAAGCATACAGTCAGAGTTCAACATTATTTAAGCCATATCAAGACAATGGAAGTGTGATAATGTAAGACTCTGTGCAATGCTCCCTATAGCAGGATTCAAACCGTAGACCTCATTATCAGATTTGTTTGTTTTATTCGGGCTTTATGTCACTTTCAACAATCTTTCAGTCATATCACAATGGTGTCTGGATGTGGCAGGGAGCTCAATGCTCTCTTTCAGAATGCTGCCTCACTGAAATTACGCCCCAGACACTTGACATGATATTCCACCATGTCACTTTACACTGACACAAGCGAAAGAGTAGCTAGTACCATTTTTAAAGTCTTTGGTATGACTCAGCCGAGGATCAAACCCACGACCTTCAGGTCACAAAGCGGACGCTCTACCAAATGAGCCATAGTGCCAGTACCTCATTCAGAAGTTGGTAGCACTAATCATTCAGCCACCGGGGAAGCTTTGTGAGTCAGCTCAGCCTGCACATCTGTACAGTCAGATCCGAGCCTACACTGGTCACTAAAATTAGGTACTGGCCATAAACATTTTATTAGCAGACACCCCAGGTCATGTTCAAACTGCATGGATGTGCAGGCAGATCTGTGTCTCTGCTGCTTACATGTTATAAGCAGTGATTCACATGTTGTCAAAACATTATTTGAATGCTCTTCCAGAGGAAATGTTAAGGAGTATGTGATGAAACTTATGGGATAATTTTCTCCAGTTCTCCATAAAAACATATGTTGTGGGTATTCATTAGAAGCACCCTGGCGAGGCACTTCAAATAAGTTTGTTTGTGTTGAGGTTTTAGGGCCAGTCAACCCAATGGGGTCATGTCTAGCATGGTCAATTTACCTAATCACACTTTACTAGGAAGACTTAGTTCTCTAAGCATTTAACCAGTATTGTGCACATTCTACTGCCAGAAACTGACAACTGCCCTTCTTGATTCAGCAGAAGGGAGAGAATGACCATAGAAAATATTCCATGAACAAACCTCTGCAAAAGAATGTTGCCAAATCGGCAGGGGTCAAACTCGCAACCTCATGATCACCAGTCAAACCCCCATCCGACTGAGCCACTGAGGCTTGCACTTCAAATGAATACCCACATCATATGTTTTTATGGAGATATAAGAAAAATTGTTCCAGAATTATCACCAAATACTCCTCCTTAACAATACCTTTGCTCTTCTTATTCTAGACTGCTGGGTCCAGTTGTTCAAAGCTAACGATGTCTTTAGTTAACGATTCGTTAAAATTTACATCGAGTGATACGCAAATATGCTGAAATTTTTTGCTGAAAAAATTTGTCAGCAAAAAATATCAGAATATTGTATATTGAATCCGCTAAAACAGTTAACGAAATGACCCTTAACGAGCTCGTTAAGCTAACGACGCTTTGAACAACCGGGCCCTGATCTATTGCATGTTGTGGCAATGATGATCACAGCCATATAATACAATATACAGTCGTTTGGCTAGTTCTGGGTAAGGTTATGCTTCATAACGATTTTTAAATAACTGGCTGATCAAAACTCGATTTTTTTGGCAGATACAAAGTACTATCCTTCCTTGAAATACCACACCAAAGAATTTGTCATTCACCTTTGGTTACCTCCCCTTGTGATGGCTGTCAAGTACACCACTGATCTGGCTAATTCCAAAAATTTTGCTAGTTCCGAATAATGACTGAGGGATCTGTAAAAAAATCCTCGGATAATGCAACAGCCTCTATATATTACTTTATAAACTGCTTTTATATGTTACTGAGAAAATTAATTCAATATAAAGACATTCGTCACAAAGTGACAGGTTCACAAAGACATTAAAACTGGCCCTGTAAGCCATAATTGCATAATTCATGGCATAACTATTTTTTGGTATGTACACACTCCTATTTAGATTTATCTCCTATTTTCTCGATTTAATAATCTTTCCAATATAAAAATATTTCAGTGAGGTTTAAGAAGTTGAAAGGAGTATGCCCATAAGGTCCTATTTTATTTCTGAAGCCCGAAAATAAAATAAGCTTGCAGTAAAATTATGTGTTAATTAATCCAATATATAGCTGGTGTTTAGTGCCGTGTGATGTCCTTACAAACTCTCCCCTTACTTCCTCAAAGTGCAGATAATATATAAGCGATGACACGAGAAAACCTGTCTTCGAGGTTTTCAACCTAGTAAGACTCAGACCGGCCTACTCAGCCATAGACTGGCAAACAGCCACAGCACAGGATAAGCTAGTCTTGAAAGTTTTGATATGTAGTATACTGTCTAGACAACGAACAACGACGGTGCTGATCAGACTGCACAGATGCACAAACTATGTGTCTTTGTTGTTTGCATATATCATAAAGCAGGTTACCTCAAGACAAGGCTCGTATTTTCGCTTCTATCGTCTTTCATGTGTGTTAGATTCTTTTACATACACTACATCGATAGCTACACACCTTTAAATACAGTGTGTTAACACCTTACCCGGAACTGACTAAATCAGATGCACAAATCAGCAATCGATTAATGGTTGAAAACTGGCACTCTGTTTAAAATCCTTGCAGGGAGCATTTAAGCAGATGTTGAAAATATGTTCCACCCAATAGTTGAACAAAAAAAATGTTTAAATTGACTGTCTACTTAATGATATCTAGACAAATGTTATTTACACATTTACAAAATTATTGTTAAGCGTAGGGTTGCTAGGGGAAATTGGATCATATCGATCAATAAGGTTATATTTCCCAAATTTATTTTCTGATATATGAAGAAGAATAAATGAATGGCAGAACCATACCAATTTTTCCTTTTTAAATTTGACTGTGTCGTGTATTTGATGACGATTTTTTCACTTATTCGGAACTAGCTAAATCTTGGAACTAGCCAAATAACTGTACCATATTTATCAAAAGTATTCAGACAGGCAGGTATGACCAGACAGTGTAGATCAAGACCAGATGCCAAATAAGCTGGATCAAGTAATCTGATTGGCTGACAATTAGAAATGTGTGGCATCTTAATTTATTCAGCGTTACAAGCGTTAAGCTAATGCATAAAGTGTTTCTAGCAATGTTTGTTGATAATTATCATTGCAGGGAATGTAACCAAAGTACCAAAATGCATAAGAATCAAAAAGCTACTACTATGGACACGGCTTCCAGATATGGTTAAAATTGTGGGGGTTATTTAGGATAAGCTTTTTTTTTTCTTTTTTTTTTTACTTTTGCATCAAAAGATATCTTGTGGGCACTCTTTGGAATTGCCTCAGTGTGGCAATTCCAAAGACTGCCCACAAGATACATTTTAGTGCAAATATAACAAAAAAAAAAAACAACAAAAAACAAATCTTATATTTCTTTTACTGGAGCTATGTACAAACATTAGATTGGAAAACCACTGTATCTGGAGACAAACTGAACCTTAGAATAATTAGCATGTGTGGCAATTGATGTATGTACAACTGGAACACGTTTTAGATATCAGGATGATGAGAGTGATGATGATTTGGTGGTTTACGTCTTTTTCAACATTGTTTAATTTATATCAAGACAATGAAGGTGTGATAATTGCACAGATCAGGGCCCAGTTGTTCAAAGCTAACGACATCGTTAGTTAACGATTCGTTAAAATTTACATCGAGTGTTATGCAAATATGCTGAAATTTTTTGCTGAAAAAATGGGAGTAGCTTTTGCAGTGCAAAAACTACTCACATTTTTTCAGCAAAAAATATCAGAATATTGTGTATTGAATTCGCTAAAACAGTTAACGAAATGACCCTTAACAAGCTTGTTAAGTTAACGACGCTTTGAACAACTGGGCCCTGATCTGTGCAATGAAGCACCCATTCAGCCATGTGCATGCTACTACCTTTAAAAGAAATTACAACATATATGTTATGCAATTTATTGTATAAGATCTGGGCCCAGTTGTTCAAAACTAACAACATCGTTAGTTAAATTATCGTTAAAACTTTGATCATTAAATATGGCATATATGCTAATATTTTTGCTGAAAAAAATGTGAGTAGCTTTTGCATTTTTTCAGCAAAAATACCTGTGAATTCGGTATCGTACTTACTAGAACAGTTAATATTTTGACCACTAGCGAGCTCGTTAAGCTAACGATGCTTTGAACAACTGGGCCCTGGTTAATACAGCAACTGTTCTAAAATTTGAACTGTAAATGTCCTTAATTTCAGAATGAAAACATAAAGAATTCTTTGAGGAGGATAATTGATTTTGCCTCCTTTGCAAAAGTCCCATTTGTTTTATTGCTTTATTTATGTCTCATAATATTTTCGTCTTGCTAAATTTTGAGAAAATATACTGTCGATAAAAAACTCACCTGAGACAGGAAAACTTTGGCTCTTGTCAACAGATTTTTATCCTTTATGTTAGTAATAACTTTCTTGGTTTGAGACTTTAAGTTCTTCTGTACCCTGAAAACAGAATATGAAGTTTGCTGACAAAACTTTTGCCCTAAATACAGTCAAACTTCAATGGCTGGAACCCCTTTGGGACCATGAAAATTTGTTCGAGACAGCGGTAGTTTGAGCCAGGAGACACAATGGAGATAATTGTGGGATATCTTTTCAGTGTTCTATATTTTAAATGTATGTTGTGTGTACTCATTAGAATCACCTCATAGAGGCAATTCTAATGAGTACACACAGCATACATTTACAAGATAAAAGAAGAAAATCTCCCTAAATTATCTGTATATCGTATTTGAAGGAAATCCCTGCAGACTCAAGAACATGTTCGACTCATCCATGGTAAACAAGCCATCAGGGTTCCAGCCACTAAAGTTCTACTGTATTTGGACAGACATATGTGACAGATCTAGAATGTACAGACCTAGATCAATCAGGGTTTACACTATCTGCCACTCATTCAATGCTTTTGACACATCACTACGTAGTCAAATCTGTTCTGTCACTCAGCCAGGCCCCAAGGTTATAAAACATTTTTCATGCTCAACTCAGCACAGCATGAAATATGTCCGGCTAATAAATCTCAAATTATTAACAACTGCAAATTCTTTCTTGCTAAACATGGCTGAGCATGAAAATTTCTCTGCTAATTACAGTATAACCTCAATGGCTCGAACATGGATGGCTTGTTTACAATGAATGATTCGAACTCTTTTTTCAGTCCCTACAAAATTCTTCCAATAGCTCAAGAAAAAAACATTTAGGGATTATTTTCTTATTTTATCATGGAATTGTATGTTGTGTGTACTCATTAGAATTGCCTCATTGAGGCAATTCTAATGAGTACACTCAACATACAATCATTGTGTAGAAAAGTGAAAAGATTTCCCTAAATTATCGCTATTTGCTTTCTGAACTAGTGTCATGATTAACCCTCAGTGGCTCGAACCGCCCATGTTTCGAACGAATTTCCATGGTCCCAAAGATGTTCGAGCCATTGAGGTTCAACTGTAATATGAAAATGCCAACTATTGTTGGCATTTTCATATATGTTAGCAGAGAAAATTTCATACTCAGCTCAGCTGAGTATGAAAACACTTTTATAACCTCGGGGCCAGCTTGCCACACAACCAGTCCAGTTAGATACATCGCCGAAGTAATCAAATGGACTAATTCAAATCATAAAATAAGTAAGGTAAAGTCTTCAAATATTTAGGGTATTTTCTCAGAAAGATAATACATACATACATATATATATATATATATATATATATATATATATATATATATATATATATATATATATATATATATATATATATATATATATATATATATATATATATATATATATATAATTATTTATTTTAGGATGCTGACAAATATATAAAAAACCAAAATACAATATAATAAACATTTTTATTCACTAATGACTAGAAATTCAAAAAAGTCCTTGTGAAACAAATTATGATGATTTAAGGAATGGAACAATTTGGATGCTAGTCGGTCATACAGCAGCCAAGGCGGACGTCCTGATGATCCAAATGGTTGGCATGCACCGTTAAGAGGTTGTAAAATTCCATAATTTAGAAATCTATAATGTATGCCCTTTCCAGTGCCATTTAATAAATTTAAATTCAAATCCTAAATAAATTCAAATCCATGGATTCCATATCCATCCATTTTTTTCCATATCCATCCATTTTTTTTCCATATAAAATTAACTATATGTTCCATGTACCAGTAAATATATAAAAGCCTAAAATTGGGTTCCGTGAGGAATGCCTTATTACAGGTTCCTTGATCCATCCCTGTTATGGACAAACCTCTCCCCATTTCATGATTTTTGAAACAATGCATGCCTTAATCTAGATAACAATAAATGATCCTGATGAATTTGCTTCAGATGACCTGGGAAAAACCTTAGTGTGACGTTTCAGCCAAACAATATTGACCACCAGACAACAAGAAGACTCCTCCCAGCTCCAAGGAAGAGTTGCAAAATTGACCTGAGCCTCGTTACTGGCTGCGAGCCATCATCCAGGCATCAAGTTCAAGATAATTCTGATCTAATGTGAAATGGTTAGATCACCAAGATGCCCACCTAGTGGCCGCCAGAAATCCGCCCAGCGAAAAAGTCATGTCAATTTTTTTTTTTTTTTTGATTTGGGTTTTACGGCCCTTTCAAGAATATTTCACTTATATCGAGCCGATCGTTCATCGAAGGTGGGCGAAAACCGGAGTACCTGGAGAAAAACCACCTGACCATCCGTAAGCAGAACTTGGCTTTCCCACATATGACCCGAGCTAGGCTCGAACCACAGCGGTGAGAAACCTAATGGATTAAGAGTCAACTCTTATCCACTAGGCTACGGGGGCCCGTAAAGTCATGTCAAGCACTGTGATATTATGCTTCTGTATGTCCTTCAGGATGCTAAATAAAGTTATATATGTCACATCTGTTGAGAATAAATCTGTTGATATATGTTATATTGTCTTATTCATCTTTTGTCTTTACCATACTTGTCCTAAGATTTGCTCCCTTACCGCCTTTTGATGTATCTAAAATCTGCTGGATAAGTGGCATGACAGTGTAGACTGATCAGAATCCAAATTTTACAGTGACTGGTCTGGGTCTACACTGTCTGTTTGGGCCATTCTAGCTGAATACGGTAAACACAGTATATACATTTTTGAATGTTGTCTGTTGCTTTTGTCACTAGTGCTATATTGGGTCAATATGTGGCATTACGATGGTTCCTTATATAACCTCTAGGCCATATGAACAGACAGCAAACAAGGGGTACTGTTCTTACTTACATAAAACATGGCTTCATACTTTATTTAAAATGCCTCTATTAAAGAAAAATAAGGCTTGTCAGTTCATTTCAAACTGTCAAGCCTTATTTTTTTGTGAAAATTAAGAAACAAACAAAAATAGAAGTCTGCAAGTACTGCACCATGCCTCGCCACTGCACTTACATCAAGTGCTATAACTGTCAAAAATAAAATCAAAGGATATGTGCATTAGTCTTTCCCTAAATATTACCAACCTTGATGTATGTACATGTGTTAATTTTAGCTAAGTTCAATGTTCAAAGGGAAATAACTCCAAAAGTAGGCAAACCAGAATTACGGTTCATGTGTTCTGCAAGTAGTCTCAAACTGCTTTACATTTGTGTGAAGTTTCGTGAAAATATAGAGCGGACACAAGTACATAGTAGAAATGGTTATTTTCAATATCTACTATGTTCAAGGGCTGAAACTCCAAAAGTAGGTTCACCAGAGTTATGTTGTTTTTTTTGTTTTTGTTTTTTTTTTGTTGTTTTTTTTTTTTGCGTTCTGTACATTGTCTCATGATGCTTTACATTTGTGTGAAATTTTATAATAATATCTCGAATGATTTTCAACTTACAGAGCTTACACAAGTACATGGCAGAAATGGCTACGTTCAATGTTCAAAGGGCAATAACTTCAAAAGTAGGCAGACCAGTGGTCTGCACATCGTCTCATAATGCTTTACATTTTTGTGAAGTTTCGTGAATATCTTCGACAGTATCAGAGTTATGGAGTGGACATGAATGATGGAAGTGCTGACAGATAGACAGACACTCAAAATTTTGGAGGGTATACCATAATACCTTCGCCACTTTTTGTGGCAGGGCATAAAAATGTCAACTGTTATTTAAAATTAGCAGGTTAATGGCTAAATGCATACCTGTCCTTTAAATTCAGAAATGCAGTCTTGGGTGACGGTGACATTCCCTCCCGGGAACCATCATAGGAATGAAGAAGTGAGCTCTCAGAGGGGGAAAACTCCCCACTCCTCCCATATTCTGCACTCTTGCTAAACTCTGAGCTGAGACTGAGTGGAGACTCCCTGTTGGAGTCTGGCACTTCTGAGACAGATGCGTCAATGTCTGGTACACTCTGAAACAAAAAGAAAAAAATATAATAAATGTTTTGTGTCAAACAATTATAATCTCTGCCAAACAAGTATGACAGTTGTTATTTCCTGGACATGAAACTTACAGTCATCCTGTCTAAACCCTTGTTCCAGCTGATTAGAAACAAACAAACTGTTAACCCTTGTCCTGCTGAACCCTGATATATCCTTCCTTTGCAAACAGTGTAGATCCAGATCAGTTGGCTTCTGAAGAAGCCAACTGATCTGGATCTGCACTGTTTGCCATTAAGTATGTGAATATATAGCAATAATCTTGATCTAGTAATCTGATTGGCTGAAAATTAGAAGTAGGCGTGGCATCTTAATTTATTCAGCAGGATAAGGGTTAAGATTAAACTTCTCCAGCTGAATGTTTGTCAGAGGTTACAGAGATGCTTTTTATTCAAACTACCTCAACAATATTAAATTAAATGTTCAATGCAGTTTGTGAAATGTTGAAACTTACAACCAGATGAGCATTATTTTCAAAACTGCCAACATTTGGAAGACTTCTGGCTTGTCCTTCAACATTTCTTGTACTGGAAACTGATTGTGAGGATGTCTGTTCATCAGTTTTGCTAGGTTCTCTACTTGAAGCGTTGAAGCCGTCTTCTTCTATAGTACGGCCAGTAGAACCAGATGGTGAAACAACAAAGTCTGGAAAAGTAAATGAGGACATTAAAATAGGTTTAAGCAAATAAACATCAAAGATTCTCGAAAATAAGAGCCATTTTCAGGCATTGTACATTTCACTTGTTGAGAAAGACATCAAACTTTTGACATAAGAGTTCCAAAAAGTATAATACAGTAAAGGTATGTTGTTCTTGCTGAATGTATGTGCACTTTGCAACATAATACAGTCGAACCTCGTTATCTCGAACTCGCTTATTTCAAATTACAGCTTATCGCAAAGTGAAAATATGGTCTCTATTTTAACATGAAACTATGACAACAAGTAACAAAATAATGTAGAAAAGAGGAGAAATTGCTCCTAAGGAACAATTTCTCCTCTTTTCCACATTATTTTATATATATATATATATATATATATATATATCAGGGCTCGGGAAAACCGGAAAAATAGCCGGTCTGGACCGAAATTAAGAATTCTGGACCGATTTCAAACACCCAAAAATGCTAATAAATCGGTCCAACATTTCCCAAACCAACCAATTTTCACAAATCAATGATGTCTAAAAAATCACAAACGGTCTAGTTTTTCCAAACTGACAACGTCCGCGCACCTTTTAAATGCGATATTATGGTAGTTAAAAGGCTCTAAACGGTCATTTGACATGTATATTGGAGAGACAGCTGAATAACGGCAGCACAAATTAATTACGTCATTATCCAAACATTGTCAAAAATCAACACTTCACTGACCTTTGTGCGGTAAACAAGCGATTAACACGAATCATCAGTAACAGTAGTCTGATAATTAATCCGTTTGTGTGACACGTGTGAATACACTGAGACTGCAAAACATCCAGGTGCAGTCGGCGTGTCCAAAAGATCAAAGATCGCTTTACTGAGAGTGATAAAAGAATGCACCGCTTGAACGCACCCGTTTTCTTCCTCTTCTTTTTTGTTTTGATCAACACGGTTTGTCGGTCCCAGATTCGATAAATAAATTCCCAAACCGTATACGTCCTGATCAGATGTCGCATAGAACGGCGTCTGATCTGGGTATAATTGATTGCTTCTTTTTTTTTTTTTTTTTTTTTTTTGTTGATTGCCGTAACACGCGAGTATAATTCAAGGTAGATTTCACAGTAAAAATAAGTAATGCACCACTTGCGCTAGGCAAGATTGGTCAGTGCTTAAAATTTAAGCAGTCTGATTAAATCTTGAAACACTGAAAATTGCAAAACTGCCCATGACGCAGGCCTTTTTTATTATACCTAATTAGGTCCATGAAAGTCATTTTGTTCCGTCTCTCCTGTTTCCCGCCGTCTTCGTGCTTATACAAGACGGGAATCAGTTGTTTATAAATAGTTTAGGAAAACCCTGCGGAGGTGGAAATAACAACAAAACCGTTTTTTCTTTTTTTTTTTTTTTTTTTTTTCTTTCTTTTTACATACCTGACTGTATTTATTGATGACACCAGCTTTGATCATGCTCGTTGTACCCGGACTTCCGTCATATAATGGAGTTGAGGTGTATTATTTAAAAGGAGTTATAGGACTGCCAATTGTCATTAGTTTTCGTGACAGGTGATATACACATTTTTTTTTTGGAAATGGGCTCATTGATGACGTCATCGTCATCGGCTGGACCGATTCAGATTTCAAAATTTCCAGAGCCCTGATATATATATATATATATATATATATATATATATATATATATTTAACTTCAGGAGTCAAATTACATATTCATTTGTTAAATGTGGTTGAATTTATTGTTTTCCTCACTCTCTCAACTCTGATATGTCGAGGTACGGATATCTCGAAGTGTTTCAGTGAGTCCCTTGGAATTCGAGATAATTAGAGTCGACTGTATATAACAAAAAAGGTATAGTTTATAAATGTGTCTCCCTATCAGCATGACATATGCACTTTACTGTGATAAAAAAATACTGCAAGCTTATTTCATTGAAGAACCTATAATATCCATTATTCTGAACACTTTTACAAAAATCTTCCCCAGTCACAAAAATATTACACTTTGGTAAAGACCCTACATTGTATTTTTGTAGTTTTATGTTGAACCAATGTATACAAGGCAAAACTGTAGAATCTATCTAACCATATGAGCTAAAAAAAAAAGATCAGTTTACGCTCAAATTTCATTTAAGACTATGTTCTAGATATGTTAAGGTTAAGTCAGGTATTAATGTTGGATTAGGTTTGGACAGTTTTGGATTAAGTCTGGTTTAAGGTTTCAGGATGAATAAGTCTAGGTTTAGCAGCAGACATATTGTCACTCCATATCAAATATGGAGTGAAAACATATTTTGTAAAAGCTGGTATATCATGATAGTGTCCAGAAAGAGATAATACCATAATCAACCTGGGCCCAGTTGTTGAAAACTAACAATGTCGTTAGTTAACGATTCGTTAAAATTTACATCGAGTGATATGCAAATATGCTGAAATGTTTTGCTGAAAAAATGTGAGCTACTCAGTTAAAACGGTTAACGAAATGACCCTTAATGAGCTTGTTGAGCTAACGACGCTTTGAACAACTGGGCCCTGAATATTAAGACACAGCAATTCCTTATCCAGTAAACATACAACATTGAAAAAAGGTTGTTTTGATGTCAGTCATGTCACAATGATGTCATGACATCACCATCAGAAATAATGTTGCCATTAAAGATGTGTGTTTAATGGGCTGTCATACTTATGCACATTTCTGTGCAGATATGGGCCCAGTTGTTCAAAGCATCGTTAGCTTAACAAGCTCATTAAGGGTCATTTCGTTAACTCTTTTAGCGGATTCAATACACAATATTCTGATATTTTTTGCTGAAAAAATGTGTGTGCACTGCAAAAGCTACTCACGTTTTTTCAGCAAAAAATTTCAGCATATTTGCGTATCACTCGATGTAAATTTTACGAATCGTTAACTAACAATGTCGTTAGCCTTGAACAACTGGGCCCTGGTTTTGCACAAAACTAACAAGAATATTTATCTATCTATATGCTGTAGCAATCCTAAGCTGTGGACAATTATATAGTTTGTACAGAGGCATCAAGCATGAAAAAGGGAAAGGGATGAAAGTATTATAAAATGCTACAAAAGAATAAAATATTGTGCTACAGAAGAGATCAAAAGCAGATAAAAACAAGGGCTATGCATTAGGGCATGCAATGAAGAAAATTCCTTTATCTGTGTCTTCCCTGACAGGTTTGAAGAGTTGAAGAATTTAAAGATTACCTTTCCTGCTGTAAGTCTGTATTGCTCCCATACTGAATGAGCGGTGCACCTTGACTGTAGAAATATTATAAAATAGTGTTATAAGATGGTGACCATGAAAAGAAACATCTTAACCCTTAAATCATCATGCAAAATGGTAGCAAATGCTATTTATCTTTTCTGAGAAAATAAGGCTTGACAGTTTATATGAATTGTCTGCTATGTGCAGATAATAATGCAAGCCTTATTTTCTTGGAAAAAAAATGACATCTGTGCTGTTGGACTAGCACTTTAAGGGTTATTACATAAGTGGGCAGTGAAGGTCAAGGTCAGCCTGTACATTATTAGTCTGAATCAGACCACTTATAGAATGAAGATTTGGGTTATGGTGAACTGAACAGTCCAGAGCAGCTTTAAACATTAATGCAGTCTGATCATTCCTGCCAATTAGATATCATGCCAGGTTTAACTTCTATGTGCAGAGAGTGAAGCCCCACTTGGTTTGCAAACAATATGCAGAAAGAAAACATAGCAGAATGTTAAAAGAATATGGAAGCATCAGTGTGATATTTAAAAGGTCTCCATGGTTGATCACTCTGACCAGAAAGAGCTGCCTCTCTTCTCAAAGGGTCTAATCTTAAAGGGGAGCAAAATTCTTTCCTTTTAGTGTAGACCTTTTTCAGAAGGGAGGCAAATAACAGTTCTGACAGAGTTGTCCCCCCACCCCCCCTGAAAGAGTAACATTCTCTATAAATGCTGCGTGTTGCAGAATAATTATTTAATGCAAAGCTACATTTAATGAGCAGGCAGAAAATATGATTAAAAAGGTTTATCCAAACAGTGCTGAGAAATCCTTTAAAGAATTCTGTCTACAAATTAGTCTCTCCAAATAGAAACTGACCTTAGGTGACCATCACAGTCCAGCTCACATTGAACTTCCCCAGTCTAATCAGAGTCTGTGTTGTCCTCTAATAGAATAGTTAAGGTCCATACATAAGGTTTCTCATTTAACTACAAATATGGAGTCCTAGCCTCCCATAGTGGCTGTTGGGACTCCTACTTTTCAGAGAAGTTCAGCAAAATTACATAGCTGGACTCCTACTTTTTAAAGAAAATGGCTTTGGAGATTCCTATTTTCAAAATCTTAGTGAGAATCCTGATATATTCTTTTTTTACTTAGATCAAACTGCACATTTGTACAGGCTTATCTGTTCACATATGTGATAAAGGTAATTTCTATTTGGAGCAGCTTGAGTGATATTAAAAAGAAGTGCTAAACTGAACTGTGACATGAAATGAGCAATACTGCTGTGAATACACACTTACCTCCCTTTGTCTTTGGCTTTCCTGTATCCTCCACAGACTTTCTCTGCCTCTTTTTTGAAGATTTCCCCCTTCTCACAGCAACAGCTATTTCCTCTGTTACTGGAAAGTCTATAAAATACAATTTACTGTTTCAGTCACACACTAATTTGTGACTAGAGTCTGACAATAAAACCTGTTATTAGCCAAGACTTCTATACATTCTTTTAAGATTAACCTTCAAGTGCTAAGCAAATTTGTAGCAGACGACATTCTAGAATTGTTTTTGTTTTTTTTTTTCAGGGAGAATAAGACTAGACATTGCATGTGAATTGTCTGCTTGGCAGATGATTCATATGAAATGTCATGTTTTATTTTCTCTTAAAATTACCAAAACAAAAGAATCAAACTGTCATCTGTTGCAGTTGTGCTGAGCACTTTCAGGGTTAAAATCTGAATACAAGGCATAGCTGAAATGAAATCAGAACTTTAAAAGGAAGTAAAATAATGGTATTTTGTGGTGTGAAGAAAATTCTCTCAGGCTTTGTTCATTGGCATTTCATGTGAATTGTTCTGTTACACAGATAATATACACATGAAAATGTCATGCCTTATTTTCTCTGAAAAAAATTTAGACTCTCATCTGCTATAATTCTGAATGGAGCATTACAAGTACCCGTTACTCAAAGTATTCGGATAGACAGGCTTAAGCAAACAGTGAAGCTCTTATCATATGCTACAAAATGCAGCATCTGATCTGGGTCTACACTGTTTTGAGACACATCAATGTATAATGGACATGTTGAAATTTTATGATAAGTATGGTAGAAGTAAAGATGTCCAATTACATAGGGTAAATATGGTATATTCTTTTCTTTCATATTGTTAATCTTATTTCACTTACTGCTGTTCAGTGTCTCCATATAGACTTCTGCACTCGACAAGCTTGAAAGACTTGTAAGTGATGTTCTCCTTGACCCCATGTTACTTGACCTACTATGTAGGTCAAGGTCATCTTCCATTGTGTCATCTGCTTGCTCTTGCTTCAGCAAAGTGGCAACAGGAACAGGACTTGGACCTTTGCTTTGTGACTGCTCTGAATTACCTAATGTTTCAACATTAGTTTGTAAATCCCTTTCTGAATGAGTATCATCAGATCTTATTTTTGAATCACTTTCATCCAAGGTAGTGGCTGCTTCAGTCTCTATAATATGAGCCACTTCTTTCTGTTGTGTTATCACTCTTGTTTCAACAACTGTTATTGTACTTTCTTCACATTCTATATCCTTTGCTGTATCAATCTGATTAGTGTTATCAAAATTACTGGCAACAATTACTGCTGTATTTACAAGATTATCATTGTACTGATTAATTTTATCAGCTTCTGGTGATACAAGTCCATTTTCAAAGATGTGTTCTTTACCATCTGTTGCTGAACTTGTCAGACTGCACAAAGGTCTATGATCACTGGAAGTATCTGTAAAACTATCTTGTTCTGTGTTCTGTGTTAAAGACAGGTTTGTCTTAACATCAACTCTATTGCTGACATCAGTTTCATTGTACCCTTCATGATTATAAACAGATTTATCCATTCTTACTCTGTCTTCATATGAAACACCTTTATCACTTTCTGATACTATTACACTATCTTTCAATGAATTTATACTTGAAACTTCTATTTCATCTGTACTCTGTATGTGTTCATCTCTGGACTGATCCATACCATTTACAGTCTTTTCAACCTTTGCAACATTTACTTCATTTATTATATTAACTCCAGACTCTGAAGTGGCATGCAAATCTTTATCTTCTATAACAGCTGGTTCAGAACTAGTACTTTTAGTAGTCACAACTTCAGACTGATTTATTTCTGAAGATTCATCCACTTCATTACTTTTGTCATAAATAGTATTAAGATTAGACATAGAATCATTTCCAATTTTGTAATTTGACACTGTCTGTGGTGTTTCTTTATCAATAAAACTATTTGTCCTACTTATTCCTGAACCTGAACTTTCACTATCTGATAAGGCTGCTAACTTTGTTTCTATGTTCACTATCGCTAAATGAAGATTTTCAGCAATGTCTAACAGTTTTGTTTCAATTAATTTGTTATACAAATGCTTCAATTCCTCCAGGCCAAACAGTACTCTTTTCCTTTTTCTACAGAAAGCATTTTCAAAGAATATACATAAAGTTGCTGCATTGATGAATGCTTCAGATTTTAAACAAAGGGCAGTAACTCCAGTCACTGGCAAGAGAGACAGACAGTGTACTTGCATGCTTGGCAGAAATACAAATATGTCATTGCTGAGACAACAAACATCTTGAATTCCTGAAATGAAACATGATGCAAGATTAGAGATAATCAGAATTTGTTATTGGTGAATACCCTAAAACTGTACAGTAAAAAGGATTCATATATGGTATGCAGTTAAGAGAAGTAACCAGTTTTGCAAAGGGAGAAAAGTAATTCTCTTCCTTTGCAAAATTGATTAGTTGCTTTCCCACATTCATGAAATTAGTTAACTAATGTTCAATTCAATAAAAAGGCCATTATGCCATATACATGTACTGGCAAAGAAGGCCCGGTTAAGCTTGTTTCTGCATAATTTCCATTCCTACTTACATACTTACATACTGCAGAATATATGTATATTGAATAAAAACAGACAGCCCTGATAAGACAGCAAGGATGTGCATTGGAGGCATGGACCCTTCATTGCCCACTTACAAAATGTATGAAAATTTTAGAATACATTGATAAACAGAGTCAGTCCAGATCAGACAGTTAAGACATACAGGTTGAGCTTGGCTTACACTGCCCATTTATGACCCTATGGATATTGGAGAATATATTGATACACAAAGACGGTCCTGATATACAGCAAGGATGTGCAGGTCTTCAGGATCTTTGTTGTTCATGTATGGCACATGGGCCTTTTTCCTGAAATAAGTATCCTATGTAAACAGCTCCATGTACAGAACTGGCTGATTCTCTTCCTTAAGAGAACCTAATGAGAAGGGAGGTCAATACTACCATGTCAGAGTTATTTCCCCGTGGGATGTCTCCATTCCCTTAAATCCAAAAGCAGGTACATTCTAATGATAATCCTAGCTTACTTTTAGGTTTAAAATGACAAAACTTGCGCAACCTAAACTACCTGCATGATCATTTACCTGTCTGGAGCTAAAGATTGAAAAGTTCCATGCTGTTTGATTATCATTAAGGGAAATGGATACACTTTCAGGGTAGGCAACTCCATCAATATGGTCTTGCTTACCTTCTAAAAGGGGTCTACTTAAAAGGAAAGAATTTGCTCCCAAAGGGAGCAAATTCTTTCCTTTTAGAGCAGATCCCTTTTCAGAAGGGATTTTTTTTTATATATAGAAAACTAAACAGAATGTCACAAAAGTTGTCTCCCTTGTACAAAGTGGTGGAAACTACCACGTGTACCCAGTTCCCTTAATTTTTTTGCTGTTCAATTGCCACAAATGAACACATAGTGTTTTTTTCTTTCTTTTTTTCTTTTTTACAAGGAACCAGCCATGAACACAACACTGAACAGGTAAAAACTCAGATTCTGAAAGCTGTGTCTGACAGAAAAGTACATGAAATAAAGTAATTTATCAAAAAATAAGAAAAAATGAATTACCTGAGAAAGGTTTTGCCCATAAAATGACCTTCACATTAACTGGATCCAGGATATATATGCAGCTAGTTGTCCATGTCAATATATATGAACCACTGTAATAAAAAAGGAGAATAGTGTTGGTATAAAGCTGAGCTACCATATTCCACCAAACAAGGTATGTACTCTGCTTTCGACATCTTCAAGAAAGTCATTCTATGGCGTGGTGTTTTATCCAGATAATGTAAATTTGCAAAGTTTTGACTTGATTTAATCTGAAACCTTTTGTCATAGCTGCCTATGCAAAAACAGTTTTATTCTTTTCCTTAGTTTAAATAAATCGGAAAATTTTTAATTTTTCCCTTTAATAGCAAAAATGGCTTCAAATATAAAAAAATTCCGAAAATTCAGTTTACTAAAGAAATTGCACAGGACAGATATTTTTGATCGTAAGTTTAACTGTATGGTAAATATTTGAAAACAGCACAGAACAAGAAAAAACAAATGATTCCTGATAGGATATTGTCAAAAGCAAATAACTGTTCATATTCAGAATAGAACACTTAGTGAAAAAATGAGTATTTTTTCCCCAAAGAATCTCAAAATGATAGTAAAGATTCCATTTTATCTTTGAAAATATTCATAGATCTTAAGATACTAGATAATGATTTGGAGATTACAGCTTTCTGGCTCTTTCTACATTATTTAACATTCTTGCTGAATAAATTAAGATGCCACGCTTACTTCAAATTTTCGGGCAATCAGACTACTTGATCCAGATTGTTGATATAAATTTATATACTGAATGACAAACAGTGCAGATCCAGATCAGTTGGTTTCTTCAGAAGCCAACTGATCTGGATCTACACAGTTTGCAAAGGCAGGGTATATCCAGGTTCAGCAGGACTAGGGTTTAGTGAGATCAAACTGATGGAAAGGTTATAATGAAAGGCTCTAATGAAGTGCTGTAGTCATGAGTATTCTGCCTCCAGCAGGATTTGAACCTGAATATCATGATCGGCAGTCTGGAGGGCTAACCACTTGGCCATCCAAATACTTCTCACAGATACTAGACACTTCAGTTTTGATAGAGGAAGATATTCAATAAAATATCATATTCTCCCTTCTGTAATAACTAATAATCATTACAGACAGCTTTGTTATGAGCAGTCTCATTTGCATCTACACTGTTTGTAGGTTAATTCTGGCACAGAAATATTTTATTAATAGGAAAAATCATACCTTATTACTTTCAGTTTAGGAAAACTGAGGCTCTGAGCATGAAACTGGATATCTTTACTGGGTAGTTCTAACGTTCTGAAATGGACAGAAGAGGATGCACAAAAGGACAGGTTAATTTAGATCTATGTCAGTAGCCTATTACATGAGCCTTTTTGGCCTTTACTTGGTAGTTCTAACATTCTGTAATGGATAGAAAAGGATGCATGAATAGACAGATTAGTTTAGGTACTTTTCAATAGCCAATCATGACCCTGTTTAACCTTTGGTCTGCTTATCATGAAACCAACCAATGACATTTTTTTAAGATGATATAGCTAGACATTTCATGTGAACTGTCTCCTATAAAGACAAATCACAAGAAATGTCAAGGCATATACTGTAGGCATTTTTTTTTTTAAATCTTGTCTGCTAAAATTTATAATTTTGGCACATTAAGAATCAACCAGAGCTCACATCTGAGGACTGAAATGGAGAAATCACTATTTTCACATATGCAAACAATGAAAACCATGTGTGAGCCTGTGTATCAGATGCTATCATATTAACTTCAAGGGTGACATGGAAGACTCACCTTCCTTCATATTGGGGCTATTCTTTAAGGAAGGAAGCAAATTCTTCCTTTTAAGAGCAGCCACCATTTTTGAAAAATTCTGAATACTAAGGACCTAACTTATGTCTGCAAAAGTTGTTTCCCATTGTAAAATGGCAGCAAAATCTTTTAGGCGTATCCATTTACTTTAAGTGGCATTTAGCATTTTCTGGTTGGTATGTTTTTGCAAATATCAACTGAAATGTTTTAGTTTCCCACAAACATCAGGGCCCAGTTGTTCAAAGCGTCGTTATCTTAACAAGCTCGTTAAGGGTCATTTCGTTAACTGTTTTAGCGGATTCGATATACAATATTCTGATATTTTTTGCAGAAAAAATGTGAGTAGCTTTTGCAATGCAAAAGCTACTCACATTTTTTCAGCAAAAAATTTCAGCATATTTGCATATCATTCGATGTAAATTTTAACGAATCGTTAACTAACGACATCGTTAGTTTTGAACATCTGGGCCCAGATTGATAAACAACATAAATTTTTTTTTGTCTGTTTCCTTCAGAGGAATTGTTAAAAAGGTGTCATTCAATATAATTCTGGAATATTTTTTCTTATTTTCCATAAAAAAAAGTTGTTGTGGGCACTTATTACAAGCACTTTGCCAAGTCACTTATGAGTCACTCTAATGACTACCCACTACGTATTTTTTAATAAAGAATTAGAGGCAGTTATCCTTTAATTATCATTGATTTTTCTTCCTTAACAACTCTGCTGTTCCTTGAAATGCAGGAGTTACTTGAAGCTTTTATTTGTACAAGTGCAACTAACATTAAAGGGTCAGAAACATGAGTCTTTCTCAAGATGACACTTTTAACTGCGAAAGTCACATGGTCATAATTCATAATGGTAAGTAATCAGCAAATACTCAATTTCAAACTTTAACCTTTAACATCAATTTTTATACTTCTAAGAAGTAGCTTAAGAGAAGTCTTGCTTTACTCTGTAGCTTGGAGTATAAAATCCAACTTACTGCTTTAACTTCACTACTGGCAGTGGAGGAACAGCTAGCAGTTGTTTGAATTGGTGAGTGTTCATCACATTCCCATCACAATCAACCTAAAATATCCAAATAATCAAACTAAAATACCAATCACAATCAATCTCAATATCTAAAATTACAACCACAATTCCATGTTAACTGACCTAAATTCTCCACCATGAACAACATAAAATATTTGAGTCTTCAACGGTTGCACATTTCTGAGAGAACATATACAGAGGATCTTTGATATGACGATAGTGTTTGATCCTTAAGATTTTGCTATTAAATCGCATTTGCTGTTACAAAGAAATCTGATATGAAGCAGCCTAATGGATAAATAAGTGATACTTTTGTATATGTTTCTATAGAGTTTATTTTGTAGGTATTCGTTAGAATTGCCTTGCTGAGGTAACAAATAGATACAACATATGCTGTGCAACACATGAAAAGGGTCCTTATGTAATTTGCGGATAACACAGGCCCTGATCAGCCTGCGCATAAACACAGGCTGATCTGGGCCTTTGCTGTCCGCTTACAAAATCAGTGGATACTGCAGTTTATGTCGACAAACAGAAAATGCCCAGATTAGGCTTCATAGATGTGCACAATCATCTGGACCTATATTGTCCACAAACTGCATAAGGGTCTTTTTTGTGTGTTGAATATCATAATTTCTTAAAGAATGAACTACAATGTGAGAAAATATATCTTCTGACAAGTTCATCCAATGAAGACTTGAATCAGCCCTTGCATCTGTGCAGTCTGATCAGTCTTTAGTATCCACATGAAGAAACTTTGTATCCTTGGCTATCCAAAATGTGCCAAGTGATGATTCTGATCAAGCTATATGAATGCACAGGCTGATCACTGGGTGCACATGGTCCAAAGATATGTTTTCTGACATAAATACAGCAAATGACATTTTTAAATATTTTTTCTTCCTTTTCACAGAAAACAGGCTTTGACATTGCATGCAATCTGGAGACAATTAGCATGAAAAGTCAAAGCCTTTTTTTCTGGGGGGGGGGGGGGGGGGGGGGGGGGGGGGAAATAAGAAAAAAATATCAATTTGTCATCTGCTAAATTTGCCCATGGAGTGGTAAAGGTTTAATACTGCTGATTTACAGAGGTTAGACATTATGAACGTCTGGGGCAAAGTAATGAATATTATAAAACAGTTGATATTACTAACCTCCCAGATTCTGGATCCTGGTCTAGCACAGTATATAGTAGGAACAGATGAGCTTTGACGCAGGAAACAAGCACCAAATTGTCCATCCCTGTAATATCATATTTGAAAGTGCCAGTCACAGCTGCAGTAGATGACATTTTGAAATATTTCCTCATTATGTTCTGTTTTCAGATAAAAATAAGGCTTCACATGTCATGTGTATTTTCTACCTAGCAGAAGATTCACAAGAAGTGTCAAGCTTATTTTCTCTGAAAAAAAAAATGATACTCCAAAATAAGACTGTCATCAGCTACAATTTTTCTTGGTACTTTTTAAGGGTTTGCACATATATTGAAAACAAAATGTATAAATCTTTAACCAGAAAACAATGAGTGGATGACAAAATATGCCATGACTTTTTTATTATCATTCACCGAAAATAAGGCTTGGCAGAGGAAATATGGCTTGGTATTTTGTCCAGGTACTGACCATACCAAGGTGATTCTTCTTTGGAGTTATTATATGTATTTGTCCAACTGGTTATCTGTATGAGAAGTGTGTTACGGTATACATTCATGCCTCATCTTCTCCTTTTGGTGTCTTAGGATGGCTGTATTTGTTGACTGTGGCTTTTCATGGATAACCATTCCATTTTTGTCATTCATTAGGGTTGGGAGTATACAATGATATATTAAATTATCAACAGTGTTACGCCAAGAGGGGGTTATGGAGCCATTTGCATATCTAAAATTATTGATGGACCTTTCAACATAAAATATAGGGCCAAAGTAACCCTTTATTATTAAAAAAAAAAAAACAGCAAAAAAAACATTGCATATATTTCATATACTGTCCTTTCAAAATCTGAGCTTTTTCAAAAATGTCATGCCCCAAACAGTTGGGCCTAGGCACAACAGTGATCATGATAATAAGTTTTGTCGATATATGTACTGACACACTCCGCAGAGTATTGTGCATGATACTTTAGCATGTAAAAAGGAACTGATTTTTCCCCTTTTTACTATTTCTGCTGCTTGTAGACTTTCCATGTTTATATAATATGTGTCACCTCAGAAATAAAACAAACATTAAAAATAATAAAATAATAAAATTAACACAGGACATTTTTCCACAATAATATCCATTACAGTCAGTAACTGTACTGGTTATTATTATTATTATAAAAGCTTATCTAGAGACATGTAATATTAAACTAGACATCTTTGCAAATAAAACGTTGTAGAAACTATTCCATCTACAGATGCCTGTATGATCAAAGATTAATTTTCTGTTAATTTTAACACCTTTCCTACCTGAGTTTCTTTCCAATCTGAGAATACTGCTGTCTGAAATTGGAACATAAGAAGCATTAAATTTTCTAACTTTACATACTAATTTCTACAGACATATATGCATACACAATAAGCTATTATAAAAGGAAGACATATGAGACAGCGCATGACAAAACCTACAAAACAGCATGTGCACCCAGTGAAGACAGATCAGCCTGGGCATCCCCCCAGTCCAATAAGAGTCTTTGCTGTCTGTATGAAGAAAGCTTGGGTCCTAGCTCACCAATGAGCACACAGCAAAGACTCTGATCAGACTGGACTGATGCCCAGGCTGATCTGAATCTTTGCTGGGCACATATGCCATTTTGTAGGTTTTGTCATGACAGAAAAAAGAATGAAAACAGCAATTTAGTAACCTGAGCATATTCAGAGATTCAGAAAACTAAAGAGGAATGTAATTATATTTGCTGAGAAAGAAAATCTTTTTTGTCTTGCTTAACCAATTTATGCCGAGTGGACTCTTCTATCATAAACTCCTTGGACAGCTCCCTTTCCTATATAAGGGGATTCTGGTTATTTTTATTATTATCATGTTTTGTAGATATTCCTGTATTTAATGGAAACAGTGTAGACCCTAATCAGATGCCACATCTGCGGTATCTGATCTGGATCTACACAGTTTACCAATATCCCTTTTATGGGACGCTAGGCATAAATGGATTAATCAACTGTATGTACTGACCTGTTTGTATCACAGAGATAGCACCTGGTCAATGTAGACACCAGCAGTTTATCTTCTGCCTTATCTAACTGTACAATACTTGAGTCCAATTTCATTATCACTTCTAGAGGAAGACTAAAAAGGTTCTTAGCCTGAAAATAGCACAATATGTAATATGAAAATTGTCCTAAAATTTTGTATAGTAAGTTTTCTGACAAAATGTCATACGCAAACAGTAAATATCCAGATCAGACTGTTCTTGCAGTCTGATCAGGATCTACACTATTTGCAATTCCACCAAGCATTTTGTGAAATAAATGCATAAAAAAATAAAAAAATAAAAAACTGGGCCCAGATGTTCAAAAATAGCTTTGATCATTAAATATGGCATATATGCTAATATTTTTGCTGCAAAAATGTGAGTAGCTTTTGCATTTGCAAAAGCTACTCATATTTTTTCCGCAAAAATAAAATACCTGTGAAGCAGATATTGTACTTACTAGAACAGTTAACATTTTGACCACTAATAAACTTGTTAAGCTATCAATGCTTTGAACAACTGGGCCCTGGTATGGATAAAGTGTTCCAAATATCAGCCATTCAAACATGTCATCAGAAGATGTGAACAGTAAAGATCCAGATAAGCCAGCAAAACTGCACAATCTGTTAAAGGCATTTGCAATACACTTACAAATTCTATAGTATCCAATGATTCTATGTGGGACAGCAAAGAGCGCCAGCAGATTTAGTGCATATGGAGACTGATCCAGACATTCACAGACTGCATATGCCCCAAAGGCATATTTCACATAGCTCATACATTGTATACTCAGTTCAGTTGCCTTGATGAGGTTGATTCTAATGGGCAGCCACCATAATAGTAAATTCTCGTGCAGTTTTTTTTCTTTCTTGTTGAGCAGTTTGAAAGGAACAGAAAATTTATGTGACCAACATTGGTGCTTTTAGAATTTATTTATGGAAGCACATCTTCCTTCAAACAGAATGAAATTAAAGAAAATGACCTAAAATTACAAACACCCAAATAACTGTCAAAGACAACTTCTGAAATGAACAATGGCCTTCTAATAAATGATGAATTTCTAAAATTTTAAACATTTTCCAATCTGACAATAAAGTCATAGTTATCCTTTAAGAGACAATTCAAATTTTACTTCATGGGAACTGAATACAATTGATAGATTTTCTGCCATATTTACAAGGAAGACAACTTTTGTGATTTCCTGTTTTGCTTTCATGCACATTGCCGCTTCTGAAAGGGGTTCACTCTAAAAGGAAAGAATTTGCTCCCATAGGGAGCAAATTCTTTCCTTATAGAGTGGACCCCTTTTCAGAAGGGAGGCAAAGCAATTTAGACTGAGTTGACCCTTAAAAGTGTATCTATTTCCCTTAAACCAGTGATTTACAAATATTTAACTCTTTATAACTACTCTCCAAAGACTAAATAATGGTATTATGAGAAAAGAGAAAAGTATAGAATATCAATGGCCAGCCATGATTATGTAGGGATGTATATGTTGATCTAAAGACTCCACTGTCCGATTACGTGATTATGCAATTATTAACCCATTTTGTGATACATATCAATTTTACATACCTTGAAAGAATGGACAGGCATCAAGTAGACTTTACCCATATCATCACCAACATACAATCGGGTACTAGTCACATCCCAGTGTAGACAGGTTATATTACCACCCGAGGTGTCTGACGCCGACCTTAATGTCTCTGGCTTAGCGCGAGAATCCACCTTAAGATCTATCACATGCAGATTTCCAGAACTAAAACAAAAGAGAAATATCATGAAAGCCTAAGTGACCGAATTTGACCTTGACGTAAAACAGGTCAACGCCAACCAAGGGTCATCATTTGAACTAACTTTGTAGGGTCCAATTCCCAATGCTGCATACCGAATTTCAAGGTCATCTGTCATTCAGTTCCTGAGAAGTTTTTCAAAGTGTTTTTACCAAATATGGGCATGGTGACCATCTTGGTCATGTAACCAAGGCCCATGTACAAAGTTTCTTTCTCCCATCCCATACAGGCTCCACATGTAATTTGATTTTAATCAGCCCAGTAGTTTAAGAGAATAATACTCCATCTTAGGCAACCAGGATAAAGGTCAGTTCATTTAGCTGTTTGCATATATCAACTTTGATGTCACAGGCTACAACAGAATTGGAAAAATCCACTGTTAGGCCTTCTTTCTATAAAAAAACAACAACAACAAAACCTCTGTGACCGAACTTGACCTTGACATAAAACAGGTCAAGGTCAACCAAGGGTCTTCATTTGAACAAACTTGGTAGGACCCGGGTCCCAAATGCTGCATACCAATTTTCAAGGTCATCAGCCTTTCTGTATCGCGGAAGAAGATTACGGGTATTTATGATATATGGTTATGGCAGCCATCTTGGTCATGTGACCTAGACCATTTGAACAAACTTCCATTTCTCTATGCCAAAAAGGCTTCATATGAAATTTGGCTTCAATTTGCTCAGCTGTTTTTTGTTTTTTGAAAATGCATGACTTTGGACCAAAGTGTACGAGTCCCTTGACCTTTGGTACCCATGCAGCTTCATTTACTCATTTAGCTGACTGCATACACCAATTTTAGGTTCACAGTTAACAATAGTTTTCGAAAAATTGACAATTTCTACTTTTTTCCCATACAAAAGTATAAGTGATCAAATTTGACGTTGGCGTAAAATAAGTCAAGTTCAACCCTGAGTCATCATTTGAACAAACAAACTATATTGGACCAAAGTCCACAATGCTACTTACCAAGTTTCAAGGCAATCGGCTCAGGTTCCAGAGAAGAGAATTTTTGAAGGGTTTTACCATATATGGTCATAGCTGTCGTCTTTGTCATGTGACCTGGACCATTTAAACAAACTTTCGTTCCCCCATCCCAGGGAGGCGCCACATGAAATTTGACTTCATCAGCCTAGTGGTTTCACTGCAGAAGATGTTTGAAAATGTTGACAGGCTGCAGACAACAGACTACATTCGACAATTGACTACAACGAAGCCTACTCATACTATACGCTCAGGTGAGCTTACAAGAGGCCACGTCCTCTGAAATTGCTCACCTGAGAACATCTGCTTTAAGTGCAAGACTTGGTATTCATATTTAAATGCCGTAGTCTTGGCACATAATGATTTATCCAATGCAATGTAGATCTCAAGACATTACTGGACATCCATGGAACAATCCAGTGAAATTTGTTTGAAGTTGGCCCAGTTATTAATTAAAGGTTTTTTCCATTTTTTGCTCTGGTGCTTTTACACAGTTTCATAATGTGCCGAGTTCCTATGAGCTACAGAGAAATTGTTTGAAATTTTTCTCTTTCGTTTTAGCATTGGTGGCCATTTAGTTCAGCAGAGTAGAATGATTTGAGCAAATTTGGTAGAGAACCTCTTATCTCAAGTTTGGTTGAAATCAGTCCAGTAGTTACAGAGCTGTTGTTTGAAGTTTTTTTTTTCTCTATTTTTAACTCTGGCAGCCACTTTGTGCAGCAAAGTGGAACAGCTTGAGCAATTCTGGCAGAGGATCTCCCAAGGAACAATCCTATCATGTTTGGTTGAAATCTGCCAAGTGGTAATGGATTTTTTTTTCTATTTTAGCTCTGGTCGCCATTTTGTACAGTGGAGCCAAATGATTTGAGCAATTTTGGTAGAGATCCTCGCAAGGAACAATCCTATCAAATTTGGTTGAAATCCACCAAGGGGTTATGAAGATGCTGTTTGAATTTTTTTTATATATGTAGCTCTGGCCACTATTTTGTGCAAGTGGAACGGTTTGTGCATATTTGTAGGAAACTTCCCTAGAAAAAATCCTGTCAGGTTTGGTTGAAATACACCAAGTGGTTATGGAGATGTCATTTGAATTTTTTTTCTATTTTTTGCTCTGGCCTCCATTTTGTGCAGTGGAGCAGAACAATTTGACCAATTTTGGTAGAGGACATCTCAAGAAACAACCCAAGTTTTGTTGAAATCTGCAAAGATGTTATAGAGGAGATGTTGTTTTTAGCTCTGGTTGCCATTTTGTGCAGCGGAGAGCAACAGTTTGAGCACTTTTTGTGGAGGACCTCCAAAGGAACTATCCTATTAAATTTGGTTGAAATCTGCCCAGTGGTTACAAAGGAGATGTTGTTTGAAATTTTCTTTTTCTACTTTTAGCTTGATGGCCATTTTGCGCAGCAGACCAGAAATTTTTTAGCAATTTTGCTAGAGGACCTCCAAAGGAACAATCTTACCAAATTTGGTTGAAATTTGCCCAGTAGTTATGGCGGAGACGTTGTTTGAAGATTCTTCTATTTTAGCGCTGGCAGCCATTTTGTGCAGCGGAATGATTTGAGCAATTTTGGTAGAGGACCTCCCAAGGAACAATCCTATCATGTTTGGTTGTAATCCACCCAGTGGTTACGGAGAAGATGTTTGAAGTTGTTGTTTTTTTTTTTCAATTTTTAGCTCTGGCAGCCATTTTGTGCAGCAGAGCAGAACAATTTGAGCAATTTTGCTAGATGGCCTGCAAAGGAACAATCTTTTCAACTTTGGTTGAAATCTGTCCAGTAGTTACGAAGGAGATGTCATTTGAAGCAAATTGTGGATGAGGCATGACGCATGCCCTACACAGGGCAATCACAATAGCTCACCCTGAGCAGGTTGTGCTCCAGTGAGCTAATAAAAATCACCAAAAAAATGCTAGTCACCCAAACAGGTTAGTCAACAATATATACAATTATTGTTTTCCATGAGACCAATATGAGGATTTGTCTATCAAAAAAGTGACATTCACCGAGGCCAAAGGCTGAGGCGAATATTGCTTTTTGACAATGGTTGATAATTCCATTATATCAACATTATCAATGTCAATAACTGTTTTATTATACATGTATTATACATGTATGACCAAGACAGAAACAAAAAGTTATTTCTATGGAAATTAAAAAAGACTTTCTTTTAACCCTTAAAGGGCTAATCATAACTACAGCAGACAACATTTTGATTTTTTTCTTTGTTGTTTTTCAGAGGCAGATGATTCTGAGACACCAAAAGAATGAAACTGTCTGCTGCAGTTGTGATAAGCATTTTAAGGAAAAGTTTAAATTACATCTAAAATACACAGAAAACATCATTTCCTCAACCAGGTTAAACTTTAGCTTCTGTACTATGAATTATACATATATTGTTTTTCTACATTCAGGTGCACCCCTGTACGCCTAATTTGTTAAAATCATCTCTCTTTTGTGTTTCCTGCCATTTTATTTCTTTCCTTCTTTTTTTTTTTTTTTTTTTTGCAGAAGACACCTGCCAGGGAGCTGTTTGTAACACAAAATCTGATTGGCTTTTGAGGTCATGTGTTTTAGTTGTGATTGGCTGACATTTGACTCAAAATCATGTACATTTCATTTTGACTGAATTTCCATCTCATTTTATCACTCATGTCTATTTTTAGTTGTCTAGAAGTCTGACTAGTAAACTGTGTTGTTCTTGGTTTTACCTTAATATTAACCTGGACAGCTCAGTTTTATCTAGTTGTTGGTAAACATAGATGTTTGTTAACACTCTCTTGGCCAATCAGAGGAAAGTTCTTTCTGATCTTATAATAAAAAAACAAAAAAAAAAAACAGATTGCAGTCACTGACTTATGGTATGTGATACACTGTCTTCAGCAGATGTATCATAATAACCCAAAGTATTGGAATAGAAAGGCCCAAGTAAACGCCACTGATCAAGATCAGATGCTGCAGAACATCTTATCAGGGTCTACACTGTTTGCCACTCATCCAGCTGTTTTTCAGTTACCCCAGGTAGTAAAATGGACATTCAAAATTCAGGACAAGTGTGATGCTAATGTGTCCTAATATTTAGATTGATTGATTGTGTTGGGGTTTAATGACATGTCAACACTTGTGAGTCATTTTGTGTCTTCTCCCAGAGAAAGGAAGAGAAGAGACAGAAGAGATAGTAGAGGAGATGAAAGACAGGGATAAGGAAGAAAGCGGGAAATGAAAGAAAGTGAAGAAACAGAAGAAATAGCAACATTCCCCCCTTATCTGCTGCAAGGACAGCAGGCCTTGCCAAACTGGAAGCCAATATCAGTTGGACGCCCCGGTGACAAAAGCTACAGGACACCTTTGCCTCACCTAACCACCCCTCCCAATATTTAGAGTAATTATGGTACCTACACATAGAATGTGATCAGTCTGGCCATACAGCATTCTGTGACATCTAATCTGGGACTGCACAGTTTGCCAATTACCCTTTCAGGGTTTTCCAGTCTAAAATGGTTAACTAAATGTACTCCCTTTACACCTCGGCCAGACAGTACAGGAGATTTGTACTGGAATGTAGGTCAGAGGTCAAAATATCTATCACAGTGATCTTCTTACAGGTACATATGCACTATATTGCATTCAGTAGAATTACCACACACCAAATTTATATAGTACAGGAGATAGTGGCATGAGAAAAATTTGTGGATGGAGGACAAACAATGACTACTACAGAACATCCACATGTCAGTGATGAGATATCATATTCCAGTAAGGTAGCACAACAGAAGCAAGTACTGAACTCCCTGTCAAACCCAAACATGAAAACAATGAGTTCAGATTTAACAATGTGTCAACCCATGAGGGCTATCTGTGTAAAAATGGTATATTAACTCAGTTTAGAAGTGAAACGGATATAAAGATAACATATGGAATGCATAAAATATGAAACTGGAATTATTTTCAAATCCAAGCACTTTGACATGTCTAACAGACAGCTGCAAATAACATTAAAAGCCTTAAGCGGACTTGATATACTTGACAAATTTTATGCCACTGCTTATAAAGGAGATAACTTTGGTGACTTCTTGTTTGCTCTCCTGCATACTAAGCCCCTTCTGAAAAGGGTCTACCTTAAGGAATTTGCTCCCAAAGGGAACAAATTCTTTTCTTTTACAGTAGACTCCTTTTCAGAAGGGAGGCAATACAATTCTGACAGTGTTGCCTCCCCTGAAAGTTTATTCATTCCCTCTAAACCACATACACAGCCCCATCTAAAACACAGCCACTTCAAGTAATGTGCAAGGAACATTTTCCACACAAAACACAAAAAAATAAGCTTCATCATATTGTAGGGAGAAATAACATTGCTTATAATACAATAAAACTGGAAGAAAAAATGTTAGTCTGATCCTTTGGAAAGTCACAATGTCTTGAGTTTACTGTACTTGGAAATGTATATACCTGGCAACCATGGCCACAAATTTATCACTAGGACTCAGGTTTACCATCAAGAGTGGAGATGTCTCCTGTAAATAAATAATAGAACTTATTAGTGTGCTATATATATATATATATATACAGTAGAACCTCGATAATTCAAACTCCGATAATTCAAAATTCTCAATAATTCAAAATCATTTTGAAGTCCCCACTTAAATATATGTATGCATTTAACCCTCAATTATTTAAAGTCTTAATAATTCAAACAAAACTGTTTGGTCCCTTGGATTTTGAATTATCAAGGTTCCACTGTGTGTGTGTATATATATATATATATATATATATATATATATATATATATATATATATATATATATATATATATATATATATATATATATATATATATATATATCATATTTAGTCATTTGTATTTTTTTATCAAATTCTCCATGAAAATATTTATGATTCCTAGCACATGTATCTTAATGCTGAGCGCCAAGATGAAAAAGAGTTAGTACTGTTATTAAAGATGTGATCTTAACTTCTTGCGTATGCTCTGATGACATGTTTTCTCACGGTGAATATAGAAGGCTCTGGCTGTACTGTGTAGATTAGATACAGGCTGGTGCAGAGCTTCAATGTCTACATAAAAGGAACTTTTTTCCCATGACATGCAATAATTTTGTTTTACATTTATCAGTTAAGCAGATGGTCTAAAAGACTGGAAATGACAATTTACATCTATTAAAGCTTGTTGATGATCAGGAGCGCATTTGGAAAAATAATCTTATTTCTCAATGAGATAATTCAAATGAGATATTTAGCATATTTTTTTGTTTAGACATTTTTTTTTTTCGTTTTTTTTTTTTTTTTATCTGAAAACAGCATAAAAAATGCCCCTTATTTGGAGCTATGTTACATGTATGTATCTGCAAAGAGCTGACCAAATGGCACACAGTGAAGACCCTTATTGTACTGCTCACTGAGGTAAAAGAGCAGTTTAGTATGTGTTTACAGTTTGCTTAGGATATCTGTCTGCAATATTAAGATGGCATGCTATTTCTTTATTCATCTGCTTATCATTTAAAAGTTTTAAAGATGAATGGATTTACCGTTAAGGGAGATCATTATTACCAAAAAGCAATTACCTCTTTTCTCAAAGGGTTCTACTCTTAAAGGAAAGAATTTGCTCCAGCTGGGAGCAAATTCATTCCTTCAAGAGCAGAACCTTTTGAGACAGTAGGAAAGCAAATTCTTTTCTTCTGGTCACTGGAGTAGTCTCCCTTTAATAAGAGGGAAAAAAAACTTTCAGTTTAAAGGGCTCTCTGTGGGGTATATCCATCCTCCTTAATACTGATGTAGTTAGAAATTCCAACCTTCTCAGCAAAAACCACTTGTAAGAGTTTACATGTCTCCTTGCTGAAGAGATAGACTCCTCCTGTGTTGGAGCCAAGGGCAATAAATCTGGATGATGCAGAAATACAGGTGTACTGAAACAGAAAAAAAGAAAAGACAATCAATGCAATTAACTTGTGTAAGTGTGTTTAATTGGATGTCTCCTAAAAAATGCATCATTATAATGAACATAACTCCAGATAAGATGCCATTTTCAACCAAAAATTGTTGATATTTTTTTTTATTTCTCAGTAGAAAAATATGTTATGGGTACTTGTTAGAAGCACCTCACCAAAGGCACTTCCAATGAGTATCCACAACATATGTTTTCATTGAGAAATTAAAAAAAACAGTATTTTCAGGTTACCTCCTATCTTAAGCTATGAGTATATAAGCAAATGCATGTTTTATAGGTGTATCCTTTGCCCATAACAGAAATGTAGCAGGAGTTCAATTAGATTTTTCTTACTTTCCTTGAAAAGACATGGTTTCGTATTCACTCCCATCAGCTCACAATTTGAATGCAATATCAAGTCCTTTTTCTCAGGAAACAGAAAGAAAATGTCACTTGTTGGTAAGCTTTGCATGTACATGTATGGATCCCATCTGAGAGTTTATGTGTCCAAATATTTATGGTAAATATGGCATGAGTCTGACTACATGCTTTTCCTTTATACAGTGATTTTTTCACATTATTAATGTATCATACTTGGAAAATACAAATTTAATTGAAATATTGCTGAAGGAACTTAAAGGGAATGAATGCACTTAATAAATTTTCTGCCAGTTTTTACAAAGTAGATAACTTTTGTAACTTCCAGTTTGCTTTCCTACACATAAATCCCTTTCTGAAAGGGCTCTACTTTAAATGAAAATAAATTTGCTCCAAGGTATATCAAAAAATTCTTTCTGTTTAAAGAAAACTCAATTTCAGAAGGGAAGCAAAACAGCTTTGATATCGCGATATAGTTGCCTCCCCTTAAAGTGTATCAGTTCCCCATCAAAACAGTACAGACATCATACATGTTAGATACGCTTTCTTCACAATAAGATCCATTTCAAACTAACCTTCAATCTCGCTGACCTTGATAATGGTACCAAAAGGTCATCCAGAGAAGACAACTCTGTCAGAATCTGTTCTTCTTCAGCCATGTGTGTTATGGATGCTTGCCTTTACATATTTACCAGCAAATTCTTCATCTCTCACTATTTTTTGTACACTCACCGTCACTGCAAAACAAAGACTATGTTCAGGACATCAAAATTAAGCTGAGACACCTTAAAAAAATTAGACTGCACCATATCATTTAAAACCAAGTGGCATATAAGAAGAGGGCTACCAAGTCTCTGAATAACCAAAGAGACCAGCTGGTTAGTGAGAATACCTTCTGAAGCCTGTTCATTGGCTTAGAAGGTAACAGTAAAATGCTGTGAAAGTAGCTATCTGCAATGATTTGTTTTCTGGAAGAAACATTAATCTGTCATTCATGGCTATTATATATTTTGGGAAACATGCATAAAAGGTACCTTTTGCCCTTTTTCAATATGTCATGCTTTGATCAGCCTGTTTATGCAGATTGATACATGTAGTTCAGTTTGATGAATTTTATGTCTGCTTGGAGACAGTAATATCACCTTGAATGAATCACAATTTTTTTGATGGTCACAGTTTGGTCATACATGACAGAAAAGTTCCTTTTCATGTGAACCAACCTTTTTTCACTAGCATCACCTTTGTGCATCTGGCTATAATCATGAGCATAACAGAATGACATTAATTGTTTATTTAAGATTAGAATGCTGCTTGCTGGCAGACAAAATTTTAACCAATCAGAACAGGGGCATCACTAACCATCTAAGACTTTACTTCATAGCCCTCTTCTTATATGCCACTTGTTTAAAACGCATTATGGTATTCTATTTCAAAACTGTTAATTGTTTTCTTCTCGCCTATGATCATCATCATATCTTACATTCCCAATCAAGTTAATTAAATGATTTTAAAAAACCTTGTCTTAAAGAAGCAGCAAGTTACCACCTAATTATCTGGGAATGCCAGAAGACACTTTATGTATCTTTTGAAGTCAATTATATAATCCGTTCATAAGGTAATACAAGTCTGACATGTATCAACAAAAAAAATATATTTATTATACCAAGTATAACTACAAAGTGCTTTATTAGGAAAAAAAACATCGAAGTGTTTCTTGCCCTATAAGCTATTCTTATTTCCAAAAGAAAAAACTACAACAACCCAACTTATTCTGATTTTGGTTGTTCCTGTATTTCTGGTCCGATTTTGGTTCTTCTAGGTACCACCATAAGTATCATCATATCATATCATAATTGGATTTTTGATTAACATGCAGGTACAGGGGCAACATCCACATCATTGGGCCCCCTTTCAGATAGCTGGTTGCTGCACGCATGGCAGATATCACACCAGATCTCCAGGTACGTCTATCATGAGGGTTGATAGCCGAGAGCTTCCATCTCTGCAATCCCTCTCTGTCAGCTGCTTCCATGTCATTTTGGGCCTCCCAGGCCCACGCTTTCCATCAACCTGTATGCCAAAGGCTGTTTTGATTGCACCACTGGAGCGTTCCACATTTCCATACCATCGAAGTCTTCTCTCCTTCAGAATGAGGTCCAGATCCTCAATGCCAAGCCACACAAGTAGCTCATTGGTCCTGGTGGTGACAATGTCTTGCAGCCTGACATTGCAGAAGTATCTAATGGAAAAACAGGACTACGGTAAAAATGGCACAACTTTCCCTGACAATCCAGTTTTCCATTTGACCACTCAGGTGTAACACTTCAGTGTTAACTCTTATTAGTAACACTTTGATTTAATCGAAAATTCTCTGCTAGTAAAGTAATAGGAAAGAATGGATGGATGGATAGATAGATACCGATAGATTTATTGTTGGGGTTTAACCACATACCAACCCTTGTGGGTCATTTTGTTTTGTCTCCCAGCAAAAGGGAGAAAAGAAACAGAAGAGATAGTACAGGAGATGAAAGAGGGACAGTGAGGAAAGAGGACAGGAATGAACGTGAAGAAACAGAAGAAATAAAAACACTCCCACTCTACCCTTACCTGCTAGAAGGATTGCAGGCCTTTCCCAATTTTTGTAAGCCAATATCAGTTGGACACCCTGGTGAAGTAACAGACAGACAGACAGATAGATAATAGATAGATAGACAGATAAGGCCAAAAAAAATTAATTATTAGATTCTCAGGCTATTTTTGGCAAAAACAGATGAGGCAGGCAGGAATTTTTTTTTTTTTTTTTTTACTCATGAAACAGGCGAGGGAACTTTTTTTTTTTATTACACGAACCCTTTTAAAGGACTCGTTTCATGAAATGCATTTTATAGTAATATTACCATAAAAATACTTAATGTTTGGACACCTAGACATAGCTAAAGATAAGGAGAAGTACTGAGGATAACTTTTTTATATGTCCCTATTATTATTAAATATAAAGGATAGTCCCCTACCAGCTAAAGTTTAGTAAAGTAAAGTAATAAAATCAGTTTGTGCAGCTCCAGTTTAAATTTCTACCAAAGGTTTATATACCTTCAGAGAGGGATGTTTTGACAGAAATTCTGTCGAATGTGTCTATTTTGGAGCGTCCGATCGACGCACTTACATCGTGATTTGATAATTCATCCGGGAAGGACCAGACGTCGATACTTCGTATCCCGATTTTTATGCCGTTATACAACTCGGCAATTGTGCAGTCTTTTTCGTAACCGCCTATAATGTTCCAGGACAGATGCACCGTAGCCCCGTATGAAATCTGGGTGGATATTTGAGACATCTGCTTTGAAAACGAAGGAAACACAAGTTTTGTTTACACAACTTGCGCTTCGGCAGCCATTTTGATCAATGATGGTGCTAAAACGCTTACTCGCTATGTTCAATCCAATGAAAAAATCAATAATATAAGCGTTTACGTGACCGTGTATGCTTCGGTTGCATCTAAAACTAGGATTTTAAAAACCGCGACGCATCGGCATGCTGTATCAGACGCGGATGTGTTTTTTTTATTGGACACGGAAAAAAAGACTTATGCGCAGACTTTTTGGTACATGCGGCGGGGCCTGAGAATCTAATGATTATTTTTTTTTGGCCTAAGTATACAGTAATATCAGTGCTTGCATTATGGGAAGTCTGGGAGTCAGAGACTCCCAAAAATTGCCCTCGGACTTCCAAAAGTCAATTAATGCCAGGAAGTCTGGGACTCCCAACTTTCAAAGATATTTAGTCTTTATAACAAAAATTTAGAATGAATTTATGTGTTATTTAGCTTAACAATGGCAGTTTTACTCCATAAATGATAGTTTAAGAATATTGAGGTTGAATTTCTGAAAGTGAGTGAAAAAATTTGATCACTGAATATGTGATCTCACTGTACTTAATTATCTGATTTAGTTTCTTATTTGTCCATCTCGCCTGAGCAGCAGCAACTGATCACGCTTATAGAATTGGAAGAATTCCGTTTTCTGATAGTGCTCAACTGCACTTTCAAAGGCACAACAGTCTTCAAATTTTTGCCTGATGTGGAGCAATTTATAAAAAATGACATGTAACTTGGCCCGGGCAATCAGGAAGATTAATTTAGGAACATTGTTTGGTATGGTAGTGTCAGATTACTTTAACACATCAGACAAACAAAGTTTCAAAAGTAGGTCGTAAAAATAATCAAAATTGACATTATAATAATAGTCATAACGATAATAATAACAATAATAATAATATAAACACAAATGTCTTCTAGCTAATAATGATAATAATAAAAAGTTTTCTTCATTGTACTTGTTACATTGTACATTTCAATAATTTACCATTCCAACCAATCCATCAAAATGGTGTCAAAGTTCAGGAAGTAAAGTTGAAAACTGAGATTTTAAAATTATTCAGTGCCCCTGGTTCGGTGCCTAGATAAAAGTATTGGAAATAGAATAAAAATAATCCTTAACCATATTTATAGCCAAATGCAGTGGGAATGGCTTAAGGTATGGAACCGTATCTCCTACCTCGGAGGCTAAATGTACGGGACCGTATCTCTAGCCTCCAAGACTAAAGATACAGGACCATATCTCTGCTAGCCACTGCCTTACCGAAAAATAAAATGTAACCCTCGTTAAACCACACTTTGTTTCTTCTATTTATCCTACGGCTGAGATGATTAGGTATTTTGTTCTGGTACCTGTCTGTTCAACATTTATGTTCATAAAATCTCCCACGTAAGTTAAAACAGTTAGAGTAGGCAACAGGAACTTTCTCTTTGAGTGCGTCCACCATTTTGCTATCATGTGACAAATAAGGCTATTTGCATGACGGTCGTGTGAATAACAGTATGACTGCTGGGTATATTTCGAAAAGGTGCTTCCTCTATGTGACTCAGGTGCCTGGTAGCGTTAAAAATCAACACTCAGTCAGTCACGTTTCGAAAAGATGCGAAAAGAAGTTAAGATGCAAAAAGATTAATTTATTACCAAACAATAGCAGGAACTGATAGAAAGGTGAAAAAAGAAAATCTGGTGTGTCTACGTTAAACAACTACTATCAAACGAGAATGAAAATGTGTGTAAAATTGGGTAAAAAATTCATCAGACGACATCAAGTTTGTAATATTTTTCCTTGAGGAGACAATTTGCACGAAATATCAAAGCTTAATTTCTGGGAAAAAAAACAACAAAAAACAAAAAAAAAAAACAAAAAAAACATGCCATCAATTTGTCGTCTGCTGAATTATCCCAGAGTGGTAAAGGTTTAGTGCAGTCAAAATCCTTGTAGGTTTTGCCTACCATTTTGACTCTATGTCCATTCAACAGTTTTCTTGGTTACCAAGGAAACGTACTTTTAAATATGACGTTCTAAAATTTCAAACCAGTGAAAGGAATTTATTGGATTCACGTATTCAGTTTGGTAGCTTTTTGCCGAGTCTTACGGGTCAAATAATTTGCCGTGACAGCCAACAGTTTTCTTCGTTAGATTTACAGTGGCAAAACTGGTGAAATTTGATCCAAACTTAACCGAGTGATTTGAATTTGATCTCCAAGCAAGTGTACACATATCCATTCTTTCGACTGGTTGCCATGGCAACGTTTAATTCTGAAACTACAAAAAGGTGTTTTTAAACAGTAAAGATTAAAAAAAACTGAAGGATTAAAAAAAATGCAAGGATTTAATTTTAGCACCCAGATTTTCTATCATTCATAGGCAACACGGGAGGCAACGTTTGTGACTTCCCATTTGCTTTTCTGTACACCAAGTCCCTTCTGTAAAGGACCATTCTAAAGGAAAGAATTTGCTCCCAAAGCGCAAATTATTTCATTTTAGGGTAGACCATTTTCAGAATGATGACAAAAACGATTTTTTTTTCAGAGTGGCCTCCCTGAAAGTATATATATATATATTTTGCAGTAATTGTTTGGGACTAAATAATGTTCCGATTCTGCACAAATGGCTAGGTTTTTCGCTGACTGCTTTTTTCAATGCATTTGCATTTTCATGCATTAACGTCTGCTGTGTCCTGAGGAAGTTGTTTGAACATGAGGCCACAGGCTCAGTCTTAACTGCACTTGTCTGCAGCTTTGTTTGTGGACTTGATGAGCTAATCCCAGTAACAATATTTCAGCCATGTCAAAATGTTGCTTGGCATTCCTGACTTAAGACTAATGACAAACCTAATTAAGTCCTGCCTTCAGTTACTAGCAGGTCTGCCATAGAGGTACCAGGCATCACATCCATTTTGCTATGAATAGGGGCACAGGGGAACCTGTTTATGGAATGAAAAGACCAATACAATAAAAGGCAATTCGTTTTTATTTTATTTTTTTTTCATAAAAATGTGACAAGACAGATATGAATTACTGTATTTAAGTATTCAGACAAACAGGCCGGAGCAAACAGTTCAAACCCAGATCAGAAGTCACAGAGTGTGGCATCTATTCAGGGTATTCACTGTTTGTCACTCAACTAGCAGTTATTTAGACAGTAAAGTGAACCTTCAAATTTTAGGACAAGTACAGTAAGGGGTTAAGGTGTCTGAATATTTAGGATAAATGGGGTAAGCTTTGACATGAGAAAGGGGATCTTACGCCATGTGAGAAAAATGAAGGCTCAGATCAGCATGCACATTCATGCTCTTTGACCTTCAGCCGCCTACAGATTACCACAGCTACCCTTAATATTTGTTCACCCAAGTCCTAACCACATTATTTTTTGTCAAGTTGAACAAGTCCATTTGACCACTGGTAATGGGTGGATTAACTCTTTGCATGCTTGGTAATTTTGCATTCTTTTTTGTCATCTGGATTGTTTTTTAAATTAACCTTTTTCAAAAAAAAAAAAAAATCTTTCAGAAATGCCATCAAACAGTTTGGATCCAGATCAGGCCTGACATTTTTTTTGGCCTGATCTGGGTCCAAACTCTTTGCAAAGCTTATCAGCAGATGTTTGTTCATACATACAGCTATTGAACAGCTGTATGAACAAACAAGAACTGCAGCAGAAATACCATCTTGGAACAGTCAACCAAACAGCTGTTGTTAGGCTTAAACCTTGTTTTAATGGTGCCAAACCATTTTCTTGTCTCATATTTAACCCTTCTCTTGTTGAGCATGACATGCCCTGTCTTAGCAAACAGTGTAGATCTGGACCTGCACTGTTTGTCATTACACATGTGAATTTCTATCAAAAATCCGGATCAAGTAATCTGATTGGCTGGAAATTAAAGGTGGGCGAGGCATCTTAATTTATTCAACATGACAAGGGTTAAGAAGGAAGGTTTACTATTCCTGAGCAAATGGTGTAGACTAAGACTGAACTGTTTATGTTGTTTGTTTGTTTGTGTTGAGGTTTTACGGCCCAGTCAACCCAATGGGGTCATGTCGAGCGCGGTCAGTTTACCTAACCACACGTTTACTGGGCAGGCTTAGTCCTCTAAGCGGTTAACCAGTATTGTGCACATTCTTTCGCCAGAAACTGACAACTGCCCTTCTTGAATCAGCGGAAGGGAGAGAATGACCGTAGAAAATATTTCATGATCAATCTCCACGAAAGAATGTTGCCGACCTCGGCGGGGGTTCAACCCGCGACCTCCTGGTCTCCAGTCGGACGGCGCATCCAACTGAGCCACCGAGGCCATGTTTATGTTGTCACCACACTTCAGACACATCCTTCAGTAGTCAAATTCACTGACCCAAATTTTGGAAAAAGTACAATAGGCATTTAAGGTGTTCAAATATTTCATTACGCAAACACGCCTATGCAAATATATAGAAAATTTTACCTCCAAAAACTGAAAATTCTCAGATAAAAAAACTGGGGTTTACAAGGGTATACATTATTTTTCATATTTCTGCTCAAAATATAGATTGTGGGTACTCGTTAGAACCGCCTCGATGAGGCGGTTCTAATGAGTACCCACAATCTATGGTTTTTGAGCAGAAGTAAGAAAAATAATGTATACCTTTGTAAACCCCAGTTTTACTATATAAAAGTGGGGTTTAAGGGGGTCAAAACTATATAGGCGTGTTTTCATGATGTTGGGTAAATATGGAATAATGCACATGTATGTTTCAAATAGAACAAGGACAGCTTACTACACACACACAGTTAAATACAGTAAGTTACAGTCATCTTGTAAGAAAATAATCAGCTTTATTTACAGAAAATAATTTAACCGTTAATTCGCTGGGCAATTTCAGCAGACAAGAAATTGATAATATTTTTCTTATTTTTCCCCGAAAAATAAGATATGACATTTCAGGCAAAATTGTCCCTTAAAGAGACAATTTGCACAAATTGTCAAACCTATTTACCAGAAAAAAGAAAAAGAAAAAAAAATTGTTTCAAAATGCTGTCTGCTTAATTTTTTATCTATAAAGCCAAGCATTACACTAAAGCCTCATCAAGTAATAATGGGCCTTAATACAAATGTAAACAGGGAAAAGTTCAGGACACCTTGCATGCTCACACACTCTGATAATATCAAAGTCTTCCTATTTGCCTGGCAGAAACATGGATACTAGGCAATCTTCTGTGACAAACAAAGCCCTGATCAGACATTGACTTCATGTATCACTCCCAGCTCTAGATAAAGCGCTCTGACCAAGACATATTGATACTTTTCTTCACTAAAATATTTGTTGTGAGTACTCATTGGAATAGAGGCAATGCACCAATGGAATAAATACCACAACAAACCCATTTGTGAGTTTAAATAGATATAAGTTTACCATTCAAGAAGAAATAAAATAAATAAAAAATAGCAAAGCAAAAATAACCAATTTGCAATGTGACATGTATCATCTTATGCAAGTAAAATGTCTGGTATGGTTCTGAAATGAGTATTCTGCAACTACAAAGGTATAAAACAATGTCCAAATCATGTTCTGACTTTTGCTTTTAAGTATTCAATTCTGTGCGAAATATACACATTAAGGAAGTGGCAACACCTTCTTGGGAAATAACTGATATATACTGTATTTAAGTCTGTGCACTACAGAAATGCAAATTGAAATCACAGAAGTTGTCTCTTGTAAAAATGCCAGAAAAGCTGTCAAGTGTATCAATTCCCCTTAATTCATTTTAGACTAAATAAACTCCCCCATGCTGTATATTGGAAGTTAAATTCCAATTTTAGGTATGTCAGGCTATGCGATTAAGCTATTACTAGAGAAAAACTACTAGCAAACAGTGGAGACCCTGATCAGATGCTGCATTATCTGATCTGGGTCTGCACTGTTTGTCAATTACCCTTTTTGGGATCTCAAGACGAAAATGGGTTAAAATTAAGCAGGTGCAAAGATTGTTTAGGCAAACTGCTCATGTTCTGAGCAGACTGTGCACATGCAGCAGGCATATGCCCAAAGACAAGTTCAGTCAAGACAATGTTCACATTATACTGAACTGATACTCTAAACAGAGAGAACTGTAAACTGGAAGTCTTTTTTACCTCCAATCTTGCAGTGAGAATTTGCCCTCTTGTATTATTAACTCTTTTCTCCATTAGGCTACTCTAGAAGGAAAGATTGATTGATTATTTGAGTTAAGGATTTACAGCCCAGTCAACCAATCAAGGTCACATCAAGCCAGTCAGTGTTTTACTTAAACACACTTTTATTGGACAGGCGTAATAAACCTTTCAGCAGATAACCAGTGCTTGTGCACATTCTTTTGCCAGAAACTGACAACTGCCCTTGGGAGAGAATGATCACGAAAATATTTCAAGATCAATCTCCAAGAAAGAAGGTAACCGACTTGGCTTGGACTGAACCTGATCATCAGTCTAACGTACATCTGACTGAGCCAATATGGCCACCTAAAGGAAGGAATCAGCTTCCTCCTGGGAACAGTCCCATTTTCTGAAGGGAGGAAAATACTTTCAGATCAAAGTGATCTTCCCTGGAGGTGTCTCCATTCATCAATCAATTATTCGAAACATGGGTCTTCACTTGACCCTTAAAAGGATGAGCAAAATTTGAGCAGATAACATACTCAATATTTCTTTTATAATTTGCAGAGAAAATAAGTCTTGACAAGTCGATCATGTAAATGAGAAGCAAAGCCAACAATTCACATGAAAAGTCATGACTTATCTATACAAAAAATATTTCAAAATGTCTTCTACTGCAGTTGTGATTGGTGCTTTCAGGCTTAAGATGAATGGATATACTTGGTAGAATTTCTGCCATTTTTGACAAGGGAGACAGCTTTTGTGACTTTCTGTCTGCATTCCTGCACAGCTATTCCATTCTGAAAAGAGGTCAACTCTAAAAGAAAAGAATTTATACCTACTGCAAGTAAACTGTTTCCTTTTAGAGTACTCCTTCGCAGAAGGGGATAAATTATTTTGACAGAGTTGTTCTTCCCTGAAAGTGTACCCATTTCCCTCAGAAAAAAACCACTCAATATACCGGTATGTTATGAATTCTAGCTACAGCTGAAACAATTTGAATCTTCTAATAAAGTGAATGATAGTGAAAGTCACAACCATAAGACATGAAGTTTGTCAACTGAAATTAACCCTTTCAGCTTGGCAGACCAAAATAGATACCTGTGCAAACAGTGTAGATCCAGATGAGAAGCATCCTAACTAACCATCTAGTCAGGATCTACACTATTTGCCATGCTGTTTGATTTTAGACTGAAACCCTTTTCTGCATCAGTGGACATATCCAAATTCAAGGATATGAGTCCACTTCAGAAACTCAGGGTTAAAGCAGACCAATAATATGATAACCAACCAATCATAAAACACTTTAATAATGATTTGGTGTTTTATGTCTCTTTCAACATTATTTAACTTATACCGAGGCAATGAAGGGTGATAATGAAAGGCTCTGTGCAAAGAAGAGCCATAGTGTCACAAGCGGAATTCCACTTCTAGCAGGATTCTTATGCAGCACCTAATAATTGAAAGTCAGGAATGCTATCATAAACCACAACCTCTTTATAACACTATTGTTGGGGTCCATAGCACAAACCGTATTAGTTAAACAACCGTGTTATATCCAAACAAAAATGTATAGATTATATTGAAAAATGACCATTTATGGTCATTTTTCAATATAATCTATACATTTTTTTTATCCATCTTTGAACCGTGTTATATCTAAAACCGTGTTATAACAAACCGTGTTATAAAGAGGTTGAAGTGTACTGCTCAGCCACAAAAAAAACAAACAAAAAAAAACAGTATAAGCCCATGTCTAACAATGAGATGCAATAACGTTTTTCTCCACACAGGTCTCATCAGTTCATCATAGTCACACTCTTAGAAACACCAATCTTGCATGATGGTACATTTATGACTGTATCTCAAAGGCTTCAGTTACCAATTGGGGATCTCTAGAAAATCTTATTTTTGCACTAATATTAATATTGTAGTATCTATCAGAATTGCCACATCAAGGCAATTATATTGAGCACCACAATTATGTGCAAAAAATGAAAAACAAGAAGTGTCAATAAGCAGTGCTTATTAGATAAATCCCGCAAGATAGCAAGATAATAGGCAGAAACCAAAATGTAATGGAAAGAGGGATGTCTGACAAACAGACAACTTGAAAACAATATACCACCACACAAACACAGTTTGCAGGGGGTATAAATATACTCAGTTATAACCAGACATGTTAAGTCTCCTTATTTTTTTTAGTAAGACTCAATAATTTTTTATTCCAAAAACCTACGTTTGTACACTGTCTCACATAAAAAATATTGCAAATTTCCTTCTTTATTTAACCTTGTCATGCTGAATAAATTAAGATGCCATGCCCACTTTGAATTTTCAGCCAATCAGATTTCTAATTTGTTTGTGTTGAGGTTTTACGGCCCAGTCAACCCAATGGGGTCAAGTCGAGCGTGGTCAGTTTACCTAACCACACCTTTACTGGGCAGGTTTAGTTCTCTAATCGGTTAACCAGTATTGTGCACATTCTTTCGCCAGAAAATCAGATTACTTGATTCAGCTTGCTGATACAAATTCACATACTAAATGACAAACAGTGCAGATCCAGATCAGTTGGTTCTTCAGAAGCCAACAGATCTGGATCTACACTGTTTGCAAAGGCAGGATATATCCGGGTTCAGCAGGACAAGGGTTAATATAAATGTAAAAATAAGGACCTCACTATATCTTTTTTCCAGAATCTCCATAGCTTTTATTCTGATATCAACTTTACTTGGTGCTGTGGTTACTACCATATTTACTGGTACACTTTAACTCCTTATCACAGTTCTTAGTATTTGAACAAGTCCATTTTACCACATGCTGATGCATGTAAAACTGGAGAATGAGTGGCAAACAGCAGACTCTGATCAGGTGCCACATTTGATCTTGGTCTACACTATTTGCTCAGGCTTGTATGTCCCTATACCTAGGGTAAATACAGTACACTGTATCTCAAAGTAAAATTTTAACATGATTGATACTCCAACATTCTGACACACAAAAAGCTTTTAACCCTTAAAGTGCCAAACATAACTGCAGCAGATGAGGCTGAACTGGCAGACAATTCACATGAAACAATAAGATTTACTTTCTCCAAAAAAAAAAAAAAAAAAAATTAGAATGTCATCTGCTGCAAATTTTGCTTGGCATTTTAACTGCTAACAGTTAAAAGTACACTGTATACAAATGCCATATTACTTGCAAAGCATAAAATAAAATGAGGTTTTCATAAGGTTTTAAGCAATTACATACATGTATATTAAAAGGAACACTTTCTTTCAGAGAAAAATACATAACTGTCTATTTATACATATAACAATAAATATCACAGCATAACAGCACACTAAATGCCTCATCTGATCTAAAGCATTGAAAGTAAGTCAAACAAGAAAGGTAAATAAACAGTGCATATTAGATACCGCTCACAAGGACAAAAATGTAATGGACGGACAGATGGGTGGCTGGACATATGGCTGGATGGACAACTTGGAAGCAGTATACCTCAACTTGCACAGTTTGCAGGCTGTATAATAGTTCAGTGTCTCTGATCCCTTCTATCATTTTCTGTTGGCATTTGGTTTCAAATCTCTACTCTATCACAAGAAATTAAATTCAGGTCCTTTTTTTCTACCCCAAATGTATTACTTGTATTTTTCTTATTTCAGCACCAAAAACATATATTGTTGTCTTCATTAGAACCATATCTGATGAGTACCTACAACAGAAGGTTTCACGAGGAAATAAGAAATATATTTACCCAGATACGCCTCTTATCTGAAGACATGAAGAACTTTCAGTCTGATGTTTCTTTAAAAAACTAACAATCCAGTCATTTTTAAATACAGTTGACTCTCGTTATCTCGAACTCCAAGGGACTCTATGAAACACTTCGAGATATCCGTACTTCGACATATCAGATTTGCGAAACTGAGTAAAGCAATTAATCGAACAACCACCTTTAACAGAATGAATATGTAATTTGACTCCTAAGTTAGAGATATATTGAAAATATTGTGGAAAAGAGGAGAAATTGCTCCTAAGGAGCAATTTCTCCCCTTTTCCACAATATTTTGTTGCCTATTAGTAGATCTCTGTGTTATAACAGGGACCAGATTTTCACTTCGAGATAAGCGGTTATTCGAGATAAGCGAGTTCGAGATAACGAGAGTCGACTGTAATAGCTACACCATGTGCAAACATGCCTTTGTGAATAGTGTTGTTCTTGATCAGACTGCACAGACATGTAGGGTGATTTGTCTAATCTAGTTACATATGCTGTAAGTCAATATCTATCTGGAAGGGATCATATGTCAACAGTAAAGGCTCAGCTCAGTCTGCACAGATGCACAGCTGCCAAGTCTGATCAAGATTTTGACTGCTCACCTATCGGATCACTGGATTTTGTAGAATGAATTGAGGCCCAGTGAGGGGCCAAACTAGAGCCTCTTCATTGTTCACATAACCTATTGAGCTGCCCTGTAGTTCTAAATAAGAGAGATCTCCAGAAAAAAAGACTTATCTCTCCATGAAAATATATTTTGTGGGTACTCATTAGAAGTGCCTCAATGAAGCACTTCTAATGAGTACCCACAAAATATATTTTCATGAAGGAATAATAGAAATATCTATGCTTTTTTACTGAAAAAAGGCATATCTGAGTTATGCCTTTTCTCATCTGCAAAAAAAGTGCGGAACAAAGTTTGAATGTTACTGCACAAGGCTCCAGAAAAGACTCCGAATACAGTTTTTAAAGTCCAAATTAAAATTTAACTGGAGCCCTGTTTATCATGGAAGAGGTGTGTTTGGGGCACACATGGACAGTGAAAGCCTAGATCAACCTGCGGATCTACACATCCTATTGTCCACTTGTAAATTTAGTGGATACTGTGAAATTCGTCAACCAGTTATATGTCATTAAATTAAAAAAAGGTACCACACAAAGAATCCAAATAAGTCATGTATAATTTCCAATTGCAAGAAATTGAAGTATCATGTCTTAGTTTTGTTTGTTTGTTTGTGTTGAGGGTTTACGGCCCAGTCAACCTAATGGGGTCATGTCGAGCGCGGTCAGTTTACCTAACCACACGTTTACTGGGCAGGTTTAGTCCTCTAAGCGGTTTACCAGTATTGTGCACATTCTTTCGCCAGAAACTGACAACTGCCCTTCTTGAATCAGCAGAAGGGAGAGAATGACTGTAGAAAATATTTCATGATCAATCTCCATGAAAGAATGTTGCCGACATAGGCGGGGGTTGAACCCGCGACCTCCTGGTCTCCAGTCGGACGGCACATCCAACTGAGCCACCGAGGCCAGTATCATGTCTTAATTTAAATCTAAAAACACAAAATAAAAAGTAACATAAAAACTGCCAAAAATGTAACATAAAAAGAGATGTACTGAAGTTAAAGGGATTCCCCAACTGGACTTTTCATCACCTAATAAGACACTGGAATGTACCTGTTATAAGAATTAAACACTCATAATACATTGTATTATAAAATGGACCAAACACTATGGTATAGCCATCAATTTATTAACCCTTAGAGTGCCAATTAGGACAGGGGCAGACAACAAATTTGTAATATTTTTCTCCTTTTTTGGAAAAACAAAAAACAAAAAAAAAAACAACAGAATTTGACATTTCATGTGAATCATCTCCACTGCGCTAAAAATATCAAAGTTTCTCTGAAATCTTATTCTTCATCTTGTTTTTACTGAAACTTTTTTAGAAAAAAATAGGATTGACATTTCCATAGAAGATGATTCACATGAAATGTCAAATCCTCTTTATCCCAAAAATAAGAAAAAAAACAAAAAACAAAAAAAACATTGTCTGCTTATATTTAAATTTGGCACATAAAGGATTAAGAGTGATGCAGTGTCCAATGAGAATCTTTATTCCAATAGTGACACAACTGCTCGGTATGGCTCTAGCTGGTTGAAACATGACTGCAGCATCAACAATTGATGTTCTCTTGCATTCCTATTTCTAATCTAGCATGATCATCTGATGGTGTAAATTATAATCCTCTGAATCACAAGAAGGCATGTTCCCTCATTTCGGAACTCCTGGAGGTTTTGGGGGTAGACCAGGAACAGAGGGTAGTGAACGTCTCATTCTTGGTTGCGATGGAACACCCAGGATGGCTCTAGCTGTTGACGGTCGCTGTAATGGTGATGGGACTGGTTTATCTAAGGATGGACTACGAATCACAGGTTGGACATTTAGGGATCTCTGTAGCTCATCACTCCTGTGAAAATATATTTAGGTTATTTCTTGGCAAACATATTTACTCTTTTGTACAATTAGAAAGTACATGCAAGTATTCTTTGAAATATCTGTTAAAGTACTATGCAAACTTGCAGCAGACAGCATTCTAAAATATCTGTGTCTATTTTTCCAGGAAAATAAGACTTGACATAACTGTGAATCCTGAAATGTTAAGCCTAATTTTCTCTGAAAAAAAAAAAATATACAACTGGGCACAGTTGTTCAAAGCATCATCAGCTTCACAAACTTGTTAACCGTTGAAGCTAGGGTATTTTCAAATACATCAATATTTTTGTTGCAAAAATGTGAGTAGCTAAAAGCTACTCACATTTTCTCAGCAAAAAAATACCAATATATTTGCCAAATTTCAAGATAGAATCTTAACATCACATTAGCTACAATGTTACAACTTTGTAAAGTTTTGAATAACTGGGCCATGGTGCTTTAAGGGTTAACAGCATTCACTTTACGTTTTGGTGATGTTTGCTCTATGTACATACTGAGTTGTTAGCAGATGACATTTTGAATTTATTTTCTTACTTTATCAAGATAACAGTAAAATCTTCAAGTGAATCACACAAAATTTTCAAGTCTAGTTTTCTAGGAAAAACAAGAAAAAAATATAACTTTTTATGCTGTGAGCTGAAAAAAAAGTGTGACTGCGCATGCATCATGCATGGGCAGAGGGATTATTCTATACCCATCTTCAGATGCACAAAGATAAAGAAGAATGGAAATGCAGTGCCCTCTTTCTTAATTTCTCTGCTAATATATGATGTTCTTTTAACAGCCTGGGCCCAGTTGTTCAAAACTAACGACGTTGTTAGTTAACGATTCGTTAAAATTTACATCGAGTGATACGCAAATATGCTGAAATTTTTTGCTGAAAAAAAATGTGAGTAGCTTTTCAAGCTACTCACATTTTTTCAGCAAAAAATATCAAAATATTGTGTATTGAATCCGCTAAAACAATTAACGAAATGACCCTTAACGAGCTTGTTAAGCTAACGGCGCTTTGAACAACTGGGCCCTGGTTGTCTGAAATGAAGTTTGCCTTTTTCTAACCATGTTTAATAGCAAATTCTGCTGATAATAGAAATAATTAAAACATTCCATATGCCTCTGGATGCCAACTGATCCTAACAGTTGGAACAATTCCATGATTTTCAAATCTTAACTAAAAAATTTTAGACGCTGAGAAAAATAATTATTTCCTGTTTAAATGTTCATGACATTTTCTTAAACAGTCCAGATTTAGTTATAGAACTTTAGAATAAGCTATCTTATTGAATAAGTCTAGAAATATACATACCTTACTTTGCTCCTCGGTAAAGCACCTGACTGTGATGGAGGGGGAGGTAATCCCGTTGAATTAATCTTCAGTGAATGCATAGGACTGTTGCTCCTTATTTCATTAAGTGTCCTTGACCCTAGTGGGCTATCAACCATTACTGACCCAGATACAGAACTTTGGGTATTTTTTCTAACAATGTCTCTCTCACTTGGGGGTGGAATAGAGTTCCGAGTTTTTAATTCTGAGAGTTTAAAGGGCATTTCACTAGAAGTGTTCTTTGTGTGTTTTAACAAGGAATCTCCTTCACTCTGCCATTCTGATGTATCGGGAGAATGTTCTGTTTGCCGAAGACGCGATAATGGGTCCTCTACCGGCACAACAAAAGATGACACTGAAAACAACAGAGAACAAAATTAACATTCAACCTGCTGGACAGCGATAGCAAGAGATGATTTTTTTTTCTCAGAAGATAATGCCTGACTTGTCATCTGCCGATTAATATCAACCCAGGTCCTGCTGAGCCCCGTTATGCCTTGCCTTTGCAAACAGTGTAGATCCAGATCAGTTGGCTTCCAACAAGGGTTAACCTTTAACATGCTGGACTCAGAAGCAGACAGCATTTTTTTAAATCTTTTTTTTTTTTTTTTTTTTTTTTTTTTTTTTTTTTCAGAAAATAGGGCTTGCCATTTCATGTAATTTGCTCGCTGCTTAATTTGCCTACTGCAATTTCTATAACTTCATGTATCTGTTAGAAAAACTAGATATTTTAACATATTTAAAATTAAGGTTTTCAAAATAATTTTCATAAAACATTAGTTAAGCTGTATTATTTACAATTTAAAAGTCAGGGCCCAGTTGTTCAAAGCATCATTAGCTTAACAAGCTCATTAATGACAAACTTGTTAACTGTTGTAGTAGCTGAGGTATTTTCAAATACATTAATATTTTTGCTGCAAAACTATGAGTAGCTTTAGCAATGCAAAAGCTACTCACATCTTTTCAGTGAAAAATATCAATGTCCTTGCCATATTTCAAGAGATTTTCACGTTAGCTAACAACTTTAAGTTTTGAACAACTGGGTCCAGTTCTTTTGTGGAAAAAATAAGACACTGCCAATAAGCAGTTTGCGGTGGAGGTGGGGAGGGTGGGTGGTGGTGTATAACTAAATTGGAAACAATTATCATTATACTGTACTCACGTGCCTATATCATGCACCCTTTGGAAGGTTTTGTTGATCTTGGACCATTGCAATAATACTAATAAACAAGCCCTCATTTGGTTTGCCAGAGGAGATACTATTTGTTATTTTTGCATTTGAATATTCTTTTGGTCAGGCAATTTCAGTGAGTAGCCACGAGATATGTTTTGATGTAAAAAGAAAAAACATTATACAATTATTGCTCCTGTGAGAGAGTACCAGTAATATGACGATTTTTTTATTCGCAGCAGGAAATGTTACCCAAGGGCTTGCCTTAGGGTAACATTAACTGTCAAGGGTGAACAAATTGTCATATTACCCTAGTACAAGCGCAACAATTGTTTTATTATACTGAATTCTTACAACTGCAACTGCACTGGCAGCAATGACGTCTCCAGAGGATAATATTACCTGCGAGGGTAATATTGCAGGGAAATCTGATAGAATATTACCCTGCACGCAAAATGTGTTTACCAAAGTGACGTCAGAGAGTAAAATTACTTGCGAAGGTAATATTATAGGGTAACATTGCAGAATATTACCCTGCGCATGATATGCTCTTAACCAATGAGATTTCTAATATAGCTTATGAATATTAATGTGGTATAATAATATTTTTTAATTACTCGTATAGTTTGGACACATGTTTAATTTACTACCATGAGAAGGTAAATATAGCAAATAAACTTGTTAGGCCAGTGTATGGTTTTTGTTTTTTTACAATGTGTTATTATGGCTATAAATAGATTCTAACAGGTAAAGTTTACAGTATTAACCCATTTACGTCGAGTGGACTCGTCTACCACAACTCTATGTGTGGGTCTACTTCCAATAGCAGGGTGTCTAGTTAGTTTTTATTATTACTATGTTTTACAAAAATTCCTGTATTTAATGCAGTGAAGACCTTGATCTGGCCCAAAGGTTATAAAACTTTTTTCATGCTCAACTCAGCTGAGCATGAAATTTTCTCTGCTAATAAATATGAAAATGCCACTAATAGTTGGTATTTTCATATTTATTAGCAGAGAAAATTTCATGCTCAGCTATGTTTAGCAAGAAAGAATTTGCAATTGTTAGTAAATTAAGATTTATTAGCATGAAAAATTTCATGCTTAGCTGAGCATGAAAAAAGTTTATAACCTCAGGGCCAGATGACACATTCTGCAGCATCTGTTCTGGATCTGCACAGAATGTGGCATCTGATAAGGGCCTGCACTGTTTGCCAACTACCCTTTCTCTAGACTAAAACAGATTAAAAATGAACAACTAATATAAAAGATTTGGGCAAAAATGAATAATTTTCTAAAATAATGTATTAACAAAGCTAAAAGAAAAAGGTATAGCTCCAGATAAATGAAAAATTCAATATTTATCTTATTTCTTATTCAAGACATATGTTGTGGGTATTGTTTTAGAACTTCTTTGCTAAGCAATTACAATGTGCAACATATTTTGATGCAGAAATAAGAAAAAACTGTAATAAAGATATTCCCTTTATCCGGAGCATTTGATATAGTAAAAGGTGCTTTTAACAGCTGTGCTGGAGACAGGTGCAGAGAAATAACAGAGACCTGAATGAAGCATTTTACTATTATTGTCTTGTTCCTCCGTTGTTGGACTGTTCAATCCTCTCAGGGGAGAGAACCCACTCATATCAGCATCTTCCTCCTCGGTGTCTACATCAGACTCCCCGGATAAACTAACAGCATCATCGTGATCTACTACTAACACTTGTGCTTTCTTCGATTCTTGGATTTTCTTCATCCGCCTGAAAAGATATATACCATAATCTCTTTATAATACTATTGCTGGGAGCAAAGGCCCAAATTCAGTCTGAAAATGATTTCACTATGCCTCTTTCAGAACAGAATACAGACAAACTTCAATGTCTCGAACATCTTAGGGACCATGGACGAGACATGCGTAGTTTGAGCCACTGAGGGTTGATCATAGCACCAGGTCAGAAGGCAAATGGGGATAATTTAGGGATGTCTTTTCAATCTTCTATAAAATAATGGTATGTTGAGCGTACTCATTAGAATTGCCTCAATGAGGCAATTCTAATGAGTACACACAACATACATTTTCCTGAGAAAATTGGAAAATTTCCCTAAATAATTCCTAAATATTTGTTTTCTTGAGCTATTGGAAGAATTTCCTAGGGACTTAAAAAGGAGTTCGAATCAGCCATGATAAACGAGCCATCAGTGTTTGAACCATTGAGATTTTACTGTATTTGACTTGATGTGCAGTGACTACATGGATCTACAGCAGAGGCAGATCCTCTAAGACAATGGTGGTTTTTTTCCCCCCATGTTAGTCTATACCACTTGCATTAAAATGTAAGATCTGTAAGATTCAGTGACTAAAAATTGTAGCTAATTTATACAAGAAAGTTTTTGTCCAAACAAAGATTCACTATCACAGAACCAGTGACTGTTCAAACTAGCAGGTACTTAGTAACAAAAAAACAACAACAACAAAAAAAAAAATAAAATAAAACAGAATGTAAGTCATTAATATTTTCAACACTATAGATAAAAACAAAACCATGGTGGATAGTAAGATGACTCATTATGGCTCCTAATGAGCGAAACCAGTTGCTAGTTTGTTTTTTTTTTGTTTTTTTTTTTTTAGTTTTTTTTTTTTTTTGTCAAACAGGAACTATCAAATAATGGGTCAACACTTAGCAGAAAATTTAGCAGGTGACAAATAAATATTTTTCCCAGAAAATAAGATTAGATATTCCATGCAAATTGGCTCTTTGGGAAAAAATTTGCACGAAATGTCAAATCCTATTTTCTGAGGAAAATAATGTTATAGGACAATTTGCAACAAATGTCAAATCCTATTTTCCGAGAAAAACAAGAAAAATATTTCAAAATCCGATCTGCTAAAATTTTTACCCAGAATGCTAAGCATTAATTTAAAATGAAGCAATCAATGTTAAATTCGTTTGTGTTGAGGTATTACGGCCGAGTCAATCCATTAGGGTCATGTCAAGCGTGGTCAGTTTACCTAACCAGTACTTGTGCACATTCTTTCGCCAGAAACTGACAACTGCCCTTCTTGAATCAGTGGAAGGGAGAGAATAACCGTAGAAAATATTTTATGATAAATCTCCATGAAAGAATGTTGCCCAACCCGACACGGATCGAAGCTGTGACCTCCTGATCACCAGCTGAACAAGCATCCGACTGAGCCAATCAATGTTAAGATATTTAAAGGTGATAGTGTTAAGAATTGGAATATTTTGTACTCACACTTCATGTTCTGACCTCCAGGCCTTAAGTTCTGCAACAATATCGGATCTGTCTCTGTCCTCTTCTGGAAGAGGGTCATATGTGTGCTCAGTTTCATGGTGAAACTAAAACAATAAAATAAAGTAACAAGTTTTACATAGTCACCCTAAATAATAGCATAGGTCTAGATAAAAGTGGCTATTCAGATATTTTTTTTCTCCACGAAAACATGTATTGTGAGTACTCATTAGAAGTGCCTTGCTGAGGCAGTTTTAATGAGTCCCCACAACATATGTTTTCTTGGAGAAAAAAGAAAATTATCAAAACTTTTTGGTTGAAAAAAAAGCACCTTATCATGAGCTATGTAATAGGACACCATGTTTCCTTACCATATATATTCTAAACTGTGAACAAGTTCATCTGACTTTGATTGTGCATGATGTGTCTAAAATGTACTGAAATGGCAAACAGTGCTGACCCAGATTGAACTATTTCTGCAGTTTGATCTGAGTATACACGTTTGCTCGAGTCAGTCTGGCCAAATATTAGGGCAAGTAGGTACAGTGGACTCTCAGTATCTCAAAGTCAGAGAGACTAGAATTTTCAGTTTGAGATAACAGGAGTTGAAATGTAAAGAGCAAAACGCGAATTAAACCAACATTATCAAAATTTAGTTTGACTTTAGCAGTAGTTTGAGAAGGAGGGTCAACTGCATTAGGTAAACAGGCAATTACCGTATTAATCCGCCTATAAGACGGGGATTTTTCCAAAAAAATAGCCCCCAAAAATCCAGACCCGTCTTATAATCGAGGTCTTTGGCCATATCGGTATTTTCGGCAAAGTCCGGTGGTGCCACGTGGTCACGGAAAATGCCGATCTTCGAAACCGGTAGAAGGATATATTGTTTACCTTCGTCCCTTGATAGAAATAGCAGCAAGGTAATTTTTTAGGTGAAGTACCGAATTTTTCTGTGTATTACTCGCACCCGTGTATAACACGCACTGAATATTTGCTAAATAGTTTTAAAATAAAAAAAAAGATGTTCCTATGTAAAACACAAAGAATTTATCCGTGCATTATTTACTAAGTTACCAGATACTAAGTGTGTCAAATTTCACTAGGATTGAGTTGAAAATGGCCGAATTCGGAAGGTTTAGAGTAGAAACAGGCCGAATTTACGATAATGCTGATTTTTCATTGTGCAGCTCTGTTACCATGGGCCTCAGGCAACTTGATGTAGTGTAGGCAGTTCTTTGCTTCCCCACTGCAGACGCTATGACAATAAAAATGTAGTTATTTCTTTTGTGTTCTCATAATTAACACCTTCTTTGTGTCACTTTGTGTCACTTTATTAACTGAGACGTGAAATTATCAACTCAGTGCCTCAGGGCAATGCAAACAACAACTAAAGTCGACTAGTTGTCATTCTGACTGCCAATTAACCAATTAAGTGCACAGATGTATGCTGGTAGTTTTTTTGTTTTTTTTTTCTTTATCATAAACATTGTTTATTTCAAACAATTTTTTTGGTAAGTTGGAAGAAAAGTTAAAAAAAAAAAAAAAAAAAAAAAAAAAAAGATAAACATATGGTAAGAAAATAAAAGATAAAATGCAAATGACCGATCTACCTACCTCAAAAGCCCAGTTGGTTTTGTTTATTATCAATAATTTTAACAATTGCAAAAAATTAAATACTTTTTTATTTTTTCAATGTATGATCGTTTGTGCCAATATTTATGTTCTACCAAATTTATTTCCTATTTTGACTACAATAAATCAGTTGTGGAGGCTGATTTATTCAAGTTACGGTGTGAGACTTGTCAAAGTCCGGTAATCAATACAGATTCATATGCATATGCCTGTTTGAGTAGTTTCCCTTTGAAGAGATCACATGATCAGCAAAATAAAAAAGCGTAAACAAAAGAGCATGGACATGAAAAGGATATCAAATTACTGCAAATCAGATGGAGTTGCTTGTTTTGAGCTGACAGAACCATGGTATGGGCGAGATAGGTATAAAAAAAATCATGAATATAGCAATCATTCTATTTCGCATTTTTACCGGGCGATCGTGAATGTCATGAGTTTTCGCGACCGATTATCTTGGCGATTTCTGTCCCGATTTTGGTGTTCCTATAAATAATACACATCGGATTTTTGTAAACGTTTTCTGGGTAAATAAGGTGCGTGTTATACACAGTTAAATACGGTATGCATGCTTGTAAGTGGTGTTCGAAGTTTTTTTAATTGTACTTTAGGGATTTCTGAGTGGCAGGGAATATCTCCGACAGGCGACTTTTTTTAACCCGTCTTATAATTAAGTAAAAGCAAAATCCTGCCTGGGAAGGGCCAAAAACAGCCCCCGTCTTATAAACGAATCGTCTTATAGGCGGATTAATACGGTAAACCACTCTCGGCAAATTTTAACTAAAGTTCAAGTGTGATTACACAATGATAATACTAAATACTAAATGGATGAGTCCCAACTTGCAAGATTGAAGAATCAGCTAGACATAGATAGGTTAACACAGACAACCCTGATATGCATATATATGCAGTCTGGTAAGGGCTATCACTGTTTAGTATTCAACATTTTCTGTTCTAATACTGTGGTGGCAAAGAGTAAAGACCCAGAGCAGACTGAATAAATGTAAAGGCTGGTCTGTGCCAGCACTGTTCAGGGTATTAGATAACCATTTTCACATTTCCCTACAAAATGGAGTATGCTGTGGTAATCATTAGAAACATCTTGGTGAGGCACTTCAACTGAGTACACAAAACATGCATTTTCATGGAAAAATATCAATACTTTTTTTGTAAAAAAAACACCTTGTCTAGAGCTCTGACTGTTCACATATTGCATGAGGTAGGTTTCTTGCAAAAAAAAAAAAAAAGTAACTTTTATGGACAATGAATTCTTTAAGCTTTAGATCTGGACTAATCTATTTAATATTTAAGTGGGCGTTTTACAACACAGCAGGTTTCTGTGTAGTTCAGTGGCAAATAGTGCAGGCCCTGATCATTCTGTTATATCTGATCTTGGCTACACTTCTTGCCAACATTCATTTTGTGACACATGAGGCATAAATGGATTTTCAACTAGTAAAATTAGCACACAATCTAGTGATTAACAAACTATGAGCTGTTAAGGGCCATGAATGTGTTACAGGAACAAATGTCTTACATGTGTCAAAATAAAAAGCATCCTTATCAGGAAGAAGGTTCACAATTATAATTATGTCTAATGTTAAAGTTGACCTTTAATTTTGGACTAAGATTTTAAAATCAGGAAGAAGGTTCACAATTATGTCTAAAGTTAAAGGCACCATATCCCTCAAAAATAGACATTTTATTGTCCAAGAAAGATTTAATAAATTGATACATGGTATTAATATAATCATAAAATGTGGCACCTGACAGCCTGTAAAATTTCAGTTAGTCTCTTGCTCTTGAAATGAAATGATTTTTTATCGTATCTCTGAATTAATGTTGCCAACATTAATTCAGATATATGATAAAAAATCATTTCATTTTTGATTCAGTTCAAAAACGAGAGACTAACTGAAATTTTACAGGCTGTCAGATGCTGCATTTTATGATCATATTGATACTATATATCAATTTATTAACTCTTTCTTGGATAAAAAATGCCTATTTTTGAGGGATATGGAGCCTTTAAGACTGACCTTGAATTTTGGACTGAGATTTGAAAAGCAAATTTTGCACTTTCACACAAAATCTGTTTTCAGCTTTTGCACCATTTCGATACTGACAATTGAACAAACCTAAATTTATCATTTCTTATTTATCTTCAAATACCCCTTTTATATGTTAAATTTTTTTAAGGAATAATTGTGAATCTGGGCCCAGGACCAGTTACCGTATTTACCCTGAGTATTGGGAAACATTATCAACTTACCATACTTGTCCTAAAATAAGAAATAGTCCATTCTACTGACTCTGATGTGTCTAAAATATTGCTGTATGTATGGCAAACAGTGTAGACCCTGGTTAGACTGCATTCTGAGGCATCCGATCTGGGTAGACACTGTTTGCAAAGGCCTATCTGTCCCAATACTTTGGGTTATTACCATAAGATGGAATATATGGTGATAATTCCGGAATGTTTTTCTTCCCTATAAAAACACATCATGATTTTTATGAAAACTTGGAGAATATTAGCCCTGAATTACCATCAGATGCTTCTCTTTTCCTTATAATGCATAAGAACAGCCTAGGACAATCTGTAAAGACATCCAATTTCTTCATTACTATCTGTATTAGTGTTTTAGATTCTACACAGCTGTATCTGTAATAGCAAAAGCCTTGTAGATGTGCACAAATGTCTGGTCCTTTTGTTTACATACATTAAAAGTATGTTTTCTTGTTATATGGTCTGTGTCAGGCGTGCCAATCAAGTTCAGGCGAATGGTTACACCTGGGTTTTAGAAGTAATTTGCAAAGGAAGTCAACTACTGGAGAAAGAAAATCACCTCCATAGTAACTGAAACAGTCAAACATTCTTTCCTTTAAGAGTAGCCAATGGTGAAGAGGGGGCAAACATTTCCAAGTTAGAGTTATTTCCCTTGCAGGTGTATCCATTCCACTTAAGTGCCAGGTTAATGTGCTGGTGAAGAAATGACACAAGGTGTCAGGAAGGGCTTGTTCATGTGTCCATACAAGACAATGTACACAAATACTTTTACTTCTCCACAAAATGTTGCATATTCTCTTTTAAAATCATCTTACATAGCCCCATAAAAAGTAGTTTTTTTTTTCAACCAAAAAGTTCTGATATTTTTGCGTCTCCAACAAAAATATATGTTTTGTGTACTCATTAGAAGCATCTCACCATGGCACCTCTAATGAGTACAAGTCAACAAAACAATATTGAGGGAGAAATCTAAAAAAGTATTTATCTTGACACATCTTGCTTGGACTGATGCAGTTATTACCTCTTGTCTAGCTCTTAACACCTGCATGTTAGCAAAATGAAATTCAACTAAGCCATATTTTACACAATTCTAGACATGGCTGTTGTATAAAAGCTGGACTGTATATTCAAAAGAATCTGAATAAATATTTTTGTGTCAATAAAATAACAATTGCAATATCTTGGAAACAGGATGATGCATCATGCAAAAACAATAAACTAAAATAACACATACATACATCATCTTTATTTTTTCATAAACCGTTAAACCATATTTATGCTATATATTCAGATAAAAAAATACCTTGTCATACTTGGCCTAGATTCTGTTTACCCGAAATATTTTTTCACAATGAAAATATATGGGACATAATAACTTCTTACCATATCCATCGTAAAATTTGAACGTCCATTTTATTACCTGTTGATGAGTCTAAAAATTCCTGATGTGTACAATGTGGCATCTGATCTACAAACCAGGGCTCTAGAAAATAGGAAAATAGCCGGTCTGAACCGAAAATAAGAATCACGGACCAATTTTAACACCCAAAAATGCTAATCCATCAGTCCAATATTTAGGACATTTTCACCGATTCAGTCCAATATGTAGGATATTCTCAAATTCTAAACTTACATAGCTCAAGTATCAATCTGTTAATAGCCCATGATTAATCCAATAATGGCCAGGTATTGGCAGGTAAGTTGTGTAAACAATGTCAGAAAACAAGTTGCCTGAGATCTCGCCTTTCATCATGCTGTCTCTTTTATCACGAGACTACAGTGGTCTTGCGAAAGTAATTAACTTCAGGCAGTGTCATTGATGTCAAAAGATGCTTTGATGTGTTTGATGTTTTGGTAATTAAAAGAAATCTGTTTTGTTGTTTTTGTAAAGTGATGCAATTAAATGACCTTGAAATACGCGGGGAGGAATGATAATTAATCAGCAGTTTCTTTACCTTGTTTGATCAATTTAATTAAAAGATCAATTAATAAGTTAAATGCTTTGAGTAATGTAAAGGTGCCAATCTGCATTTTGGGTACATAAAGTACGAATTTTCCTTCAGTTTTTGCCCTTCAATTTTATTGCAATGACACAACAGAGCATCATATCGATGTTCCAGCTTGGCAACCCGGTCCAAGATAAAAACTGGCTAGGGCAACCGGATTCTGCAGAAATGCTATCAGAAAGTTGGATTTTAGTCCCGCTTCAATCCTGCAAATTATATTATCAGACTATATCTGGTTGTCTCTGTTTTCTACCCTGTTCACCTGTCAATCATGTAAGGTGTCTTCAATCATGTCCGATGTACCGGCGAACAATTTCTTATCTTGTATTTGCTTTTATATGCGTAGATAAATGTCGTATAAAGGTTTGAAATCAAGTACCCAAGTATACACAACAATGTACAGAAATCAGAATTATTATTAAAAAGGATTTATTAGACTTTACCAATTGTCATTAGTTTTTGTGATAGGTGATATTATATTTTCACTTTGGAAATTGACTTGTTGATGACGTCGTCATTGGCTGGACCGATTCAGACTTCAAAATTTCTAGAGCCCTGCTACATACATGTAGATTTTTTCAAGCCTGTCTGTCCCAATACTTAGGGTAAATACAATACTTTGTGATAAATCTAAAATCTAAAACAAGCTGCCAACAATGTAGATCCTGATCAAAATTTTGCACTGTTTGGTCTCAAAATAATTTGGGTAAACAGACTAATCAAAACTGAAGAATTTCAAAATCATGAAGACTTTCAAAATCATATGCAGAAAGTAAACAAGTGGGATATCTAGATCAAAAACCGTTGTTAAATGATTGCAAAGAAAGCTTCACTCTGATTGGTCGAGAGGTCAATGTCAGGTTCTGACACATTCTAATGTCAGACTTCTAGTGCTGCTGCCAGACAGCTAAAAATTATCATATAACAAAGCAATTGGTGCATGCTATTGAGGTTAACATAAGAATTTTTCAAACCCCGAAAATGATGTTCACCTCAGCCTTGCCTTGGTGAACATCACCTTCTCTGGTTGACAAATCCTGATGTTAACCTCAATAGCATGCATCAATTGTATAATGTTATGGGCACTCATTAAAAGGACCATAACAAGATGCTTCTAATATGTACCCATATGTTTTGAGGAAAAATAAGAAAGTAAGCACACTATCACTTTGTTTTGGCAGATAATAGTGCCTTATCTGGGGCTATGGCCTGAAGGCTTGTATAGGTAAGCACATGCCAGAAACAAGCTTTCAGATACATGTATCAGATGTATCTCAAACTTAAATCGGCTGCATTATAACCCATTGTAGACTTAATGAACTCCCCCACAAACTATATATTGGAAGATTCTAATTTCAATTTTAGGTATGTCAGACTATGTGATTTAGATATTCCTAGAGGAAAATGGTTGAACTATTTGCAATCAGTGGAGACCCTGATTAACAGTGGAGACCCTGATCAGATGTTGCATTTTGCAGTGTCTGATCTGGGTCTGCACTGTCTTCTAATTACCTTTTTAGGGTGCTCCAGACTACAATGGGATAAACAAAAGATTACTTCAACAGTTAAACTGGGATATACAGTTTATCATCACTGAAAACCTACCTTTGGATCAAACTTTGGTGCATCATCTACTAGCTGGTCTGGGTTTAACCTACGTCTTGACATGAGAGCCTTTGACGGGTTCCCACAAATCACCCTACCCAGAGTCAGGTCACTTGCATCACTGGTTTCTAATGCTGGAGAAATGAAATATGATAACCCTTGAACTAAAGCAGAGGACACTTTGAAATATTTTGTTTTATTCTTTAAAGAAAATAAGGCTTTATTTTCTTCGAAAAATAACAAAATCAATTTGAGAATGTTGTTCTGCTACAATTTTAATAAGCACTTTAAAGGTAAACTTCCAAATGACAAAAATGCTGATTAATCACTTTTTTTTTCTTTGTCTTTCATGAAGAAGGGTCTAACATTTAATTTTCACCAACTTCTAATACTTCTGCAACGATTTATTCAATATTGCCTTGCTAAGAGCTTGTTTAATGGTTGTTATATCCAATTAAGCATAAAACAGTTTAAAGGATGGTAGGAAACTGGACAAAGGGTAAGGTTGAAGTGTCAGATATCTGTCATAATATACCACTGTTAAAACCTCTTCCAGATGCTTTTTTTTTTTTTAATGAAATTTCTGGCTAACCAAAGAACAGCAAACTATACAACTAATGTTGAGAGAAAAAAAATTATGATACAGCTCCAGACACTGTGTCAATTATGGTGACAATACAAGTTTTTGTTTGTTTTATATACTTGTACCAAAATATATCTTCTTCTTGTTTGGCAATTCAATGAGATGAAAGCTATGTTTTTGTATAAAGAGAATAGAAATTATCTTCTCACAGATTCTGAAATCTTTTTCATCTGGAGCTATACCATATCATCCCAAACATCAACCTTTATCACTCTTTGTGCAAATTCAGCAGACAAAACTAATATTTTCTTATCCTTCCCCAGAAAATAGGATTTGACAATTCATGAGTGGAAGCTCTCGGCCATCAGCCCTCACATACCTGGAGATCTGGTGTGAGATCTGCCATGCATGCAGCAAGCCAGCTATCTGAAAGGGGGCCCACTGGTGTGAATGTTGCCCCTGTATCTGACGTTAATCAAAAATCCGATTATGATTATGATATGATATGATGAAAATCTCTTTTGGAAGCAATTTACAAGAAATGTCAAAATTTTCTGGGAAAGCTTTTTCTAAATGCAATCTGCGAAAATTTTTACCCAGCATGTTAAGTGTTAAGGACCGAATTCATGGACATATCTCAAACTCTGACCTACAGCTTTGAAAACATTTGCTTTTGTTACATATGTACAGTAATGGACCAGACAAGCCTACACATCTACACAGTGGTCCATATATCTGCAGTGTGGCTGGAATCTTCATTACACTGTAGCAGATACAGACATCCCAGTGGGCACACAACGTTAAAATGACGTCGTATCAATGTCGATGCGACGTGATCACGTCGCATCGACGTTGATACGATGTCATTTTGATATTATGTTCCTGCTGGGATGCCTTATACTGAGCTGTGTCATCATGAACTGGTTACGAACTTACCACCATCTGTTTTGGGCCCTTCTGAGGAAGACCCCGGCCTCCCACCAGCTGATGTTGATGGCCTCACACTTCCCATGGTAGATGGTCTCTTGCCGGCGGTCAGGGGTCTGAACCCTGTGTTTGGTCTAAGTGCAGTACCTGGTCTGTAACCCGAGTTTGGTCGTAGAGCAGCTGTGGGGAGTCTGCTACCACTATCAGCTTGACTAGAATCTACAAATACAAACACTTGTCTGAGAAAAAGTCTAAGACTCTTTCATAAAAGAAGATATCTGAAAGATACTAAATATCTCAAGTCTAGGTTATACTGTTAGAAACTGTAAGAAAGGAAACTGAATAGTGAAATATACAAAAATTATTCTATATTGCAGGATACCAAAATATCAAATCCATTGTCAATATTTCATATATTAATTCATTTGACATCAATGGTAACATCATTGAAAATGTGACCTTTACTGACCTCAGGCACTTTTAAAATGCTGCTATTCTGACATCACTATTACAATGAATATTTGTTTACTAATTACTGTATTCTTTTAGCTTTCGTATATTGTTGTTTTTTTTCTTTTCTTTTTTTTTTAACTGAAATCAGTTAAGCATGCGCAATGCAATTAATTTTTTCCACACCTAAAAATATATGATGTCAACAGGCTTTCAGAAAAAAAAAATGGCTAATTTTTGGTACAGGACTGTTAACAAACACTCAGAGGAATTGCTAAGAAGGAGTACTTGGTATCAGATAAATATGGGATAAGTTTCTCCAGTTCTCCATAAAAACATATGTTGTGGGTACTCATTAGAAGCACCTCAGCAAGGCACTTCTAATGAGTACCTACAACATATGTTTTTGTGGAGAAATAAGAAAAAATATCCCAGAATTATCACCTTTTACTCCTCCATAATAATTCTTCTGTATACTGATACAAAGGTCTGACCAAACCTGACTTACTATCTGACAGAAGACTGTCTGTCGATGTTCTAAGTGAAACATCATTTTGTAGTTCCTCTAAGTATGCCCAGTCATCATCAAATACATTATGTTTCTGAAATGACCCTACTCCTTCTATTAAAATCTCATCATCCAGGGTTTTGAGATGTGGTATGGCTTTTTTAACTGCTTGTCGATAATCATATTCTATCTGTAAATGATAAAAAAGTATTAACATTTATTGATTGTGTTGGGGTTTAACGACACGTCAACCCTTGTGGGTCATTTTGTGTTGTCTCTGAGAGAAAGGGAGAAGAGAGATAGAAGAGATAGTAGGGGAGATGAAAGAGAGGGACAGGGGAGAAAGGAAAATGAATGACAGTGAAGAAACAGAAAAAATAAAAACATTCCCCTCTTCCCTTACCTGCTGCAAGGATAGCAGGTTTTGCCCAAATGTAAGTCAATATCAGTTGGACGCCCTGGTGATGTAAGATACACGACACCTTTGCCTCACCCAACCACCCCGGGTATTAACACTTAGCATGCTGGGTAAAATTTTTGGCAGATGACATTCTGAAATATATTTTTTTTTTATTTCTTTTACCAGAAAATAGACTGACATTTCATGCAAACTGTCCCCTTACCTTAGGAGACAATTTACATGAAATGTCAAAGCCTATTTTCTGGGAAAAATGAGGAACATATCATCAATTTGTCTGTCATCTGCTGGATTTGTCCAGAGAGTGGTAATGCTTAAATAAAAGTACACAAGCAAAGTCTCTGAAGTTGATAAAATCAAAAACAAAAGCATTCATTTTTTGTTGTTGTACATAAAGTAGTTCAAATTTTAAATGGTTAAATTATTAAGGCTTGCCATTTTATTAACTTCTACTGATCATATGGCTTATCGCAATATCCTGAGAATTAGTATCAAATAATTATGAGAAGGACAATCATTCTATTCAGTTAGACAGTGTGAAAATCCAAAAGCAATCACTACCAGTCATAATTCTAGGCAACAGAGATCCAGCGAGCCTCAGTGGCTCAGTTGGATGCGCCATCCGACTGGAGACCAGGAGGTCGTGGGTTCAGCCCCCGCCGAGATCGGCAACATTCTTTCGTGGAGATTGATCATGAAATATTTTCTACGGTCATTCTCTCCCTTCCGCTGATTCAAGAAGGGCAGTTGTCAGTTTCTGGTGAAAGAATGTGCACAATACTGGTTAACTGCTTAGAGGACTAAGCCTGCCCAGTAAACGTGTGGTTAGGTAAACTGACCGCGCTCTACATGACCCCATTGGGTTGACTGGGCTGTAAAACCTCAAAACGAAACAAAAAGAGAGATCCAAATAAATATTTTTCTTATATTTCAATGGTATATATTCCAACTACACATAAGAATTACCTTGGCAAGGCAACAATTTTATGTTTCCATATTTCTGAGAAGATAGTGACAATCAGTCTTCAGAAAATAGATCTTGCAAACCATAGCTCCATATAAGGCTTTTTTCTCAATTGAGAAGTACTGACATTTTTCGTGCAACTCCATCAAAACATATGTTGTGTGTACTCATTAAAAGCATCTCAGTAAGGCACTTCTAATGAGTACCTATGACAGATTTTCTTGGAATAAGAAAAATAGCAATTCCTTTTGGTTAAAAAAGTACCTTATTTGGAGCTATGCAGGCCACTCAATAAATACTTACTGATTCCTCCCCGGGTGATGGGGCAACACACAAGGGATTACCCTCAAGTGTTAAACTGGTTAGATTATTACATATAGCTAGATACTGAACTTGCACTATGTCTTCTAAATTATTTCTGAAAAAGAAAAAAAAAAACAGAGTAATCCCATAAACATATGAACTTCTGTTGTATAGTAAGTTTGGCTAAATGCTTGGTATTCAGAAAATGTCATGTGAAAATGTGTCTTCAGACATTGCAGACAGTGAAGGCCTGTATCAACCTGCACATCTGCGCAGTCTGATCGGGGCCTTCACTGTCCGCTAATAGAATCACTGGACATTATAGAATGTATCAGTGGAGAACAAATGTTTGGATGACACTTTGCGCATGCATGGGATGAATCTGAATCTGTGCATTTTGCATATGTTTGCTGACACATTTTTGCTTGGCGAAGCCCATGTGTTTCTATAATCTAGATAAGGTCCTTGCTTTTCACTAAGATTCTGACAGAATGAGGGAACATCCAACACTAGGTACTTTTTCCCAATTATTTCTACAATGGAGACAAAAAATGCCAAAACCTAAAAAAAAAAAAAAAAAAAAAAAAATAAGTACTGGGTCTATTTTAAAACTGAGGAAAGATGATAGTTTGGTATTTTACCTCTTTTTCAACATTATTTATCATACTGAGACAATGGAAGGATGATAATTAAAGGCTGTGTGCAATGAAGCACTGTACAGTCATGATTTGAATTCCATCTCTAGTGGAATTTGAACCCAGGACCCTATGATCTAGTCAGGTGCATTTGTTCCCTAGTGGAGCTAATTCTCTCCTTTTAAAGTAAACCAATTTCAAAAAGAGGTCAAAAACAGTTTTCATAGGGCTGTACATAATTGGGTTTGGATAATCACTTTCATACACAAGTAGGTACTACTTAGTGATATTTACTACTAGGTCATGTGCCTCAAAATGTGCTGAAAGAACAGCAAACAGTGCAGATCCTGATCCTGAGATGCGGTCTGCCATGGGTCTACCCTATTTGCTAAGGCAATTAAGTTGAATATAAGTCTAAATAATGCAACTACAAACTTACCCTTCTAAATCGAGTATTTCTATCTGATCCAACATACTAAGTGGACTAATGTCTGATATTTCATTGTAAGATAAATAGAGTTCTTTTAAGTTACACATAGACGATATCCCATCCAACTCCAGCAAACAGCACCTTGATGCCCACAATACATGTAAGTTTCTTAACGAAGAACCTAAATCTCTGAAAAACAAAAGAACACAGAAAAAATTAGTTTTAGTAAACTTCTTAACTGATACTATATGTAAAACAGTTTAGAAAAGTCTTTTCATGCCACTAATAAATGAGTTTCTTGAAAGATTCTTGACAAAATCACCAGTGCAGCTAGAATATTATAAATTAGTGCATTTAACAAAACCTTTAAAAAATAAACTAGACCAAAATTCAGGTCATAAAGATCAGGGCACAGTTGTTCAAAGCATTGTTAGCTCAAGCTCGTTAGAGGTCAAAAGTAAGTACAATATCTAATTTACAGGTATTTTTGCTGAAAAAAATGTGAGTAGCTTTTGCAAATGCAAATGCTACTAACATTTTTTCAGCTAAATATTAGCATATATGCCATTTATAATGATCAAAGTTTTAACAATATGTTAACTAACGACACTGTTAGTTTTAAACAAATGGGCCCAGATGGTTAAAATTTACAGAGCATCATGTTGATTAGAGCACCAGGTTGGTTCCATACGAATACAGTTTCATAATAAATGATTCCAAAATATTTTGTCAATTTCTGAAGTGCTTTTTGCATGCTTTGATGCCAGAATTGGTCACAAATATAATTCAGGCAATTCTGCAGTAGATGTATATTTTGGACGGTTGCTTTGAATATGAAAGTAGAAAATCATCTGAGTCTTACCTGATATATGGAAAAGTACTGTTGGACAATTTCAGCTATCTCAGAATTAGGAAAGATATAATGATTTGTGATTTTCCTGGGTAAATTCATTTTTATTTGCTAATCACAATTGCAGCAGATGACAATGTGAACTATTTTCATTATAATTTTTCAGAGAAAATAAAACTTGACGTGTTCATGTGAACTGTCTTCTAGGTTGTTTTCTGTAAAATAAAAAGAAAAATATTTAAATATGTTGTCTCCTGAAAATTTAACCCTGATTGCTATGCATTGAATCAGTCTTACCTGATATATGGTACAGTACTATTGGACACTTTCAGCTGCCTTAGATTTGGCAAGAGCATTCCGAAGTTTCCTAAACTCGTATCAGAGGTGTTTACTTTCATCTCCAGGGTATGAATATCATCAAGATTGTCTACCCCTGTCAACAGGCGCTGTTGAAGAAAAAAGAAACAAAGTAGGTAAGAACATGCAGTTCGAAGGGAGAAGACCCAGACCAGATTGTACATATGTGGATCTTTTGAAGATCTTCAGTCACCACTTAACATAAGAAGACTCAGATCAGTATACATAGCTCCAGATAAGAGGGGGTTTTCAAATAATATTTTTCTTATTTCTCCAAGAAAACATATGTTATGGGAGCTCATTTGAAGCACCTCACCAAGGTGCTTCTAAAAAGTACCCGTAACACATGAGCAAGTGCATGACAAAACCTACAATAAGACTTGTGCGACCAGCAAAGATTGAGATCAGCCTGCATCTGTGCAGTCTGATCAGAGTCTTTGCTGATCGCATGTGCCCTCCACAGCCTCCTGGCTATCTAAAAAGAGACAAACGAGAACAATTGCCATACTGAGTGGATGTACAGGCTGATCTGAGTCTTTGCTGGTCATACAGGTCTTATTGTAGGTTTTGTTGTGCGCTGGCTCCTAGTTTTTTTTTATGGAAAAATAAGAGAAATATCAGTACTTTCTAGCTGAAAAATGTGCTTTATCTAGAGCTAGGAGCCTTAACATAAAATAAAGTGTAATCTTTTGAGAGTGTTCAATCAGTTTCAAATAAGGTACTTTTTCCAACCAAACAATGCTGATGTTTTCCTTATTTTTGAAGAAACACAATTTACAAAGCAAGAAAAAAGCCCATATATGTGAACAGCAAAGACCTGTATCAGACTATATATTCATGCAGTCAGATCAGGGTCTTCTCTGTTCAATGATACATACTAGAGTATCCAATGATTCTGCATGTTGAGAATGAAGATCTTGACAAGTCTGCACTACTGCTCAGGCTCTTCTGTGCCTATTTTTCCCATATCGAGGGTTGAGCACAAGACTGGCGTAAGTCAGATGGTTGTTTTTCCCAAACCTAATCTCCTCACCATGAAGGCGTTATGAAGATTACAACATTTCTTTCTGTAAACAATGCAAATTTAGGTGCCACTGCTCGTATGAGCAATGGCACCTAAATTTGCATTGTTTACAAAGGGGTCCAAGTTGCCCCTAAACAAGGGTTTCAAAAATATGTTTGAGTTACCATAGTCTTGCGCTCAACCCTCGATATGTGACAAAGGGTCTTTTCTCATGTTGTGGCATCTCAAATGTGATGATTTTTCGAGATATTACTATCATTTAAGGGGAAAAAAGAAAAATATTTATCTGGAAATCCTTTTATTGACAGCACTGTTTGCTGGATATATTTAAGAACTTATTGTTGAAAGAGAAAAATACTGAGAAAATGCAATTAGCTTCTGTTTTCAATGTGCATTATTTGATTCTGGTGTTCCCAAAGTCTGGGCAAGAGCAAGATGAGTGGAAGTGTGTGAGAGGTTTACTAATGAGTACATATAATATATACTTTCTTAGAGAAACAGGAAAGTATCAATATTCTCCACTGGAAATGAGTGTTTTATAATACATGTATATTTAACTTTTTGCATGCTGGGTAATTTTGCATGCTTTTTTGTTGTCTATGGATTTTTTTTTTTTAAAATTAACATTTTCAAAAAAAATGTTTTAGGAATACCATCAGTGTGTCAAAGAGTTTGGATCCAGATCAGGCCCGACTAAACGTTGGGCCTGATTTGGGTCCAAACTGTTTACAAAGATTATCAGCAGATGACAAATGTCACCACTAGCGAGGTAACAGTTAAACAATATTATTAAATGTAATAGACTATATTTAGTTTTCTTATTTTATTCTATTTATATTTGTTTTTAATTCAGGTACTAACTTCACAATCCACTCAGTGTTGTGCCTAGAAACACAGGCAGTCTAGGCCATCTGACAATTTCTAACATAACAGTTTAAAGGGCCAAAATAACATAAATATAAACAAGTAAACAGAATTTTTAAATGGGACAAAAGGCAAAAGACCACAAATCTTGAGCTGAAAGGATTGTTTGTAGTTTTAGGCAAATAGCCCCATGGCCCTGTCTATGTGCAACACTATTACGTACAAGTTTCCTTGGTGACAAGTACTGTTCCATTAACAGGTCTGTTTCCTCAAGAACGATGGGTTCTGGATTCACTTGTGACTCCTTGAACTCCGTTATCTGTACACCCCGAGCCAGGGCACTCTGTGGCCGCTCTATACCAGGCTCCATTTTTAGACTAAAAGACCAAATTACACATGTAAATAAATATTTACTGCAAATGTCCTAAAATTTTGAACACCTTTTACCATTTACATTTTTTTTTGTTTGTTTTTTCATGCATTTATACCACAAAATACTTGGTGTAAAAGGCAAACAGTGTAGACCCTGATCAGAGAAGTCTAAATACATATGCCATTTTATCAAAGCAAGTGTACAAAATTTTAGGACATTTACTGCAATGCTATCAGCCTTTTCAGAAATAATTCTTTTAACAAACTGCATTCAAACTTCTTTTCTTGGTTATATTTAATTGCAACATGCACAAATTAGCAGGCATCCTAAAATAGTTGTTTTTTCTTGTGATGCCAGAAGCCTAAAACCATCTGATGAATATTTAGGATTGCAATAGCTTTGAAATCATGAAAAATTCCCATTTTTATGTTAGTCTACGAAATTTTCATTCAAAATTGGTTTAAAAATTCCAAAGTGTTAAAAAAAGCCATTTTCAATAATAGGAACATCTATTCATTTCCCTGATTTATTTGTCAAACAAGAAAAATGCCTAACTACATCATGGACGGGTTATTCAAAAAGGTTAACTAAAAGGTAAACCTCTGACGACGCCGAATGCCCGCCTTGACATCACTATTTTAAAAGACAGTTTTGAAAAACCCGTCCAAAAATAAAGATCAGTAATACAACTTATATGTAAATATTCAATCATTTTAATATACAAATCTGTATATTGAAGCCAAACCCTATTTTCTGACCCTATTTTCTGACAGGGAAAAAACAAGAACTAGAAATGTGTTTGTAAAACATTATGGACCCAACTATATGCTTGTAGCGTTTGCATAAAAAAGGAGAAAGGGCAAAGGTCTTATAAAATTAATCAGAATTTTTTTAAGACATCAATGTGATCTACTCCTCAGCCCCAATAAGCTCACTGAGTTCCAAAGCCCTAACTCTAATAGTTATCAAGATACAATGTATCTTGTTCACAACAAAAGCATGCCAAGTGGAAGGATGGCCCAAAAGCAAAATGACCCTCCAACTTCTTTAAAGTTGGGGACATAAAAAAAAAACTCATACATTCATTCATTGTCTGCTAATCATTGCCAGCAACAGCTTAAGTTAGTCCTTGAAGCGTTGGGCATGACATTTGTTGTGTTACTGAGGGGTATGCCAACGCTAAAGCCTATCATACTTACTCTGCACCAGATGCAACCATTCAGAGCAAGGAGGGTACCTACTTTCATACAAACATACCGCTCTTCATTGTAAAGTCAGGTGCTGGATTTTACCTAATAAAGACCGAGTATACCGAATTCCAAGCTGTCAGAAATTTCAGCACCCACTTTGTCAGTTTTGTCACAATTTTCTGGAAAAAACACCCATAACACCTTAATCATTTCCATGGAGGAAGAAGTAGAAACAATTGAACATACATATGTCCCCTTCTTTCCGAATAGCATACAGCAAGTGCTGGTCTCTTGCAATTTTTTTAAATGTGTTAAATGGTTCCCAGTTGCCATGTAATTGTCATGTGACTGGAAGTCCCATTATCTTTACTTCTCTGGTAAAATGGGCCTTAACGGCCATGTACAATCTGCAAAATATGTGTGAAAATACCATCAAAATTGAGGCAAAATCAAGGGAGTAATGGACTCTCAAATAGGGTAGGGTCAAATAACAGCCAGCAACTGGCCTGATGCCATGCTCTAAGAGTTAATATATTTTTTCTGGCTTGCTCAGGCAATTCCAATGAGTATGAGGGCCTCAAGCCAGCAGAAATGATCTTCTGATCCCTTTATCTGACCCTGTGGATCACTGTAACTTACCTGTGTTGAAACCTGGTGTCTTGTGCCACAGCCATCTCAAACACTTCTTAACACCTCGCTCAGCTGAAATGACATACAGTAAAAATTAGCCACCCATATTTACAGTACAGTTAAGTTCCTAAAATTTCGTATACCAAAGTTGCCATTAAAATGACATATGCAAACAGTGCAGATCCAGATCAGACTGCTCCTGAAAGAACAGTCTGATCAGGGTCTACACTGTTTGTCTTTCCACTTACTATTTTAAGCAATAACTGTATAAAAAGCAAAATTTGGACAAAAAAGGTATGGGATAATGTATTCGAAATTTTAGGAAATTTACAGTAATAACCTAAAGATTAGGGCACCACAAACTCCTCATTTTACTTGTCCAAAAATTTGAACAACTCCATTTTATTACCTATTCATGTGTCCATAATTTGGTGTCCAATCTGGGTTTACCCTGTTTGGACATGCTCTCTGTTCTAGTACTTAGGGCAGTTATGATATTTAGCAATAAATGATACTGTATACGCCTACTTTTAACCCTAGTCCTGCTGAATAAATTAAGATGCCACGCCCACTTCAAATTATCAGCCAATTAGATAACTTGATCCGGATTGTTGCTACAAATTCACATACTTAATGGCAAACAATGCAGATCCAGATCAGTTGGCTTCCAACTGATCTGGATCTGCACTGTTTGCAAAGCCAGAGTATATCCGGGTTCAGAAGGACAAGGGTTAAAACTGTTCAAGGAGAGCGTTGAATAATTATATCAGGCAAAGAGTACAAGATCACTGAACATATCTGCCCCTCAGAAATCAAACCTTGACAGATGTTTGAATAGCTCTGGAAGTGACATCCAGCTGAAGTATAAGGTGACTTTGTGAAAAGTTTTGTTTTCTTTCACCTGTCCACATACATGTATGAGGATGTGCAATTGAACAAATCTACATCACCGTTTATATAAGTAACAATTGTGTGTGTGTGTGTGTGTGTGTTTGTGTGTAATGGTTTGTTGGTAAGTGGTGATAAAGACATCAGATGCATGTGACAGTATGTGATAGTAATTGCTAAGTTTTAAATAGACTTAAGCAATCTTGAAGATCCAACAAAGTAACATACTGATAATTGGTTTAGTTAGTGATGTCGGGCCCCTAAAGGGTAAATATAAAATGATTAAGCTAATACTGACATTCCTCTAAAGGGTAAAATATATTCATTAGTTAGGTTTTTCGACAAGGCTCATTGTACTATATGGACAGAAGCACCCATGAATTCATACAGCATAGGCTTGTAAATTCTTGAAGAAGTATTAGTGATTTTCAACAAAAGCACCAACTCAATGACTGAGCATTCCTGAAGATCCTATAGTTTAAACTATTTTCTACACTTTTGTGTAATTGCAGTCACATGTGATACTAACCCAAAAATAGTGATTTTGGGATGTTAACTATTCAAACTTTGCTGTTCAATGAAGATGATTTTTCAACAAAAACTACTATACAGACTTGAGCAGTAATGAAGGCTTTTACAGTATAAATGCAGGTATTATAAACCCAATTTGACTTTTAAATAGTGAAACATTCTCTGACTTTGCAGAATGGATTGATGAATGGTGGGCATGTAATTATGGGCACCAGGGCCTTCAGTTCCTCACATCGTAGACACACTTTACAACATTTACAACAGATCAGTTAACTGCCATAAATCTAGAGAGTATTCACAGAATATTGGCTATGAACTTCTAAAAAATCAATTCTCACCACCTAAATTGTGAAATACCGACTTGCAAGTTTTCTTTCTTACTGGCTGCATGGTGGTAGTTGACCATTATTCCAGTGGGCTGAATTTGCAAGACAACTTGAACGAATAGGATGTTGTGGGCACTTTTTTTTTTTTTTTTCATTTAGATTTTACTTCCCTTTCATGAATATTTCACTTATATCGAGCTGATCATTCATGAAAGGTGGGAGAAAACCAGGGAAAAACCACCTGACCATCCGTAAACAGAACTTAGCTTTCCCACATGTGACCGAGCAAGGCTCGAACCACAGCAAGTGAGAAACCTAATGGATTAAGAGTCAGCTCTCTATGGGGGCCCGCTGGGCACTTTTTTCCTCCTTTCTTAACTTTAAATGGTAACTAGAAAAGGTTTTTTAGAAAAAAAAAAGTCCCCCTAATCCCGCCAAAGTTGTCATTCTTGTACGCAACATGTCATCTCGTCCTGTCCTGTCAAATATAACAAAGGAAGACAACGCCAAAAGTAAGAAAGGCAGAGTTGTTGTCATTCTTGTACGCGACATGTCGTCTGGTTCTGTTCTACATTTCTGCCGAGTACCATCGAAATATTCCAAAGGGTATTCGAGTTACTGAGTGGACACGAAATATTTTTCAAATAAAACAAAGGGTGATAACTCCAAAAGTTAGAAAGCCAGAGTTGTTAATCTTGTATGCGACACATCATCTTGTCCTGATCTACATTTCTACCAAGTATCATCAATATATTCCAAAGGGTATTCAAGTTACAGAGGGGACAAGAAGTTTTACGCCGAAGCTGACATCAGTCCCCAAAAAAATATGCACCTCCCTCCTTGGTAGGGGGGACATAATAAGGTACTTGGTGTGAGGAAGACTATAAATGGGTGCCTTACATTGGTTTCGGGTTATTTTGGCACTTTTGGGGTGGGTTGTTTCGGCCCTGGTAGATGGATCGTTTCGGTTAATTTCAATGTAGTATAGAGTATAAACATGAGTTTAAAAGATGGATGAAAGGAGAGACAGACAGATGATGCCAGAATAGATAGATAGATAGACAGATGGATAGTCTTTCCCATTTCATTGTTTGGAGACATAGTAAATGGGTTTAAACAGCAACAGATAGAATGACAGACTGACGTATGTACATACCTATGTATACATGTATGCACGCAAGTAAATGAAGTTCATGCAACTGATCAGGCTTTTTTGTAGCCAGGATGCAGAATTGATAGATACTGTAATCAAACTCTAATCAGACTGTGTTGCACATTTATTGATGCAAAGCATTTATAAACAGGGCCTGACAAATCCATTGCCCAGCTGCCCGGGACAAGTCCTAATTTTGGCTGGGCAAGTGATTTTTTATTTCACTTGCCCAGAAAAATGTATAGAATATATAGGAAATATTGTAATTTTGAGCCATTTTCAAGATGCTATGGAATGCCGGGCAAGTGGCTGAAACTTGGATTTGTCAGGCCCTGATAAAGCTTGATATTTCATGAGAATCATCTTCTAGACAGCCGATTTATTAATCCGACCCTTCTCTGACTTAAAAAAGCCTTCTGATATTTACTGATTGGCTACCCAAAATCAATAAAAAGGCTTTGAACAGCCAGAGAAGGCTCGGGTTACAGATTTATATGGAATGTCAAGCCCTATTTTCTCTTGAAGATAATTTTAATGCTTGATAAATAACAGAGGACATATAAGACAAACTAGACAACAGAAAAAGGCTATACCCTATACACCATGACCTATGAAACCATGATACTTCATCAAACAACCAAATTATTGTTTAACCCATCATACCTAACCAAGAGGGACCGAAAAAATCGAGCTGAAACGACCCATCGAAATCAGCCGAAATGACCCAGGGCCGAAATGAAGCACCACAAAGCGTTTTTTGGTAACGTAACATTGCATAGCGAAGCGCTCTGCAACGTTCGCCTTATGCAACTCATCCCAGGTGGTTCGACCATGACAACGAAAATAATCACAGAATCGCAGGAATAGCGTTAACTGTACCTTTGTAAATTAACATACACCTTCTTAAGGGACGTTAATGTAAATAAAAATCTAATGACTATATACTTTATGTTTTAGTACTTAAATCAAACATTCAAAAGGCCGGTTATAAGCAGAATATCTTTAACGATTTGGTCGCAACGGACGCACTTTCTCCATCTTGGAATTTTATGTCAGCGCATGCGTATTTCTGCATATCCGGTGATATAGCGGAAGTCAACGTCGCTCAAGAAAACGCGGGAATAGCTGTCAAAACAACGTAACACGTGTGTCGTGTTGTGATTTGAGTATGCCAAAAACACAAAAAAGAAAAGCTTCTGATGACGACTCGGGTAATTTTTCAACACATTCGTGTTTCTTTTGTATCATTTCCTTTTTTTTTTCAAGATATTTTTTAGTATAAAAAAGCATTTCACTGTGATTTGTCAGACTGATAAAATATCCTACTGATGAGGTCCTCCTGGGGAAGGGGAGTGTGTGTGTGCGTGTGTGTGTCGGGGGGGGGGGGGGGGGGAAGGAGTACCGGTACCTGTTCCCCAGAAAAAAAATCGGCATTTTCCCTTGTTCCTCAAAGTCAAGATCTTGATTTGCAATGTTCCCTGTTCCCCAAAATTGCCCTTGTTCCCAAGCCCTTCAGTTGCCTTGTTCCCTTGTTCCACTGAAATAAATGGCCTTATTCCCCTGTTCCCCAAAACCCCTTGGAGGGCCCCACTAATCTATCTACCTTTGTCTGCCGGTATACTGGTACTGCCATCAGCCTGTTTAGAACAGGATAAGTTACATGCATATGCTAAAAAGATGTACAGTTTATGACACAGCTCCTGACCCTGGTGAATGAATGTTTATTCATGTATCACCAGTAATATATTTTGATTCTGTTAAATACAAGCAGTCCTTGTGTGATCTGCCCTAACTCTGGAGATGGTGGGGTGCCTTCATACCTTGTATTCTTGCATGCTTCACTCGCTAGATTTCAAGATACAAGAAACTTTATTTTAAGCCGGCATTCAAATTAAAATATAATCTAACATTAGCCATTAAGGCTATTTTACTGACAAACAGTGAAATAACGGTACATATCACTGGCTACTGATCAACAATATTTGAAGGTATAGTATCTGAATCTTCTATAGGATAATAAATAATGGTAGAGCACTTTACTTCAACACCGTCCTGTGTTTCGTTGTTTTTTTTTGTCCAGAGAAAAATTTCCTCAAAACGCCACTTCGCCATTCATTAGAAATAATGTTCCTTTCCAACATACAAAGCAGACAATTCCTGACACCACAGAATTCCAGAAAAAATTGCTCTTGTTATTCTAAAAATGCACAGTGCACCATTCACCTCACCCTACGGAAAATATCGGCTTATCTCGTAGTCGTTTTTGGTTGGACGACTCAAAAAGTGCAATGTTTACGCAAAAAGCAAACCAAAATAGAGGTGAAACAGACTGAAAATAAAGAAAGAAAAATCGCATTACAAACAATATTTTGTGATTTGAACTTACTCATGAATGAAACCCTACCTAAAATGGCGAATCCTGTTGAAATAATACAATGGTAATGTACAACATTTGAACTTTCTATTATTTCAACTCACTAACAAGTTTCGATATTTATGCTTTCGCTCAAAAGGTAATTTGTATTATCTATATCTTAATCAAGACAAATCCCCACAGAATAGAACAGAATATTGTTGTTAATGCTACATCTCGCAATAGAAATGATTTTTTTGTGCCAGCTTGACCTGTCAGAATGATGTTGTGTCCCTCCAGAATCCTTTCCTCAGCAAACATTTGGTCACTAGTGAAAGAAGCCTTAATTCTTGATGTAGACACAATCCGTAGTAAAAATTTTTGTCCAATCAAATGACACGAACGCAACCGAAGATTTCCGTAGAATCCGTAGGGTGAGGTGAATGGTGCACTGTGCGTTTTAAGAAAAACAAGAGCAATTTTCTCTGGAATACTGTGGTGTCAGGAATTGTCTGCTCTGGATGTTGTAAAGGGACACTATTTCTAATTAACTGTGAAGTGGTGTTTTGAGGAAAATTCGTTCTGGACAAGAAAAACAACGAAACACTGGACCGTGTTGAAGTAAAGTGCTCTATCATTATTTATTATCCTATAGAAGATTCTGATACTATACCTTCAAATATTGTTGATCAGTAGCCAGTGGTACATATGTATAAATATAAAAACAAATAAATATATATTACATAGAAAAGGCAAGCTATCACAGATATGTACATTGTGGCACAGAACTATATCACACTGATTAGGAGCAGCTCAATCCACAAGAACGAACCTTCATCCCAAAAGGCGAAAAAACAAAATGATGAAGGATGTTCACAGACAAGCTAATCATATAACAAGTCAAAAATGGAGCAGTGATCAAGAAAGATCATAAACGTTGAATTTCCCCAAGACAGCTTGAAAACATCAACTGAAATGTGTATCTTTACAGTAGAAAAAGCATGATAGCGCAGTGGTTAGTGCACTGGCCTTGTGCTATAGATCCTGGACTTGATCACTGCTCCATTTGTATCTTTGGCTGGGATGGTGTTAATTCATGTCTTTTGAATCCGGCCATTAACTGGAGTGTCCCTTTGTAGGGAGAGACATCCCGAGTGCAGGTTAAAGATCTACAGAGGCAGTATTGCTCCTTAGTAGTCCATCCTGCAAAGCCAGCTCCCTACAACTGATGGTAGTAATGGTAGGAAAAAAAAAAAAGTCTTAGGAAGGGGATGGGTGGGTCTTGATCAGTCTGATCAGGGTATCCTTCAGCTGTTCATGCATTCCACAGTATTCAAGGCAGCAAGAGCTATAAGCTTTTTGGACAGATTCTTCAAAAAAACATTCTTTAAAATAATAATGCCCGGGCGAGCAGGCGGGTGTCGGGCATCGTCTGAGGTTTACCGTTTAATTAACCTTTTTGAAAAACCTATGGCATTTTTCTTGTTTAATTTATTTTTTTGTTTTGCTTTTTCATTTCAATCTGAATTGGTTACAGTGCTGTGTAGGATGAATTTCATTTACCAAAAGCATGCCGCATACAGCAGAGGGAGATATCCTGATCACAAATCTTAAGATCCTCAGAAGCTTCAGCTGAAGACTGGAAGCTGGGAGTGCTTACCAATCTGGAAGTAGGTCTTTCCCATACAAATTATGAGTTGAGCCATGGGAAAAGAGCATACATGCCATATCTCACACTGAGACTTTATCTTACAGAATTTGGCCCATCTGGAAGCCAGTTCCCATAAGATTTTTCAAATCTCACAGAATCTTAGACCATCTTACAACATCTAATGGAGAAATTTATAGAATATTGCACTTTGTTGTCTCAACCATGAGCTTGTTCATTTAATATATAGGCTTTTGACTATTTTGGTAGAGCTTCCAAGCATTTTTGTTAAAAGCTCACAGAATTTAATTAAAGCTCCCTTAAAAATTGGCCAAACCTCACAGATTTAAGTCCTTAGCTTATAGCATTTATGAAGGAGGTGTTATAGCATGTGCAAACAGCAAAGGATCAGGCAAACTTCAGCATCCATGCAGTCTTGGCAGAACCTATGCTGTTAGCTCACATAAGCTGTAGGTCAAGGGGAAGCTTCAGCCAAAGAACTAGACATAGATTTGCCAATTGGCTGGGTATGATGCGCATTGAGAGAATAATTTGATAGAAAGTCTGAAGAGCCTTATTCTTGTGATGTGGCTCATATGATTGTTGACCATGTCCAGTTCAGTTCCACACTTTCCCACCAGTGATGATTCTGTGCTTTAACACTTAGCACTCTGGGCATTATGAAAACATGCCCATTCAAACATAGAAAATTTCACTCCAAAAACTGAAAATTTTCAGATAAAAAACTCTAATATTTTTCATATTTCTGCTCAAAACATAAATTGTGGGTACTCTTTAGAACTGCTTGGTGAGGCAGTTCTAACAAGTACCCTCAGTCTATGTTTTGGAGCAAAAGTAAGAAAAATAATGTATACCTTGTAAATCCCAATTTTACTATAAAAAAAAGTAGGGTTTAAGGGGGTCAACATTATATAGGCATGTTTTCTTGATAAACATTTCAGCAGGTGACATTTTGGAATATTTTTCTTATTTTTCCCAGAAAAACAGGTTTTGACATTTCATGCAAATTCTGGGAAAAGTAAGAAAAATATCATCAATTTGTCTCCTGCTGAATATGCCCAGAGTGTGGTAAAAGTTAATTTTACAAAGAAAAATTAGTATTGATTTTTCAGACCAATTTTTCTGTACATGTATTAATCTTTACCACTCTGTGGACCAACTCAGTAGACAGAAAGTACTTTTTCTGATTTTTTTTTTTTCACAGAAAATAGACTTCTAAATTCTATTTACAAATGCGTTCTTTATGATGGAAGATAATTTGCTCCAAATGTCAGCCCTGTCTTAAGGGAATAATAAGAAAAAATGTATAAAGGTTTTGCTGTTAAGTGGCATGATCATTTGTCTAAATAATGGGTAGGTTTTGCTGTTAAGTGGCATGATCATTTGTCTAAATAATGGGTTTTCTGTTTTTATAGTGGTGGAGTCGGCAAATATTGAAAGCTTGAAGCCGAAGATGAAAGCTAAGGTCAGCTCTGACAGTCCCAGGGAAGATATAACACATTGGTTAATGAAGTCTGAACCCGAATCAAGGTTTGAGAAGGGTGTTGATGTAAAGGTTAGTGCAGATCTAGTTCAGAAGGGCAGCCAGGTAAATAGTTCTCCTATTTCTTCATGAAAACATTGGTACATGTAGGACTACTAACAGAGCTACCTCACATGAAAACCCCCAATTAGAGCTGTCATTGATAGGAACTTTTTCATATCTATATATCAGTAGTAAATATCATAACATATCGATATGTCGAAACATTAATGTTTATTGCTTTAGCTTGCCTCCCTGGCTCAGTTAGGTTCTTGTCCGCCCCTGCCAGGTGGGCACCTTCTTTCAAGGATGTTGATCATGAAATTTTCTACGGTCATTCTATCCCTTCCTCTGATTCAAGAAGGGTAGTTGTCAGTTTCTGGTGAAAGAATGTGCACAATACTGGTTAACCACTTAGAGGACCACAGTAGAGTCTGAACTAAAGTTAACACCCTCTATGCACACCATGTGCACCTGAAGTGCACTTTTCCTTATTATTCTTTATGTAACCACAACACATGAAAACCATCTGGAAGAAGTTCAAGGAGCTTCACCAGTTCTGTCTTCCCGCCACCTCTTTTTCAAGACCTGTAGCCGTGTGTACAGCTTGTGTGCAGAGTGCAATGCTCCATGCCAGTGAGACTTGGCTATTGACAAAGCCAAACCTCCAACGTCTGCAGTGAAATGACAGGACAATGATCAGACAGAGCTGCAATGTCAAGCTGCAAGACATTGTCACCACCAGATCCAGTGAACTACTTGCTCAGCTTGGCATTAAAGCTCTTGACCTCATTCTGAAGGAGAGAAGGCTCCGGTGGTATGGGCATGTGGAACACTCCAATGGTGCAATCACGACAGCCTTTGACATACAGGTTGATGGAAAGCGTTGGCCTGGGAGGCCCAAGATGACATGGAAGCAGCTGACAGAGAGGGATTGCAGAGAGTGGAAGCTCTCGGCTGTCGACCTTCATAACAGATATACCTGGAGATCTGGTGTGAGTTCTGCCATGTGTGCAGCAAGCCAGCTACCTGGAAGGGGGCCCCACTGATGTGGATATTGCCCCCGTACCTGCACATTTATCAAAAATCCAATGATGATGATGATGATATGTGTTGTGCACCTCCGGTGCCCAACAAGTGCACTTTTGTGTAAACATTAGTTCAGACTCTACTGTAAGCCTCCCCATTAAACGTGTGGTTTTGTAAACTGACCATGCTCCAAATGACTGTATTGGGTTGACTGGGCTGTAAACCCTTAGCACAAACAAATTTATTATTTAATAAGTAATTTCTAATGTAAACCTATCAATGTCACTAAATTGTGTATCAATACAGTATCAAAGGGTAAAAAAATATTGATTTATCGAGATTGCTAAATTATGTGACAGCCCTACCTACAGTGCATGCTTTCCTGGAGAAGTAAGAAAATTTCAACACTTTCATTGAAAAAAGTTTTACCTAGAGGTATGGTAAACGCAGCATTTACAGGAGTCAGGAGGCTAAATTGCCTTCTGTTCTTCCAGCATGGCCTTCTACATAAAGCCTTTAGGCCAAAAAAACAATACACGTAGTTGTCTTTCAGGTTTGACTGTGAACTTTTTTTTTCATGTTCTTAAAAAAAAAAAAAAAAAAAAGAAAAGAAAAAATAAAGTGTGAGGTGCTCCTTTTGTTATTAGCTCACCTGAGCACGAAGTGCTCATGGTGAGCTATTGTGGTCAGTCAATGTCCGTCGTCCGTCGTCCGTCGTGCGGCGTCAACAATTGCTTTAAAAGCCTACTCCTCCTGTACCCCTGGGCCAATTGACTTGATACTTGGTAGGAAGCATCAGGGTGACTTGTAGATCAAAAATAGCTAAAATCGTTCCGATCGGATATCCAAGATGGCCGCCATGGCCGCCATCTTGAAAATCTATTTTTCGCTTCTTCTCCTGAACCGAAAGGCCAATTGACTCCAAACTTGCTAGGAACCATCAGGGTGACTTATAGATAAAAAATAGCTAAAATCGTGCCGATCGGAAATCCAAGATGGCCGCCATGGCCGCCATCTTGAAAATCTATTTTTCGCTTCTTCTCCTGAACCGAAAAGCCATTTGACTCCAAACTTGCTAGGAAGCATCAGGGTGACTTGTAGATCAAAAATAGCTAAAATCGTGCCGATCGGAAATCCAAGATGGCCACCATGGCCGCCATCTTGAAAATCTATTTTTCGCTTCTTCTCCTGAACCGAAAGGCCAATTGACTTCAAACTTGCTAGGAAGCATCAGGGTGACTTGTAGATCAAAAGTAGCTAAAATCGTGCCGATCGGAAATCCATGGCGGCCATCTTGAAAATCTATTGTTTGCTTCTTCTCCTGAACAGAAAGGCCAATTGACTCCAAACTTGCTTGGAAGCATCAGGATGACTTGTAGATCAAAAATAGCTAAAATCGTGCCGATCGGAAATCCAAGATGGCCGCCATGGCTGCCATCTTGAAAATCTATTTTTCGCTTCTTCTCCTAAACCCAAAAGCCTATTGACTCCAAACTTGGTAGGAGGCATTGGGGTGACTTATAGATCAAAAATAGCTAAAATCCTGCCTATTGGAAATCCAAATTGGCCGCCATGGCAGCCATCTTGAAAATCTATTTTTCGCTTCTTCTCCTGAACCGAAAGGCCAGTTGACTCCAAACTTGGTAGGAAGCATCGGGGTGACTTGTAGATCAAAAATAGCTAAAATCATGCCGATCATAAAACCAGGATGGGCGCCATGGCAGCCATCTTGAAAATCTATTTTTCGCTTCTTCTCCTGAACCAAAAGGCCAGTTGACTCGAAACTTGGTAGGAAGCATTTGGGTGACTTGTAGAACAAAAATAGCTAAAAATCATGCCGATCGTAAATCCAAGATGGCCGCCATGGCAGCTATCTTGAAAATCTATTTTTCGCTTCTTCTCCTAAACCCAAAAGTCACTTAACTCGAAACTTAGTAGGAAGCATCAGGGTGACTTGGTAGATCAAATATAGCTAAAATCGTTCTGATCAGAAATCCCAGATGGCCACCATGGTCGCCATCTTGAAAATCTATATTTGGCTTCTGCTCCTGCACCGAAAGGCCAATTGACTCCAAACTTCGTAGGAGACATTTGGGTGACTTGTAGATCAAAAAAAAGCTAAAATTGTGCTAACCGGATATCCAAGATGGCCACCATGGCAGCCATCTTGAAAATCTATTTTTCGCCTCTTCTCCTGAACTGAAAGGCCAGTTGACTTGAAACTTGGTAGGAAGCATTGGGGTGACTCGTAGATCAAAAATAGCTAAAATTGTGCCGATCGTAAATCTAAGCTGGCTGCCATTTAGAGTTTGTTCAAATGATCATGCTCAATTGACTGGCATGCCATATATCTTCTTCAAAGTAAAGAACTGCTTAAATGATGATCTTTTCATTAGTTGCGATGACAGGATTGGAAAAATGTTGCATAACATCTGCGTATCTGCAGTGGCTATGTCACTCAGGTGAGCGACCCGTGGCCCGTGGGCCTCTTGTTTTTATTGTGTTATTTTTATACCAAAAAACATGATCTTGTGGATCTCAATGGAATCGCCTCCCCAAAGCAATTTCCTTGTGCACCTACAAGAAAGGTTATGGTGACTACATAATGAAAATGGTCTTTATCAGGAACTGTATGAATAGATGCTACATTCACATGCACACACACACACACACACACACACACACACACACACACACACATTTGCAAAAGGAAGTGATTTAAATGAATACCTACTGTATATGTTTTCATCATGAAAAAACACTATATAATTTTGACCCCATTAAACCCCACTTTTGCCGGCCTCGGTGGCTCAGTTGGATGCGCCGTCCGACTGGAGACCAGGGGGTCGCGGGTTCAACCCCGCAGAGGTCGGCAACATTCTTTCGTGGAGATTGATCATGAAATATTTTCTACGGTCATTCTCCCCCTTCCGCTGATTCAGGAAGGGCAGTTGTCAGTTTCTGGCGAAAGAATGTGCACAATACTGGTTAACCGCTTAGAGGACTAAGCCTGCCCAGTAAACGTGTGATTAGGTAAACTGACCGCGCTCGACATGACCCCAGTGGGTTGACTGGGCCGTAAAACCTCAACACAAACAAACCCCACTTTTATTGGGTAAAACTGGGGTATACATTATTTTTCTTATTTCTGCTGAAAAACATAGATTGTGGGTACTCATTAGAACTGCCTCACTGAGGCAGTTCTAATGAGTACCCACAATCTATGTTTTGAGCAGAAATAAGAAAAATATCAGAATTTTTTTGAAATTTTTGGTGGTAAAATTTTCAACATATTTGAATAGGCGTGTTTTCGTTATGTTCATGGAGAAATAGAGCGACATAACAGCTCAGATAAAGGGGTATTTAGGAAGTAATTTGTTACTTTTGCACCAAAACACGACCTGTAAGTACTCAGCTGGAAACAATATCCTAAATTAGTGTCAGCACCTTATCCTGAGCTGTGAAGCGTAGTTACCCCTCTTACTTGGAGGAATTTTACACTTAGTTTGTCTTGCAGTTTGGCATAGAAGATTTAAAGGCATGTACAAAACAGACAGCCTGCTGGGATGGTGTCAGAAATTATCAGGTAGATCTATACTTTTAACATTTTTTAAGGAGAAAGGATACACTTTGAGGGGAGGCAACTCTGACAAAGATGTTTTGCTTTTTCTTTGAACAGGGGTCTACTCTAAAAGGAAAGACTTTGCTCCCCAGTGGGAGCAAATTCTTTCCTTTTAGAGGAGACCCCTTTCAGAAGTAGGCTTGATGTGCTTGAACTCAAAAATTGTCTTCCATGTAACTAATGGTTAAAAATCTACCGAGTGTATCCAGTCATCTTAAATGGGAGTGGTCGTACACTGAATTTTTTGATAATCTTGGATAAACTTGGTGACAGTTTTGAACAAATGAGCCACTTCATGATAAAACCAACAAAGGATGCGAGCCCAGCAAAGACTCAGATCAGCCTGGACTCCACCCAGTCTGATCAGATTCTTTGCTGTGTGCTCAGTGAGTAACTAATGACCAAGCTTTCTTCGTGCGGACAGTGAAGACTGATCAGACCATGCATTCAGAATAAATACCATAGTTTACAAAGCATTTTTCACATTGTGTCATGATTACTGTCTCTCTTTACTCTGTCCATCTATGAACATGTGTGTATACATGTATGCGTGTGTCAGCAGTAATATTAAACAACATCTCCAAAAATCAAAGAAGCAATTTTAATTTTATTAGGTAGAAATGTTGCATGGTAACCAGAATTAAAGTTTATGCCTTTTATGCATATAGACCATGTCCATGGCAACTGAAAGGTCTCTTAAACTTGTATTGGAAAAGTGATTTAGCATCATTTGCTCCAAAGCTTATGAAGCTATCTGAATTACACTTGACAGTAATAGTCCTTGAGTGATCCTTTACCAAAATTATGTTTTTATGCCTATGAAATGAGACAGCGCACAACAAAACCTGCAATAAAACTTCTGCGACCAGCAAAGACTCAGATCAGCCTGTGCATCCTCTCAGTCTGATCAGAGTCTTTGCTGATCGCATGTACCTTCTACAGCCACTGGGCTATTCAGAGAGTGATAAACGAGAACCCTTGCCATACTGGGTGGATGTACAGGCTGATTTGAGCCTTTGCTGGTCACACAGGTCTTATTGTAGGTTTTGTCATGTGCCGGCTAAAATATTTTGTGTGTCGGCATAATTCTAGATATTAAGATGCTTTTTTTTACAACCAGAAAGTATTCATATTTTTTTGTCTTCACAAAACATATGATGTGGATATTTATCTTAGTGCCTCAATGAGGCACTTCTTATGAGTACCCACACCATATGTTTTCATGGAGAAAATAAGAAAAAATATTTACCCCTTTAATCTAGAGCTATGGTGTGTGGGTGTTTATGTGCATATTAGCTTGCATATTAACTTCAGCCTGTCAGAATTAAATATTTTCAGACAATAAAATAAAATGAGGCAGAGGAATTGTTAAATTAGAAGGAGTACTTGTTTTAATTATGGGATAATTTTCTCCAAATCTTCATAAAAATATATGCTGTGGGTACACATTAGAAGTGCCACACTGAGGTGCTTCTAATGAGTTCCCACAACATAAGTTTTTATGGAGAAATAAGAAAAAATATCCCAGAATTATCACTAAAAACTCCTCCTTAACAATTCCTCTGGGAAAGATTGTTATTTTTACCGGAATTGTTATTTTTACTGGAAATCTCAGTATGACATCTCTATAGGGGACATAATTTCCTTTGTTCTTAGTTGATATGTGAGAATACACCTTTTGACATGTACCAATGATGACTCAAGTCAGCTTGCACATCTCGCAGTCTGGTCAGTCTTCATTGTCCGCATGAAGAAACTTTCCGTACTTGGCTATCCAAAATGTGCATAGTGAATATTCTGATCAGGTGGTACCAATACGCAGGCTTATCTGAATCTTTGTTGGGTACAGATATTGGCTTACAGTTGGGCAAGGCTTGCTATCCTTGTAGCAGGTAAGGGTAAAGGGGAATGTTTGAACTCTTCTGTTTCTTCCTTTTCATTCCTGTTCCTCTTTCTTCCCTATCTCTCTCTTTCATCTCCTCTACTATCTCTTCTATCTCTTTTCTCCCTTTCTCTGGAAGACTACACAAAATAACACACAAGGGTTGATGTGTCATTAAACCCAACAATCAGTCAATCAATTGTTTGATGCATACCGGTATGTCCAAAGCTACCTTTTCTGATGTTGAGGTTCATGTATAGAGGTTAATGCACCCTGAGTTCAAAATACAGGAAATATTTTCCAAGAAATTTGCAAATCTGATAAACAAATGAGTGCATAGCATGAGTTTGTTTATAAGAATTGCGAGTCTTGAGGGAAATATTACCTGTATTTTAAACTCAGTGTGTATTAACTTATCATGACATCATAAAAATGATTTTTTTTCTTCAGAATCTGCTCTTTCGAATGACGTCAATAAGGCTTGCGATATTACATATCTACACTCGTGACATGGCATGATAGGGTTCTAAGGAAATATTTTCTCCTGGGAATTATAAATTATATTTCCCGTAGAATTACTAAACATAGCTTCAGATATGTAATATATAGATGTTATGTTTCATATCTTTAAGGTTTATTTATTTTAAAGGCCAGAAATTTTATGAAGGATCATATGAGGACAGGACACAAGGTGTTTTTCTACCACAGTAATACCAAAGAACCTGGGATAGCTGGATTATGTAGAGTAAGTGCAAATTTGTTAGATTTTGGGAATGTGGAATACATATACTGTTCCTGATTTCTAAAACAACTGATATTTTTGTTGACTCATCAATTATCCTCTGACAGAGGACCAGACAAAAGAAGTATCTAGATAAAAGTTTTTTTTGTTTTGTTATTTTTGAACCAAAACATATCCTCCGTGTTTACTCTAAATATTGGGACACCTTTAAAAGTCATTACCTTCTCTTAGAATTTGAACAAGGCTCTTTTACTATCTGTTGATGTGTCTAAAAACTGCTGGATGAGTGGCAAACAGTGTAGACCCTGATCAGATGCTGCATTCTGCAGCATCTGATCTGGGTCTATACTGTTTGCCCAGGTCTGTCTGTCCTAATACTTGGGGTTATTATAGTAGTTGGTACTCACGGAGTACTCACAAGATATGTTTTGGTGCAAAAATGACAAAAATTTACGTGTTTTTTTTGTTTTTGTTTTTTTCTGGACCTTTGCACCAGGTCTTGCTAAATATATATATATATGTATGTATATGATTGCTTTGCATTGTTTGACACTGATCTGCAATTTGATCAGAGCCTGCATTGTTTGCTCTTCTATCACAACAACATCTTAGGTAGTCAAATGGACATGTTCAAATATAAATATAAACCATTATAAAGATTTCAGGTGTCTGGATATAATAGTTTAGGGTAACTTCATAATGTATTCCTTAGCATTACAAGATACAGTTCTATCAAAGTCACAGAACATATTTTCTAAAAAAAAAAAAAAAAAATGTATTGAAACTTTGAAAGTATCAGTGACAGCTGCAGACAACATTCTAAAATATACATATTCTTTTTATTTTTTTCTGAGAAAATAAGGTCATTTCATATGAATTGTCTTGTAGGCAGATAGTTCAAAACATGTACAAGACATTTAAAAAAAAAAAAAATGATTTGCTGAGCTGTTTTGAATGTATATCAATTTATTAAACCTTTCTTCAATAAAAAAAACAACGTCTGTTTTGAGGAATATGGAGCATTTAAAGCTCAAGTTTAAATTTGTATGTTTTCTAGGTTGTCAAAGAGAGTTACGTTGATCACACCCAGTTTGATCCAAAAGATCCCCACTATGATCCGTAAGTATTAGATCTGAGTCACAGAAAATTTATGCTGATTTCAGTGGTTGAAATAAGATTTTTTAAAGCACCACTTGGAGGGCAAATCCAGTCTGTATTTTTGAGCAGAAATAAAAATAATGTATGCCCCTGTAAATCTCAGTTTTACTATATAAAAGGGGGTCAAAATTATATACATGTAGATATGTTTTGTGATTTTATCCAAAGTATTGGGACCGATAGGTCACTATGACTTTCTTAAATATGGTTCAGTGAAAAAGTACTGCATTTCTTGTCATTACGAAAACACGCCTATACAAATATATAGAAAATTTCATCTCCAAAAACTGAAAATTTTCAGATGAAAAACTCTGATATTTTTCCTATTTCAGCTCAAAACATAGATTATGGGTACTCATTAGAACCGCCTCAATGAGGCGGTATAATGAGTAATCACAATCTATGTTTTTGAGCAGAAATAAGAAAATAATATATACCCCTGTAAACCCCAGTTTTACTATATAAAAGTGGGGTTTGAGGGGGTAAAAATATATAGGCATGTTTTCGTGATGTCCACAAGAAAGTAAGTTGAGGGTAACCACAAGCAGTGCCTAACTGTCAGAAACTTTTCTAATGATGTTGACTACATATCTGGTATGTTTTCATGGAAATGCAAGATTTTTTTTCTTGATACCAGGGTTGCAAGTTCAAGTCTGTTTTACCACATAACTATCATGAAATCATTTTTATGGTCATTCTCCCCCCTCAGCAGATTGAAAAAAGGCAGTTGTAAGTTACTGGTGAAAGTGCACAAGTACTAGTTAACCACTCTGAGGGCTAAGCCTGCCCTGGAAAAGTGTGATTAGGTAAACTGGACAGCTTGATAATACCTTAACAGTGTTGACTGGGCCTTAAAACTCCAACTTAACATTATTTTCAAACCAGTATAATTCTATTGACCTTGACATGGCTTGTACTGATATGTTCTGTTTGCAGAAAAGCTACAAAAGACAATCCTCGTTGGTATATGGTAGATGTGCAGTATGAGAGAATGATGAAGAAATATATACCCCTGTCCCAGCTGAAGGCTCTCCATCAGGAGCATAAGGGTAGTGGAGGACCTCTCAGAAACTTGGCGTTATTTACAAAGGCCAGGCTTTCTGTTCAGCCAATTACTACAGGTACTATTTGAACCGTGCCACATGAAAAATTGTTTTTCAGCACAGGAGTTGTTTTGTGAGGGTGTAGGAATTTGGTGATAATTCTGGGATAACTGTTCTTGTTCCCCCTCACAAGTGAAAAATAACAATTTGACGTTTCAGATTATTTTGGTTTTCTTGATTGTTTCCCTAACAGATGCCAATCCCACTTCGTTCTTTTTACCACTGTCCGCATGTTCCAACAATTGGGGTTTAGGGGCTACGTCTCATTGTAAATTTCCATAGGGTTTTAAGGCCTAGAAACGCCTTAACCCAAAGGTTTATAATGTATCTAAACGGAATAAAGCATAATGTGGCTACAGAATTGAACCCCCAAACCCTAAATGTTGGCTCGTCCGGTCCTTCTGTCCTGTCCGTCCCGTACTTAACACAAATGGTTTCCGTGCAATATCTTTTGAAAAGATGGGTGCATTGGATTGAAATTTTATACACAGGTATATAATCATAAAATGTAGGTCAAGTTCGATTTAGGGTAAAATCCACCAATTATTTTGGGAGTTATGGCCCTTTTTCAACTTTGAAAAATTTTCAACTTTAAAAAATGGTTTCCGTTCGGTATCTTTTGAAAAGATTAGTATCTTGGATTCAAATTTTACACACATATATATAATCATAAAATGTAGGCCAAGTTCAATTTAGGGTAAAATCCACATATTATTTTTGGAGTTATGGCCCTTTTTCAACTTGGAAAAATGGTTTCTGTTCCGTAACTATTGAAAAGATTAGTATTGGATTCATATATTATACACAAGCATATAATTATAAAATATAAGTCAAGTTCGATTTAGGGTAAAATCCACCAATTATTTTTGGAGTTACGGCCCTTTTTCAACGTTGAAAAATAGTTCCCTTTTGACATCTTTTGAAAACATTAGTGTATTGGATTCATATCAAATACACAGATATATAATCATAAAATAGAGGTCAAATTCGATTTAGGGTAAAATCCACCCATTATTATGGGAGTTATGGCCCTTTTTCACCTTCAAAAAATTTCGATATTTTTTTTAAAAAAGATTGGTGTATTGGATTCATATTTTATACACAGGTATATAATCATAAAATGTAGGTCAGAACATTAAAAAATAGTTTCCTTTTGATATCTTTTGAAAACATTAGTGTATTGGATTCATATTAAATACACAGATATATAATCATAAAATAGAGGTCAAATTCGATTTAGGGTAAAATCCACCCATAATTATTGGAGTTACAGCCCTTTTTTTCACCTTCAAAAAATTTCTTTTCGATATTTTTTTTAATAAAGATTGGTGTATTGGATTTATATTTTATACACAGGTATATAATCATAAAATGTAGGTCAGATTTGATTTAGGGTAAAATCTGATTCTGATAGTGGACAGCATGCCTTGATCAGATAACAGGGAGCCTCAGGCTGATATGGGCCAGTCCTGTTTGTAGACTTCATTTAGAGTGGTCACTAGGGTGGACACAAGTACATGGACAAACAAATGGACGTAAACTTACATGCCTTAGTCACCAGTGCTGATGCAGGTACAACAAAAAATAGTTGTTAACCTTTATATTTGAGCATAAACAAAGATATATTGCAAGGTGTTCAGAAAGCTTACTAAACTTTGAAATAAGTAGAACTTCGCTGAAGTTTATGTCAAACCTACATACTTAACTGTGAAAACAAGCACCAGAACAGTGCGAGTTGTCATCCTTGTTTAGCTCAAGGAGAATAAGCAATCAGTGAAGTAAAACTAACTGTGAAGTTTTACAGTTTGTAGACTTCACAAAAACTTAGCACCTTAAGGAGTTTTCACTGTTTTAAAAAAAAACGGGTGTTAATATTTTGATGCAGTCTCTTTCGATTCTATTCTTTTTATCTGTTGCAGAAGAGTGGGACTTCATTATGTCTTTGGAGAATCAGTGATGTGGATTTTCATAGTCAAGAATATTCACCAACAGTATTCCATTGAACTACATACCTCTGTTGTGACAGATGCAGGACATCTGTAAATGGAAAATGGATGACAATTATGTTATTATGAAGAAACAGGTGTTCAATGTGTGAAAAAGATTTTATTTGTAGAAGCCTAATGTCACCACGTTTTTGACCCTATAGGTGACACAGTTTCATGACCTAGATCTCCTTATGACATATTTTGAGCATTTTTCACAGGAACTTGATGCCTATTGTCCACCATCAACAGTTTGCTTGTGAACACAATAGAGGCTGCATTTTTCACCAGTTCTTTTTGAAACTTCCTCAGAATATTTATCTCAATAAAATCTAGGTCAGGTTTGGAACTAGTAAAAATAAAAAAAAACTAGGTCATTTGGTCAGATCTTAGAAAAAACATTGTGTACAAAAATGTATGACTTGTACACAAAAGAAAATAATTTTTTGAGTATGACTTTTGGGCATATTGTTTTTGGTGCGGTTACTGGTTACACTGTTACTAGTTTCTTCATACAGTGACCCCTCGTTACAATGACAGCATTTGTTCCCAAAGATGTTGCCATTAAACTAAATTTGCTGTTGTACAGAATAATTTATGGGCAGATTGATAATTAAGAACGATCTTGTTTTGTTCTTATTTCCTCATAGAACATGTTTTGGATATTTGTTAGAATTGCCTCAGTGTGGCGATTCTAACAAATATCCAAAGCTTATGTTTCTTTAAGGTATTAAATACAATATTCTTGCATAATTTTTGACTAATTGTTACCTCTTTAGCGAAGGTTTCATGACAGTCAAATTGTCATTATAACAAATTTTGTCGTTGTATAGAGTGTCGGTATAAAGAGGGCTGTCTGTATATTCCTTGTAACAATCAGACCACCCGCATCTTATTTATGCAATACATTATATGTATTGCTTGTTATGTCTCAACATTTCTTTCAACATTGACCTATTAGTATGAAGATTAGCTGGACTCTTCTGTTGGGTCGACAGTTGGATCCATTTATCTTACCACGACTGCCCTCTTTGGCCTCTGCTGTGGGTCTGCTCGCTCAAAAAGATCCATTTTATGGGATATTAACTTACGGAATAATGAGTTAAACGTTTACCCTGCTGAATTAAATACAAAAAACCTGTCATAGTGGCCACCTCTGTTAAGCAAGCAATCTGTTTTAAGCAAGCCTGCATTCTTTTCCTGAAAAAGGCAATTGCATTAAAACTCACCTGTATTAAGCAAGCACATTTTGATTATCCCATAGGTGCTTGCTTAATACAAGTTGATCTTTTTTTTTTTTTTTTTATTCCCCAAAAATTAGTTGTCTTAATATATTTGCTCTAAAGCTGTGCCTAAGCAACAGTGTATATGCAGAATGCAACATCCGATCTGGATATGCACTGTCTGCTATTCAGCCAGCATCACTTTAGATACACCACTTAGTATGGTCAAATGGTCTGTGTCAGTTTTCGGTATCAATATATAACCCATTAAAGACTGAATAAACTCTCTCTCACTATATATTGGGAGAATCCATTTTTGATTTTAGGTATGTCAAGCTATATGATGTAAATATTCCTAAAGAAAAACGGTTGATCTATTTGCAAACAGTGGAGACCCTACCCAGACACCGTGTTTTGGCATCTGATCTGGGTCTGCACTGTTTGCCAGTTACCCGTTTAGGGGTCACCTGTCTTCAGTGGATTCAGGTGTCTGAACTTTTAGGGTAAACACTGTATTCGTTCAAGAAAATACTCTAAAGCTTGACAGTTATGTCAGCCTTTTCCTGGAGACACGATTCACAAGAAATGTCAAACACTTTTTGACAGTGAAAAATAAGAAAAAAACAAGAAATGTCAATAAGCAGTGCTTATTAAATTACCTCGCTTAGAAACCAAAATGTAATGGACGGACATACAGACTGACAACATGAAAACAGTTTGCAGGGGTATGAAAAACAAGAGCTATCATCAGACAGCAAGTCTCGTTTGAATAGGTGGGGAAGTGGGTTGGGTGTATTGCTGAATAAAACTTTGACATATCTATCATCACACCAAATATAAACCAAATCTATCATATGGTCTGGAAAATGTGAGCTGTTAAAAACTGTAACATAAAAGTTCCAAGTCCATGTCATTGAGCTTAAGGTCATCATTACGAAAACACGCCTATTCAAAAATAAAGAGACAGTTTCACCTCTAAAAACTGAAAATTGTCGATAAAAAAAAACTGATATTTTTCATATTTGTGCTCAAAAACATAGATTGTGGGTACTCGTTAGATCCGCCTTGGCGAGGTGGTTCTGACGAGTACACACAATTATGTTTTTGAGCAGAAATAAGAAAAAATAATATATACCCCTGTAAACCCCAGTTTTATTATACAAAAGTGGGGTTTAAGGTGGGTCAAAATTATATAGGCATGTTTTTGTGATGGGCAAGGGCGAGGGTATTGCAGAATTAAACATTGGACCTCTATCTATCATCATACCAACCATCATATGGTCTGGAAAGTGTGTGCAAATAAAAATTTAAGTCAAAAGTTTGACATAAAAAGTTCTAAGTCCATGACTGACCTGAAGGTCATAGGTGCTGATGAGAGTATTGCTGAACATAACTTTGGACTGATATCTATCATCCAAATCCATCAAATAGTCTGGAATATATGAACTGTCGTCAGCTGTAATGATACATTTTAACATTTAAGATCTATGTGACCTTGACCATAAGGCCATGGGCAATTCTGGTATGAGGGGGTGGGGGGGGGGGGAGGTATTGCTGAATAAAACTTTAGTCCTATATTCTATCATCATACAAACTATAAACCTAGTCCGTCGTGTGGTCTGGAAAATATGAGCTGTTAAAATTTTAACACAAAACTTCAGCATTCAAGTTGAAAGTCCATGACCTTGACCTTAAGTTCTTAGGCATGGTTGTGTGTATTGCTGAATAAAACTTGGGAACTATATCTTGGAGGTTGGTGTAACTATACTTACCATAACATTGGAACAAGCCAACTAAGCTACCTATTAATGTCTAAAAGTACTGACTAAATGCAGACAGTAGAGCTGGGTCTACACTGCTTGTTCAGGCCAAATACTCAGGCCGGCCTCGGTGGCTCAGTTGGATGTGCCGTCTGACTGGAGACCAGGTTGTGGGTTCAACCCCCCGCCAAGGTTGGCAACATTCTTTCGTGGAGATTGATCATGAAATATTTTCTACGGTCATTCTCTCCCTTCAGCTGATTCGAGAAGGGCAGTTGTCAGTTTCTGGTGAAAAAATGTGCACAATACTGGTTAACCACCTGGAGGACTAAGCCTGCCCAGTAAACGTGTGGTTAGGTAAACAGACCACGCTCGACATGACCCCATTGGGTTGACTGGGCCGTGAAACCTCAACACAAACAAACAAACAAATACTCAGGGTAAATAAAGCATCTGCTACTTTTATGATGGGTGTACTAAGTATTAAATCTTAGAACGCCTACACAACAGCAGCAGACAACATTATACATAGGAGCTGTAACATTAGAAAACTTTTGCAAGTGCAACCAACAGAAGACTCTAATAAGCATGGACCCTGTTCAAAGCATCGTTAGCTTAACAAGAACATTAATGACAAACTTGTTAACTGTTGTATCTAAGGTAATTTTAAATACATTTTGCAAAGCAAGCTTTTTTTTTTTTCAGCAAAAAATACCAATGTATTTGTCATATTTTAAAGTAGAAATTTTAATGCCTTGTTAGCTAACAACTTTGTTAAGTTTTGAACAACTGGGCCCTGCAGTCAGATCAGTCTTTGTTGTCAGCATTAAGAAAATTCCCATCCTTGGCTATCCAAAATGTGCCCAGTTAAGATTCTGATCAGAGTTCACTAATGCACATGCTGATCTGAATCTTTGCTGGGCGCACCTGTCCAAAGATACATTTTCTTACGCTGTGGCTCATAGTATTCTTTTCAGAGAAAATAAATCTTAGCATTTCATGTGAATCATCTACTTCGCAGATGATTCACATGAAATGCCAAGCCTTGCTTTTTTCTGAAAAAAAAAAAACAAAAAACTTTTTGTCTGATGTAATTCTGAATGGTGTATTAATTAATGGTCAATTGCTGTCTATTTTTTTCATTTGAACTATTAGCTATCTAACCTCTGCTATGTCACAAAATGTTCCCCGGTCAGTATCCCAAATGTGTTTCAATATACCGTGTATTACAAAACATGCACTCATGAAATTACATTTCCAGAGAAAAAAGAGAGTTAAATGGAGTATTTACAATGAATCAAGATACCAATTATTTTACGTTAAAATTAAAGGGAAAGGCAACAATGATGAAGAATGTACCCGAGATGAACATTTTGATGCAAATCTGAGAAAGGTCTCAATAAGGAAATAAATGACATGTTAACATTTCAAAACCTTTATCAAATGCGCCACTATTTTGAATATGTAATGAATATTGAAAAAAAAAAGAGAAAACTTTCTGGCAGAAAACTGTGTGATTTTCAAGTTAAATAAGTAAACATCTATAGAAGAAGCTGTATACACAAATGTTGTGCCAACATATTGTTGGATAAACTATTTGTTTAGATTTTGCATACTTACTTAGGGCTTTATAACTCATTTAATATTGAAAATGGCAGCATCCATAATGGTACATTTGAAATCATTAGCCCTTTACAAATTTCTTCTTATCTGTTCATTATGAAAACACGCCTATTCAAATATATTGAAAATTTCATACAAAACCTGAAAGTTTTCAGATAAAAATTCTGATATTTTTTCATATTTCTGCTCAAAACATAATTATGGGTACCTGTTAGAACTGCCTCGGCAAGCCAGTTCTAACAAGTACCCACAATCTGTTTTTTTAGCAGAAATAAGAAAAATTATGTATACCTCTGTAAATCTCGGTTTTACTATATAGAAGTGGGATTTGTGATGTGGATTTTGATCACATTTGCATCAAAACGAATGGTTTGGTAAGATCTTTAATTTCAGATACAATCTTTATGAATGTTGCCTTTTCATTTAAGATGAATGAACACATCTCAAAGAAAGAATACTCTAATCTGAAGGTTTTTATGTCTTCCTTTTCAAAGGGAGACCACTCCTGTAGATAATAATTTACTCTCCAGGTGCATGAATTCAGTCACCCTTAAAGGAAAGACTTTGCTCCCTGCAGGAAGCAACTGATTTGTTCCCTTTTGAGAAGGGAGACTAATACTTCCTAGTCTTTCTTGGCGATGTATTCATTCCATTTAAGTCCAAAAAGTGAACATATACATAACACACTGAAATAGTATGAATATTTTAACAGCCATCATATTAACTGTTAAAGCACCAAGCAAATTTGCAGCAGGCAACAGTCTCATTTTTTTTTTTTTTTTTTTCAGAGAAAATAATTTAAGATGACATTGCATGTGAATTGTCAGCCTAGCAGAAAATTCACTTGAAATGTTGTTATATTTACTCTGAAAAATAAAAAAAATAACAAATTAGAATGTCATCTTTTGTTTTTTTTCATTTTTCAGAGAAAATAAGATGACATTTCAAGCAAATCATTTGCATAGCAGACAATTCGCATAAAATGTCTTATTTACTGATTTTTTTTTTCTAAAAAATCAGAATGTTGTCTGCTGCAGTCGTGATTGATGATTTAAAGGTTAAAAATATTTCCATATTGGTGTTTTTGTTCTCTAACAGTCTAATACACAATCCATGCCTGACTGACTGATACATGAATAAAACAGTAATTTGTGTTTGTCTGATGCACCAAATTAGCAACACATGCAGCACTTCATAGACATGAATATTTTCAGTTGTTTATTCACAAATAGTTATTTATCATACTTTAAAAGTATTACTTTTAAAGGGGAATGGATACCCATCAATTGAGGCAACTCTTTCAAAACTGTTTTGGCCCCCCACTTCTGGAAAGAAATTTACTCTAAAAGGAAAGAATTCCAGAAATTCTTTCTTTTTAGAACAAACCCCAGTTCCTATTTGGTTGCTGGTTCTATCTTTGTTTATTCTGATTTTGCCTTTTGTGACTCTATTTCCTTTCCTGCGCTGCACAGCAAGTGAAGTACAGGAAAAGAAACAGGAAGTGATAAAAGTTGCCTCCCTTGTCAAATATGGCAGACATTCTACCAAGTACATTAAGTCCCCTTAAATCCATATTACATCTCCCATCAATAATTCTTCTTGTATCACGTTTCGAAGAAACGTATGACTTTCTTTCTCAACAATTTAATAAATGAATGTGGTATAATTGTTCGTGAAATGTTCGCATATTTAAAGTAGTTGTATGGCTGGGCTATCACTTCCATCAAGGCATTTAGTAATTTTCTGTCCTGAAAGAATAAGAAATCCTAGTACATATTTAACCCTTAAAGCACAAAGAAAAAACTGAAGCAGACAACATTCTAAAATTTTATTTTGTTTTTCTAATTTTCAGAGAAAATAAGTTATTTTAAATGTGAATCTTTGCATGGCAGGCAATTCACATGCAATGTAATGTCTTGTTTTCTCCGAAAAATAATAATTAAAAAAATCTGTTACCTTGACATTTCATGTAAAGCTTTGGCAGGCAATTTACATGAAATGTCAAGTGAAAAAAAAAATGTTATCTGCTGCAGTTCTGATTGGGCCTTTAAGGGTTACTCTACTTAGGAATGAATATTTTGCAACTGAACAAGTATAGTTGGGGATCAAATGTTTGTCATATTACACATGGAGCATCAGAAAAATTAAGAAAATGTATCTGCCCTTAAACTTAGTCATTTTGTAGTGTTTCTATGCTTGATGAATACCCAGTACATTGTCCTTGAAACGACTGATACAAAGCTTTAAATCTGACAATTCTTAAATGAAAGTGTTTAAAAATCTCATTAAATCGTAAGATTATTTTCATTTTTGACACTAAAAGTTAAGGTAAAATTTGCAAAAAATCTTTTAGTCTTCCTCCATGTAACAAAATAAGTGGTATACATGTTTTCTAACAACAAAACTACTTATTTCAGTGAATTAAGAAATTTGAAAATTTCTATGACTTTGTTCTCAATTGCATCACGAAAACATGCCTATATAATATTGACCCCCTTAAACCCCACTTTTATATACAAATGAAGTAAAACTGGGGTTTACAGGGGGTATACATTATTTTTCTTATTTCTGCTCAAAAACATAGATTGTGGGTACTCGTTAGAACCGCCTTGGCGAGCAGAAATGTTTTGAGCAGAAATATGAAAGATTAGATTTTTTTATCTGAAAATTCTCAGTTTTTTGGAGGTGACATTTACACTATATTTGAATAGGCGTGTTTTCGTAATGAGAACCACTTTGTTTTTTGTGGGTTGGTGTAGACTTCAGTGTGTGCATAAGTGCATCATTTTTCTGAGAAAATAAATCAGCATAACATGTGAATTAACTGCCTTGCTGACAGTTCATATGAAATGTCAAACTATATTTTCTCAGAAAATAATATACCTTTAAGACGGACTGATGTTGAAATGAGCTGTATAATCTTCCATCTTGTACAATGTCTTCTATCAATCTATGATAATCAGCTGTAAAAGAGAGTGCAATATTGGTACTTTGCAAACCTTTAAAGTTTATACCAGAACAAATTTTGATATAAATCTATGTTTTTTGTCTGATAAACACTATTTCCAAATGAACTACAGATCATTCAAATTTGAGATAACATGCTCCCAAAAACTCATTATCAAGTATTATTGGAGAATATATTACTATGAAGCTAAGTTAGGCCAAAGAAGTCAACATTTGTCAATTACCTAGCAGCTAATATATGAAAACTTTGTGATATATGGTCACATGTTTATACTTTGTCATAGTAATAATATATTATTTCACAATAGGGTTTTAGTTACTTTAGAATGTCACTGTCAGAATATATGTTCATGAAACAATTTTGAGCGGAACAATTTCTTTTCAAATTAATGGTACAGAGAATGTATTTATCAAACAACAGTTAGAGAAACTTTGTCATCACGAAAACATGCCTATATAATTTTGACCCCCATAAACCCCACTTTTATATAGTAAAACTGGGGTTTACAGGGGTATACATTATTTTTCTTATTTTTGCTCGAAAACATAGATTGTGGGTACTCGTTAGAACTGCCTCCGTCTAATGAGTACCCACAATCTATGTTTAGAGCAGAAAATTGAAAAATATCAGAATTTTTATCTGAAAACTTTTAGTTTTTGGTGGTTAAATTTTCAATATATTTGAATAGGCGTGTTTTCGTAATGATAAGAAGAAAATAGTATAAATCATAAAGTCCTTTGACTGCCTGCTAGCATTCAATAATAAAAATTATAGCCATAACGAAAACATGCCCATTCAAATATACTGAAAATTTTACCACCAAAAATGAAAATTTTCAGATAAAAAGTTCTGATATATTTCATAATTCTGCTTATAACATAGATTGTGGGTACTTGTTAGAACCGCCTTGCCGAGGCGGTTCTAACGAGTACCCACAATCTATGTTTTGCCGAGGCGGTTCTAACGAGTACCCACAATCTATGTTTTTGAGCAGAAATAAGAAAATGTATACCCCTGTAAACCCCAGTTTTACTATATAAAAGTGGGGTTGAAGGGGGTCAAAATTATATAGGCATGTTTTCGTGATGACTGGTCAGCAACAACAATAACTAGACGAATGAAGGCTGATACATGTAACACTTGTGGTGCCTCAATGTGCATTGAGTGGTCAGGACCTTGATCAGTAGGATAATCTGCTCAAATTATCGCACAGACACAAGATTTTAATGTCTCAAGGGCCATAAATCAGAAGATCAGATGATAAAGAAATGGGTTTTCTGAAATAGAGTTTCCTAAGAAGAGAATTTGCATGAAATGTCAAAACCTTTTTTTCTAGGAAAAATAGAAATATTTCAAAATATTATATGCCGAAACTTTTACCAAGCATGCTATGCATTTAATAATGAATACGTACCATTGTAAGTAACAAATGGAATGGAAAAGCCTTTTGCTGTATTTTGCTGGTCAGATTGAAACTGAATCCAGAGACGTTTTGATCTTGCAGTGAAGGCTATTGGTCTATCTCCAGTTTCACAGGTCTCATAGGTTACTGTTGAAAATGGGTTTTCTGAAATAGAGTTTCCTTTTAACCATTGTCCTGCTGAACCCGGATATACTCTGCCTTTGCAAACAGTGAAGATCCAGATCAGTTGGCTCCTGAAGAAGCCACCTTATCTGGATCTGCACTGTTTGCCATTATGTATGTGAGTTTATAGCAATAATCCAGATCAAGTAATCTAATTGGCTGAAAATCTGAAGTAGGCGTGGCATCTTAATTTATTCAGCAGGACAAGGATTAACTGGGAGGTGGTGAGGGGATGGGAACATCAGAGGCTAGTTTGTGCGTCGGAGTGTCCATTGGTTTCAAATGAACATTTTTTTAGACTGATTCATTTCTCTTGTGGAAACATTGCTCAAACAATCACTAAATCTTCCTAACTTAAGTACTATTAACCTTTACCAGTCTCTGGACAAATTCAGAACAAATTTATTATATTTTACCCAGAAAACATGGATTTGACAACCCGTTTTCTGGGAAAAACAAGAAAAAAACATTTCGGTATGTCTTCTGCTGAAAGTTCTACCCAGCATGCTAACATCAATGTAGACATGCCGATTTACATAATACTTTGCCTTTATTTAAATTTATGATACATATAACAGACAGCACCGAGAAAAATCAAAGATATTTTCTTTACTTTCAATTTTATAATTTTTTCCTGAATTAATTTAAAATGAAGATGCAGCCTCCTGAACCGTGACAGTTATTTTACCATTACGAGAACACGCCTATTCAAATATATAGGAAATTTCATCTCCAAAAACTGAACATTTTTCAGATAAAAAAAAACTTGATATTTTCATATTTCTGCTTAAAACATAGATTGCGGGTACTCGTTAGAACCGCCTCGCCGAGGCGGTTCTAACGAGTAACCACAATCTATGTTTTTGAGCATAAATAAGAAAAATAATGTATACCCCTGTAAACCCCAGTTTTACCACTTAAAATTGGGGTTTAAGTGGGTCAAATTATATAGGTGTGTTTTCGTGATGAATAATAGCCATCTCGCCATAACAGCTAGTTTTACTGATTCCAGAAAGACATGTTTAACTACAAATTTAACCCACCTACAGCAGCCAGTTTTGTGATTTCCCATATGTGCCTGTTGTAGATAGGTTCCACTGTGCAAGCGCGCATCGTAAAATTCGCTTGGCTTGCAATCAGGTTTGAAACTTTGTTATTTGTATGTACTAGAAAAACGTCATATGGCAAAAATCACATAGCTACAGATAAGGCCCCCTTTCAACCGAAAAGTACTGATATCTTTCTTATTTCTCCATACAAACACATGTTGTGCACACTCGGGTAATATTGCATGGTAACGTGACAGAATATTACCCTGCACATGATATATGCTTTCGACCAATGAGATTTCTAATACACACATAGCTTATGAATATTAATGAGGTAGAATGAATGTATGTATGTATGTAGAAATAAGAAAAATATGATGTTGACACCCATCGTATCTGGAGCTACGAATTAACAGATCATTTTTAGATAAAACCCGCTTCTATATACTTGAAATAGACTCACTAGATTTTCTCATGACAAGTTTGTCTCCGCATTTATCAGACTTCGGTAATTCCACGTCTGGTATGATCACTAGTATCCGTCTGTTGTTACTGGGACGAATTTTCCATACACAAGACACATTGGTCGGATATTCTCCTGGATAATTGGGACTCTCAAGAACACCCTGAAGTGTTTTCTTATTGAAGACCTCACCACATTCCCTACCTGCACAGAAAAGGTAACGAGCATTTACATTCCACCAATCTAAGCCAGGCTTTTACATACTTGGATTTATATGTGTTATTTCAAAAGGGAACAAAAAGACTGGTAAATATTGTACAGCCACATGGGAAAAGTTCAGTTTTGAGTCGTCTTTCAAGTTCTAGATCTACACTGTCGAACAGTTGCTTATCTATAAATGTGAAGGGTACTGTAACCTTCCACATTCTCTGACCAAATTCAGCAGACAACAAACTACATGTATTATTTGCCCAATTTTCAGGAACTTTGAAATTCTGAAACTCGGACCAACCAGAAACTATTGACCTGTTTGAGAAAAGATTTATATATCAGAGAAGCAAGTTCTTTTCTGCACTAGTGGTCTCCTTTTGCTAAGGGAAACGACATCTTTCAGTTTAGTGTGGGGATATCCACTCACTTTAACCCATTTCTATCCGATTGTTGTAGATTTTTTGTTGAAAAAAAACAACACAAATGACATTTAATCTTTACCATTTGCTGGGTACATACAGCAGACGACAAACTGATGGTATTTTTTTCTTATCAAGGAGATAATTTGCTTGGAATATCGAAGTCTATTTTCAAGAAAAAATATTTCAAAATGTCGTCTGCTGAAATGTTTATCCAGCATGCTAAATGGTAACAAATTTTAACTTAAGAAACGTCCTTCATAATTAAACTTACTTTTGCAGTCATCTCTCTCTGTGGAGGCCAAGCCATCTGTTGTGGTACCGAGTGGACACTGTATACAGTAATTCTGTCCTTCCCTTGGTTGATACATGCCACGGGGACAGGCAGCGCAAGAATGCTTGTTTATGTCATAAAAGTGACCTTCGGTGCAAGTATCTGCTCATAAAGAAATCAAGTGATGATTATGTAATCATTGTAACGCCTTATATTGTAAACCTTAATAAATGTGCGACATGTATTTTAGCCATACACATTAGTAAATAGTCATAACCATATTTTTTTCGAGATAGTAATTTTATATGTATCATCTGCATAACGTAGCAGATGACACCCTATTTTTAAGCCATACTTTTTCAGAAAAATAAATAATGTCGTCGAGCTACAATTCTGTATGGCACCAGCTAGCATTCTTTATAAATCTATAGCGGACCGTTATCGGCCTGTCATCTACCCTGATGGGCCGATAACGCCCCGCTACAGATTGATAATGCTTACTGGAGGGGGTTGGGGGGCGGGGGAGGGCTAGGGTTATACGTGTGTCACTAGGACAGAACATGTTTGTGATTTACCGCTGCATCAGAATTAAGGGTGAGAATCCGCACGAGTTAAACTGGTTTAAGACACCCAGTAGTTTTTCCACTGACGGTTCCTCTGTTTTGTTTCTTACTTCTTTCTGCGCCCGTGGTTTTCATATATGGCGTTTACAGTCGACTCTCGTTATCTCGAATTCCAAGGGACTCTCTGAAATACTTCGATATATCCGTACTTCGACATATCAGATTTGCAGAATTGAGGAAAAACTAATTCGATTAACAACATTTAACAAATATATGTGTAACTGGACTTGAAGTTCGAGATAGGAGCAATTTCTCCTCTTTTCCACTATATTTTTTACATGTTTAATTTTCATGTTTAGGCAGGGACCAGATTTTCACTTCGAGATAAGCGGTTATTCGAGATAAGCGAGGTCGAGATAGCGAGAGTCAACTATATTTTGTCATTGTTTATTTCCCATCCCTTCCTTTTTTGGGAAGGTTATTCGTCGTGATTGTAGGACTTCTAGCTATGTATCTTTATTTACATTTTTAGATATTAGACACTGTCAAAAAATAAGACCAATTTTGAAGACAAATCCATTAACTCTATTACAACGCTTCGTCTTTTTTGTATGTCGGTTAGTGCAACTGTGTCATTGTATCCTCTCATTAAAGAGTATGGTTATGTTGTTCAAAAGTCAGCTTTATTAACGTTCTGACACATTCGTCCTATTCACAGGTGTTTCAAATAAACATGTAGCAGAAATTCATGTTACAATAAATGATAGTACACACCTACTGTCTGACAACTCTTGAAGTCCACTGATCCTGTTGTTTTTGTTGTCAGTCCACCACTGCAAGCCATACATGAGAGACGACCATACTCCGGCTGGTAATGTCCCAGTGGACAGGGCTGACAGGGATTGAGTCCATTAAAAGAGTAGTGACCCGGTTCACATTGAACTGTAAGAGGAGAAAACGCATATGAGATGTTGACTTCCCAGTCAGCATTCTACGTAAATCTATATCGGGCCGTCATCGGCCCGTCAGGGTAGCTGACGGGCCGATGACGGCCCGATGTAGATTTACGTAGAATGCTAGCTGGGTTGGTATTTATGCTTTCTTCAACAGTTATATAAGGTCATTGAGGGATGGTGGTACGAGTAAATACTTCTGATCAGAGGAACGCAATGTGATCACATAATATGAAGAATTCCAATAGACCGTAAGTGAGATGAGAATCTTGGCACAGCACTGCAAACGCTATTTTTCGTAAATACCAGAGAAACTTTTTTTTCAATAAACACGTCATATCTATGTAAGTAGTTCTTAAGCCCCTAGGGCTCCATTCAAGTTTGTAACAGACGAAACACTATAATACGAGGGATGTTCGAAATGAATTGCTTATTGTCCTCTAGCTCGATATCCACGTGGGGCACTATAAAAACCAATACATACCTGCATAGGGCTATTCAATATCTACACAATGGTGTATAAATGTACATGTTGGACTAAGTGTAAGACATAAAATTTGCCATTTGAATACACGCAGTCATTGACCACTGCAGTAAAAATGGTTGGTAGAAGCGTCGACAAAAAAGATGAAATACGGGCGTACCTCAAAGCTCGCTCAAAACTTGGTTGTTCTTTGAAGAAGCTGATGACTGAAATTTCTACTGCTTTTGGACCTTCTCGTGTGTCTTATGACACAGTTCGGCGGTGAAAAAAGAAATTTGAGTCTGGTGTTGAGTCCATCAAAAATGCACCGAAATCAGGTAGGCCAAAATCTGCATCTCGTAAAGAAATCGTTTCCAAAATAAAGGAAATCATTGAAGGAGATGCCAGATTTACAGTTCGTGATATTGCACGAAAGGTAAGCATATCACTATCAACGATTAACCTTATTTTGAAGAAGCATTTGAAAGAAAGATTTCTGCTAGATGGGTGCCACATCTGTTGACTGACGAGCAAAAGGGGCAACGGGTTAAAGTGGCCAAAAAGCTGCTTCAAATGTTTCCAAAATATGACAAAAAGCAGTTTGCCAATGTCGTCACAGGTGATCAAACCTGGGTCCATTATTTTGAGCCCGTCATTAAAGTTAGCAATAAGATCTGGGCCACTAAACACAGCAAACGCCCAATAATTGCCAAACGTTTTTTGAGTACAAAGAAGGTTTTGTATGCAATCTTCTTCTCTGGTGAAGGAGTCGCAATAAAAGTACCAGTGAAAAAGAGCAAAAGCATCACCGGAAAGTACTTTGTTTGTGTTGAGGTTTTACGGCCCAGTCAACCCAATGGGGTCATGTCGAGCGCGGTCAGTTTACCTAACCACAGGTTTACTGGGCAGGCTTAGTCCTCTAAGCGGTTAACCAGTATTGTGCACATTCTTTCGCCAGAAAGTATTAAAAAAAAAGTATTATCAGAAACGACGCCCTGCCACTGGTTTTAAACATGTCCGTCTTCTACATAACAATGCCCCAGCTCATACCTCCGCAATAGTTACGGCGTTTTTGAAGAAAGAAAAAGTAACTGTTTTGCTTCACCCCCCGTATTCCCCAGACCTTGCCCCATGTGATTTCGTTTTGTTTCCGAAATGGAAAGCATTCCTCGCTGGGCGGAAATACCAGTCCCGACAGGCACTTGGATCTGCCATTCATCAGTACCTTATTACTGTGCCCAAATCAGCGTACCGTGACGCCTTCAAGAAATGGATACATCGGCTGAAACTTTGCATTTCTAGCAACGGGGAGTACTTCGAGGGCATGAAATGAGTACTTTTGGGCTAACTTGAAATTTGAAGTCTCCAGATAGAAATAAGCAATTCATTTCGAACATCCCTCGTATAGGGGTTTTCTCATGTTCTCGGAAGAATAAAACATTTGAGAAGGTTGTCTGCTGCTGTTGCGGATGACGCTTTAAGTGTCGTTGAGTTAATGAAGCTTTGAAAAACGGAACCCTTATGCAACCCTTTAGAGCAATGAAGACGTGTACAAAATAACATACGGTTAAGTTATGGTCCAGAGTAGGTATTTTATTCGGGCGTGAGAACATGTAGCCAACAGCTTGGCAGCAAATTAGATTGTACTTTGTGAAAGTGATTTAAAAATATAAGTGAAGATACCCAGGAAATGCCACAATCACGAAGCACAGCCCTCCAGAAGCACCAAAGAAAGGAGAGCTGAGGAAGAAATAAGGACACCACAAATGCCACATGTAAAATCACAGACACACAAAGAAGAACTGCAAGAGAGGAACAGCCTTGGAACGGTAAGTAGGAAAAATACTAGGGGCTTAAAACTAGTTTGCTCATGCGAACCTCGCCCTTAATTCTGATGCAGTTCCAAATTACAAATACATGTTCGGTCCACATAGGAGTCCTCCACCTTATCTGTGAAACATCACAGTGAAACATACTCAAAAACTGATGAAATTAAAATGAATAACCCTTAAGAACAGTGAACACACAAAGCTGAAAACAGCATAGTGTCAAGATTTCTGGATCAGACTAGCTAGTTTCGACCAAAGAGCCTCATCAGTGACCCCGAAGATAGTTTTTCAAAATCCGGAATGGGCACAAGGGCACAGTTGTAACAACGGACATATAAGCACAGAAGAACTGAAACAGAACCACAATGAAACGGTCAACAAGAACAGCTATTCGGAGGTGGAAGGAGGCGCTTAACGCTTAGCACTCTGGGCAAAATTTTCAACAGACGACATTTTGAAATATTTTATTTTTCCTAGAAAACATTATTTGACATTTCATGCAAATTGCATGAAATGTCAAATCCTGTTTCTGGAAAAAATAAGAAAAATATCACCAGTTTGTCGTCTGCTGAATTTTACAACTCTTATATAGCTCAAACGACTAATATGTGTTCAGTTTGCGTATCAGTAAAACACAAGTAATAAGAGGACTAATTAAGGAGGTGTATTTTGTGATAATTCTGGGACAATTTTCTTATTTCTCTATAAAATCATATGTTGTGGGTACTCATTAGAAGTGTCTCGCCGAGGCGCTTCTAATGAGTACCCACAACATGTTTTTAGCGTGAACTGGAGAAAATTATCCCAGAATTATCATCAAAAACTCCTCAAGTCCACTGAATAATCACAAAATTGTAATCAAAGTAAAGGACTCGATGATAATCTTAACCCCGAGCAAGAGAAATCACGTTGGGCCACAAAGAAGTACTCTTTTGTGTTCTCCTTTTGGTTCTGTCCAGTGTTTCTGTGATTGTGGTTTTCCCTTCTGTCTAACTGTTTAGACGTCGGAGGTAGACTAGTATCGTCAGGCGCCAACATTCTGAGACAGATTGAGGAAGCCTTTGCTTTAATTTACTTACTTGTGCATTCGTCTTCACTCTTTGCTCCATGAATGCCTATTCCTTGTAGATGACTGGGACATGGCTTACAGGTGTTCTGAAGTTCAGCCTCCTGGTAGAAACCAGGGGGACATAACTCACACATTTTCTTCTTATTGACATAGTAAGAACCCTTTGCACAACCAACTGCAAAGAAAAAGTATATTGTATTTACCCTAAATGTTCCGACATTCATGCTGAGCAAACAGTGCTGAACCAGACCGAACTATTCCTAAATGAAAGAAAACAGTCTGATTAGGATCTAGACTTTCGGCAATTAGTTCACAACAGTTTTGCTATTCTGTCAGAATTATCACAAGAAAGACGAACGAAGAGTTCAGTGGTGCAGTCCTTGGGATCATTTTGCCAATTCTGGTATCTATTTCTATTTCTGTTCTATTCTATATTCCACTATTCTTAATATAGAGATAGTTATTAAGCTCCTATGTTAATAATATAATGCATGCGTTATTTTTATGTTCTCATTATGCATGATGCAACGAATGTAGGCTATAAACATTGTCACTGTCTTTAATGCTGAATAAAGATTTCTACTGGACTTTTCTCTTACCTTTTTTGTATTGGTATTTATTCATTGACAAATATCTAATATGAAAATAAGAAAGACATATTTTATTTGACCATGACGTCATATGAACGCTGTACGGATTATGGATCTAACAGTTCCCATAAAACACATTGCGGGAGTTAAATGGTGAATGAAGCTGTGTGACAAACAAATTCATACGAAGAAAAACAATAAACAAAAGGAAAGAAATTACGTAGCACTTTTTGTGCTATAACTGGATAGAAAGTTCAGTTTTCCAACATTATAAACGAAAAGAAAAAAATGCATGCACATATTTCTGATATTTTCATTAGCTAATGATCTCGAAACAAGCTTGGTGGCTACTTGTTTACAAGAGTGTTGAAAATAAATTTAGTCTAGACATTTAATTTAATTGCGTTTTCTGTGCAATTATCTATATAGATCAATGTTAAATATATTTCTTAATGGAATAACCCATAACAGCAATTCAATACATACAAAATAAAATAACTGAAGTGTCGAAGTTTTCTAGTAAGTTTATTGTTGAGGTGACAAAGCATTGTTTTAAAATCAGGCTTCAGAATCTATTTTTTACGTTATCTCGTGCTTTTGAAAACGGAAGTAATGTAACCATAACACTTAATCTACTAAACATCATGTCTATACAGTTTGCCAAAATACTGCTCATTTATAATTACAGATTTAATTAAGGTCATTATATATATTAGAACATTTTTTAATACATAATATTAATTTAGTGAAATCCATAAACATTTGTTGGTAACCATAGTGCAGATTATATTTCATTTCCATTGGGATCAATGGGCCCATTGTGGAATCTTTGAAAATGGAGCTCTGCTCATGTATACGCTAGAGGGCGTAAGCAGTGTTGCAAACTTCATTACTGCTTATGAAGAGTCTCAATAAAACCGAGACTCCCATTTTCTTATCTGTAGTGTGTTCTTTGTTTCCAAAGGCAATCTTTTTGACGTTTATTTTACTACACTGCAGCTGGTATTAGTGCCGTGTGGCGGCGGTAGAACGTCTCCCCGCACTTAACCATAGTGCAGATTATATTTCATTTCCTTTGGGATCAATGGGCCCATTGTGGAATCTTTGAAAATGGAGTTCTGCTCATGTATACGCTATAGGGCATAAGCAGTGTTACAAACTTCATTACTGCTTATGAAGAGTCTCAATAAAACCGAGACTCCCATTTTCTTATCTGTAGTGTGTTCTTTGTTTCCAAAGGCAATCTTTTTGACGTTTATCTTACCACAAGTGTTGCCTAGTAACATCCAGTTGGGAGCACAAGATAATGTTTTGCCTCTTGGAGACTTCATTGTTTTCTTGCCCACTTCGTAGGCGTCACCCGCATAGCTGAAATATATAAATTTTGGACAATACTGCAAGACACTATTAACCTTTAATTTTATAATGCTAATCACAACTGTAGCAGACGCCATTTTTTAGATTATGTATCAGACAAATAAGGCTTGACATTTCATGTGAATTTTTGTCTGCATAAATAATAAAGATAAAAAGGCTGTCGTCCGCTACAAGTTTGCTTAGCACTTTAAGAATTAATGTTTGACTTCAATGGAAGTGGGCCCACTTATTTGTGAAACACCATCAATTTGTCGTCTGTTGATTTAACTTAGAGAATGCTAATGGTTAAATCGGAGAGGTTCATTTGTAATAAAATACTCCCTTTCATCTGATTTCTGCAAATTTGTGCACTTCTATAGCAACATGTTGTGGTTGTTTTTATCTTAAAGACAATGCTGTCCATAATGCGACTGCGTCAGAATAATTTGACTTATTCCAAATAAATTCTCTAATTTGGGAATACCAGCTTGAAGCAGTACCAGCGAAATATGTAAAAATATTTGAACTTTACCATGCCGTACGTTCTTGATGAAGAATAGTGGGGGAAAAGTTTGGATCAAATGCTCTTTTATATACATAACTTAAATACATGTATAAAATTCTATCTACCAGTTGATACTGACCTTATAATAAATTTATCTTTCTGAATAGTTTTCTTCATACTTTTCACTACTTTCTTCAAGCTTCTTTCAGTCTTTTTGATTTGACATGGCACATCACAGTTTTCTGGAAACAAAGCAAGAAAGTTCGAGAACATTAAAAGCTTTCTTCCAAGTAAAATATAGGTATGCCTGTAAATATGTTAAACTCCACTGAGTTATCCAATTAATCTGAGATTATACGGTTTGGGAAGACATTTTGGGCGATATACATAAATTGGACAATTACAAAACTAGCCTAGTATATTCCTGAAAAACCACATCCATTACAACAAATCACCCCGTTAGATATGGCAAATAAAATCTCCACAAGGCAATCAGCCTTGTATAAACCCAGCTAGCATACTTGTTTGTTTGTTTGTGTTGAGGTTTTATGGCCCAGTCAACCCAATGGGGTCATGTCGAGCGCGGTCAGTTTACCTAACCACACGTTTACTGGGCAGGCTTAGTCCTCTAAGCGATTAACCAGTATTGTGCACATTCTTTCGCCAGGAACTGACAACTGCCCTTCTTGAATCAGCGGAAGAGCTAGCATACTACCTTGACGGGCCGATAACGGCCCGCTACAGATTTATGTAGAATGCTTACTTGGAAGGGACCTTGAGATTCTCGAATGAACAATAGTATAGAAGATATCCAGAAAGAGCCATAATCACAGTACACAGGAACAATAGTATAGAAGATATCCAGAAAGAGCCATAATCACAGTACACAGCCCCATCAATGATACCAAGAGAAAGAGTAAGTCTTTTTTTAAAACAACTCCATAAGAAAGCATTACGAAAACAGACCTATTCAAAATATAATGAACATTTCACCTCAAAAAACTGAAAATTTCAGATAAAAAACTCTGATATTTTCATATTTCTGCCCACAATCTATGTTTTTCACCTCAAAAAACTGAAAATTTCAGATAAAAAACTCTGATAATTTCATATTTCTGCCCACAATCTATGTTTTAGAGTAGAAAGAAAAATAATGTATACCCCTGTAAACCCCATTTTACTATATAAAAGTGGGGTTTAAAGGGGTCAAAATTATACAGGCATGTTTTCGTGATGGTGATACGTAAACCTATATTCATCACGAAAACGGTTTCGTAAGGAAATGGCTCTAGATATCTAAGTAAGAAAGAAACCATACAAAATCGTCTCCATGCAAAAGTAACACATTCTTAATGAAAGTGAGCGCAGAGATCTACAAAATACGGTATCCATAACGAAATCGTCTATGTGACAAAGTGGCATGAGATTCCGAAAATACTACTTCCGCAATGGAATAGTATACGTGGGACAGTAATGCCTGTAGGCACTCTTATGTTACATGAAGATAATTAATTCATCGTATGCTGAAGCAGCTTTCGTATTTCGTCTTAATACGTCACCGATGAATATACCTTTGTATGAAACATCTCGCTTTTCCTTATCCTCAGAATTTGCTTCTCAATTGATGGCAATACAGACTGCTGACCTTTCCAAAGCGGTACTTTTGTTGCGGCTCCTTTTCGTTTGTTCGTTTTATTTTCGCAGAAATGCTTTTTGTTGTTGTCAATACATGTTACAATACTCTTGTCCAATGCCTTAGGACGACTGTGTTTCATGATTGTTGCCTTGTGTATCTGTACTTATTTCTTTTTTATACCAGGTTGCTTTCGTCACATCTATTTTTAAGAGTCAAACGAACGGAATGAAAATGTTTCCTGACACTTAACTGTTATTATTGCATAAAAGGCAGTGTCGCACGTTATTAACAGCCGTGCTTTGACCGGCGAAAAGCCGTGTATTAACAAGGCAATTCACGCGCTGTTAATACACGGCTACGCAACTTTCAATATGATCGTACCGGGGCCACAGATTTGCTGCCATTACGTGATGTGTACTTCACGGCGCTAGAAGGAGCATAGTCAGTGGAAATTTCGTTCGCGAGACATCGGTGAAAAAGCGAAACAAAATAGTGCAAGAAATAACGCGAAATGTAGCAAATGCTTTCAGTTTTTATGCAATAATAGTGATCGAACATGGTTTTTCAATGCATTAACATTCGCCAGGTCCCTTGGGAGGTGTTGAAAACCGCGGCCTTCGGCCTTGGTTTTCAACACCTCCCAAGGGACCTGGCGAATGTTAATGCATGAAAAACCATGTTTGATCCCTATATAATTTAATATTTGTTTTGGTAAATCTGAATACTTACTTTTCTTTTTATTGAATATAGGGGATATTTTCATAAGCTTAAACTGTACAGAAACAGTATATTTAATCATCTGTCCCCGTCGGTTGGGTGGGAGTTTATCACATTTCAAATCCACGGGCTCCGGAACTTTACACAATCCCTTACATTTAAACTGTTTCTTATCTGAAATGGTCAGAATAAGTAATTAAATTGTGTACACTATGAATATATGTTATTTAACTCAAGATTATACTGCTGGACTAAGTAAGTGCAGATGACATTTTAACATATTATCTCTTTTCCTTTTCAGAACTGTTAGGATGTTATATAAGATGCAGAAGATCCATTTGCAAAACATAAAATGACAATGACAGAGTTGTATCATGTATTAAAACTGTCTAATAGTGATCATTTATTTGTTATTCTATTTCTTCAATATAGTTTAAGCCATGCCATGAGAAAATGCTAAAGGAACAGAAAAGGCAAAATAAGACTGCATACATTTACAGACTGATCTGGCCCTTTACTCATTAGCTATACATTCTCCTGCACCTACTGTATGTGTATATATGCTACCAAGCTCTTCACCCTTACTATCCTTTTATGTGTCCTGAAGACATTTTTCTTCTCATTTAACGTCTAATTGCGTATATGTCGTACTTGTTTTATATGCATATTAAGGATTGTTACCAGTCAATTACTTATGTACATATTCTTGCATTATTTGTTCATTAAAATAAAATTGACAGAAATAATTGTAAACTTGTTTCGATACTGCATCAAACATACCTATATAATTTTGACCCCCTTAAACCCCTTTCATATAGTAAAACTGGGGTTTACAGGGGTATACATTATTTTTTTCTTATTTCTGCTCAAAAGCATAGATTGTGGGTACTCGTTAGAACCGCCTCGACGAGGCGGTTCTAACGAGTACCAACAATCTATGTTTTATGCAGAAATAAGAAAAATATCAGAATTTTTATCTGAAAACTTTCAGGTTTTTGGTGGTGAAATTTTCAATATATTTGAATAGGCGTGTTTTCGTAATGGCATGAAACAATAGGCAGTAATAGGAACTTACTATTAAGGGTTTCTGTAATATTTTCTGCCAAGAGCATCCTTAAGCTTTTCCGAAGCCTGCACCGTTTGGACAAAAATTTAAATAATACTTTTCTCGACATATCTGGAGCTTTCACCTGTGCTGAAAATGCAATAAAGAAAACGGAAGTGAGTTAAAAACTTAATGATGCTGAGTTATAACCACAGCCGAAGATAAGAGGGTATCCACATAATAGTTTTATTATTTTTCCATGAAGACATATATGTTGTGGCTGCTTATCAGAAGCGCCTCGGCGTTGCGCCTCGAACTAGGCGCAGTCTGATCAAAGTTTTCACTGGGTGCTCTCTGAATAGCTGTACATACTCACATTTCCGTTGAATTAGGCAAACAATGACCTGACTCGGTAAGTGAAAATTCTTCAGTGACTCCGTTTAGTTATCAACTGTTTCAAATTCCCCAAAAATTATGGTGATACCGTTAATACGAGGAGCCCCCCTTACACGTACTAAAAGATATAAGTAATGTTGCAAATTACGTAAACGTTCATAAACTCTCATTAAACCTATTTTGTTCTTTTATCTTTCTGTATTGCGTTCTTTGCTTTCAAATGTTCCCTAGTGCTCAGAATTCAGTTTTGACATGTCATCCAAGCCCTCTCTTTTGCTGAAATATATGAAGTGAAATGAATACTGTACGAAATAGTTTTAAACTAGTAATAAATTGTAAGACTGATGAATTCTACAACTTTTAAAATGTATAAGAGAAACATTACATTTAAACAAACAAATCAAACTATATGCTGTAAGATATTGCTAGTGCTATACAACCCGTTCATGCGTTCACCTTACCATTAACATACACAAACAGAGCTCAACATCTTGGTTCCACAGACAACCGCTGCAATGCCAATACGGGCTGCATCAAGTGAAAAAGTGCCTTCGAGCATGCGCAAAATGTGGGGAATCACATCAACCCGCACATGCGCAAAGTCTCATCCGGGTATTTGCCTCCATTGAAACATTCAATAGTATCCAGTGATTCTGTTTGCTGAAAGTCATGGCCTTGATCAGAGTGCGCGGATGCGCAGGCTGATCTGGGCCTTCGCTGTCCGCATATGCCCGAAGACACGTATTCACATGGCGCGGCGCAAATATTGGCGCTCTGACCATTCCTTTATTAGTAATAAAAATGAAAATAGCGCATACTTGTACAAGATGGTAATGTTGTGTTCTTTACGTCATGGTCCCACTGATACTGCGTTCCAGGGCCGCAATGTGTCGTCATTACTGACTGGTCGTTTGCAGTTGTGAAACGTCCGTTACCTTCACACTTCAGAATACAAACAGTGTCTAAACCTTCTACTTTGCACATTTGCTCAGTTCCAGGAGGCGCCCGAAGCTCATAACATTTATTTGTTGCTATAAACAAAACAAAACACATCACGAAAACACGCCTATATAATTTTGACCCCCTTAAACCCCACTTTTATATAGTAAAACTGGGGTTTACAGGGGTATACGTTATTTTTCTTATTTATGCTCAAAACATAGATTGTGGGTACTCGTTAGAACCGCCTCGATGAGGCGGTTCTAACGAGTACCCACGATGTATGTTTTGAGCAGAAATAAGAAAAATATCAGAATTTGTTATCTGAAAATTTTCATTATTTTGGTGGTAAAATTTTCTATATATTTGAATAGGCGTGTTTTCGTAATGATATTGGGCATTCGGATACGAATATATAGTCGACTCTCGTTATCTCGACTTTGTTTATCTCGAATGACCGCTTATCTCGAAGTGAAAATCAGGCCCCTGTTTGAACACGAAAATGTAACAACAGGTAACAAAATATTGTGGAAAAGAGGAGAAATTGCTCCTGAGGAGCAATTTTCTCCTCTTTTTCACAATATTTTTAAAAACATATCTCTAACTTCAAGAGTCACATTACATATTCATTTGTGAAATGTGGTTGTTCGAATTCGACCTCAATTCTGCAAATCTGATATCTCGAGCTACGCATTTCTCAAAGTATTTCAGAGAAACACGATTTTTGCTTTGGATACCAGCATTAGAAAGAGGTTGTGTTGTATTTTCTAGATGTAGTAACCCTTCTCATGCAGAATAAATTAAGATGCCACGCCCACTTCTAATTTCCAGCCAATCAGATGACTTGATCTGGGTTTTTGATAGAAATTCACATATTTAATGACAAACAGTGCAGATCTAGATCAGTTGGCTTCTTCAGAAGCCAACTGATCAGGATCTACACTGTTTGCTAAGACAGGGCATGACGTGTTCAACAAGAGAAAGCTTAAGACATTTACAAGTTACATAAATATACATTTCATAAACTATATATCATCATGTTTATTTTTCATACCGTAAATAATATAAAGATTATACTTGCCATTTTGTGACATTCTGTATCTCAAAACTACCCAACACATAATGCCATATTTCAACATAAAATATTTTGTTTAGAGTTGAAATTCAACGGAACAGTCGACACTGTTAAGGTCACGTCGAGCCGGTCAGTTAAACTACTCACACTTTTTCTTGGGCAGGCTTTATATTTTCTAAGCGGTTAATCAGTACTTGTGGACATTCTTTCGCCAATACTGTCATCTAGCCTTCATGATTCAACGACAGGGTGGGGATGGTGTAGGGATCGGGGGAGTGGTGGGGATCGTAATAGCCGTAGAAATGATTTGATGATTTATCTCCATGAAAGTTATGGGGCTGTGCTAGGATTCAAATGCGATCCCCGAATCTGCAGTCAGACGAACGATCGACTGCTATATGGAGCCAACATAAAATAAAACTATGAGGGTGATACAAATGACGTGTCTGTCTAGACTTCCTATATAAGCATAATCTTAATCTGGGTCTGTCTACTGCTGTTGGATTGCAGAACTGAAATAATACTATCAATAACGTAAACTTGAAAGTCCGCCAAATACGCATTCTACACATACCTGAGAGTTGTGAAAGTGGAGTATTTGATTTCTGGGATAATTATCTCTACTTCACCATATAATCATAGCCGATGCGCTTCTAATGAGTACCCGCAACATGTTTTGATGAAGAAATAAGGCAAATTATCCCAGAATTATCACCTAATACTCCTCCATAATGTATCCTCTGATATTAGTTATTTTTAATAATTTTGAGAAATATTTTAATAATAGCTTACGAATACAGTCTTTCTTATTTTGATGTAATTTTCCAGTATGACATAAACATGTATAGCTTCCAACAGTGTTAGAGCAGCCCTGCTGACACCCTCCATTGTTGTATGAACACTCATCTTTGTCTGAAATGGAAATTACTCTGTCACATATTCATAAATTTAAACACAGTCAAACAGAAGCACCGAGTGACTTATACATTAGTACAAATACATATAATTGTAAAGAACCAAATGTGGGCTGTTTCTGGCCTTTTTTCATTATCCCTTAAAAACAAATTCAGACGACATTTAAGTATTTTTTTACAATAAGAAAAAATAATTTTCTCCCAAAAAGTATTAAAATTTAATATCAAATATATTTAATGAAATACGTGTCGATGCAGTAATCAGTAGCTGTATTTCACATACATGTTATATTTATCTACACTATAGCTGGTGTTAGCGTCGTGTGGCGGCTGTAAAACGTCCCCGACGTACTTCACTATAATGAAGTTTATATTTTCTGGTCCTTTATAATCACTGAGCCCATTCAGGGATTTTTGAAACTTTATATGAGGGTCACCTACGAAGCCTAGTTGGTGGAAACTATCTAGTCGGGCCCAGGAAACTTGACACCAGTTCAGTTTTGCGAGTGTGTTTACTGCCCTCAAGCATCACGAAAACATGCCTATATAATCTTGACCCCTTAAACCCCACTTTTATATTGTAAAACTGGGGTTTACAGGGGTATACATTATTTTTCATATTTCTGCTCTAAAACATAGATTAGGGGTACTCGTTAGAACCGCCTCGCCGAGGCGGTTCTAACGAGTACCCACAATCTATGTTTTAGAGCAGAAATATGAAAAATATCAGTATTTTTTATCTGAAAATTTTCATTTTTTGGTGGTAAAATTTTCAGTATAATTGAATAGGCGTGTTTTCGTAATGAGGATCATTCCTTTCAAAATTTATTTACCTGCACAGTGTGAGAATCCATAACTGTCATACCCAGGTCGACATGCGCAGAAGTAACTTCCTGGGGTATTGACACAAATATGATCACAGGCAGTGGCAAGATCACATTCATTTATATCTGAAAATGAAATTATCGTATTTACCCTAAATATTCGGACACCTTAACATATTTGTACTAAGTTTTGAAAAAAAAAGTTTCATTTAACTACAGCTGGTATATCTAAAAACTGAGTGGCAAACAGTGTAGAACCTGATATTGCACCGAATGTTGATTTGTATGATCAGGGTCTATACTGTTTGCAAAGGCCTATCACAGATAGCATTATATTGGTTTGTAAATTCATTTCTTATAAAGAAAATCGATATGTTCATACTCATGCAACGAAAACACATCGAGATTTCTCCATTCTAGAAGAAAACTAAAAAAAAAAAAAAAAAAAAAAAAAGTGGGGGGAGGAGGGGGGGGGGAGGGGCAGGGGGATGTGCGGGGAATGGCTGAGGCGGGGGATGATGATGTAGAATTATAATAATGTCCTATCTATGTCGACGAGACGTCATAATGCCGAATCTACGTTCATACATGTATGGCAGTCCCAACAGATTTATGCAATGGTTTTACACTTGATCATCATAGCTCGGGGGGGGGGGTAACTTCCTATATATGGCCTGCCGAATAGCCCCCTTTTTCAGAGCTGCCAGGTATATGATTGGCCCCCTTTTTTCAACAAGAAGTATATGAATGGCCCCATTTTTCTGGATTCCCATGTGAAAGGCCCCATTTTTCTAACATCCTGGTATATGCAAATATTTTTCGCTCAGAGATTTTTCGAGGCTGCTTATTCTCTTGGTATTACATGAATTGACTAGGATATTTGTGTAATAACCAGCAAAAAATGGGTACAAAAAATCAAAGGGTAGTATATGAATAGGTCAACATTTTGGATGATCAAGTATATGAATGGGTCCGATTTTTCGAAGGCCAGGTATATGAATGGGGTAGGTTTTGAAATACTGGCTCGCACACCCGTACCAAAATTACCCCTAAGTTACCTTCCCCGAGCATCATAGATACAGAAACAATGGCAACATCCAGCGAGCAGTCAGTCAAGCATATAATATAACAATGTATCATTGAATTGATCCAAAATATTCCTTAAATCCTGACAATACTTGCCCTAAAATTTGAACAAGTCGTTTTTACTACCTGTTTATGTCTTTAACTCTTTCACTGTCACAGGCGACATTAACAGGCTTTTGCAAACAGCGCAGATCCAGATGAGACGGCTCATAATGAGCCGTCTCATCAGGATCTACGCTGTTTGACATTGTCTTTCAACTTTACATATATAAACTTATTTCCAATCAATAGTTTAAAAAAAAAGCGGACGACAAATGTAGTCTGAAATTTGGCGCCGAAAGAGTTAACAACTGGATAAGTAGTAGCAAATAGTGTAGAACCTGGCAGGACACAACCTTCTGTGGCGTCTAATCAGACCCCACACCCTTTGCTCATATCCATGTGTCCAAAAGCTTAGCGTAAATATGCTATGTTTTATTTTAATCAAAATGAACCATTCTACGTGTTAGTGAATCACATCATTACAGGAAATAGACCATATTTCATTGTTTCCTGTAACAATAGGAGGACTCTCAGTATTTACATTTTATGAACCGCAATGTCAGAAAACTCTCCTTCTGCCATGTGCGCCCAACGAAGACTCTGATGAGTCTTCGTTGTCCGCTTGAAGGAACTCTGCATCCTTGGCGATTCAAAATGCGTCTAGTGACGATTCTGAGTAGACTGTGCGAATGCGCAGGTTGATCTGAATCTTCGCTTGGCGCACATCTCCGAAGGTACGTTTTCTGACGTTTCGGCTCTTATGAGATTGTTCACGCAATTCACTCCTTAACTAGAAAGCAGTTTATTTTGAGGCTTATTTAGCATATCTGCCAAACGGTTCAGATAACTACTGCGAAATAGATTAATAATTATAATATTGATTTACTGACCAAACTTTTTTTTAGAAATTCTATAAATGGCCTTTTACGATTCAAAAAGAATATTTATCGATAATAAAAAGGAAAGGCTACAGAATGCATGACTACTTGTTAAAACAATCAGGATTAACTCATTTATGCCGAGTGGAATCTTCTACCTCAAGTCTTTGAACAAGTCCATTTCCTATATAGGGGGTGTCTGGGTAGTTTTTATTATTATCATGTTTCGTAGAAATTTCTGAACTTAATGCAATCAGGGTAGAGTAGACCCTGATCAGACGTCTGATCTGGGTCTATACTGTTTGTCTAGGTCCAATTTATGGGACGTTAGGCTTGAATGGGTTAAGAATTTTGTTGCCCTCTTTGTGTCGGTCCACGTTCTCAATCGCTTAATCCTAAACATTTTCTAGAAATCTTGTGACTGGCATAATGATGAGAAGTTAATTAATATGACTCTTTGTCGATCCACTGACGAGTTAGTGAAACATGTACGGACCGAACAATTGAAAGTAACCGGAACTGTATCAGGATTAAAAGCGAGATTTACATATCCATAAAACTAAGTTTAACCCTTGCCTTGCTGAATAAATTAAGATTCCACGCCCACTTCTAATTTCCAGCCATTCGGATTACTTGATCTGGGTTTTTGAAAGAAATTCGCATATTTAATGACAAACAGTGCAGATCCAGATCAGTTGGCTTCTTCAGCCAACTGATCTGGATCTACACTGTTTGCTAAGTCAGGGCATGACATGTTTAGCAAGAGAATGGTTAAGCCCTAACCATTTTATTAACTGTTGGCCATTCTAAGGCGATGTACAGGCCTACATTGCAGCTGTTCGTTTGGTTCGTTCTGATTTTCGATGAAATGTTCTTTTGTGTTTTATTTCATCTAACATTTGCCCAGTGCCTTTGATGGACTATGTTGTGTGATTGTGGCTTTTCCTGAAAACTTCCATATTTTGTTGAGACAACTGAAGTAGGCAGGCGCCCACAAAATACAAACAACATATTGACACTAACATGACAAACCATAACACAAAAGCGTCAACGTTAAATATATGACTCCATAACAACAGAACTGAGAACAGAAATAGGTTTATGGTCACACTGTACATTGTATTTATTAGTTACACAGACAGAAATGAATATTCCAAGTTAACTTGTACATTGTATTTATTGTCTTTATTTGCTAGAATCCCTGTTCATATAGCTTATATCTAAAACAGAAAATGATCTTGACTATGTGAATGTTTAAACTGCCGTGTTTTCACACTGGACACTTGAGAATGTTTTTCTAATCATTAACCACGGATTGTCAGCATGTTAACCATTCGCCTGAAATATAATGCATTGCCTCTTATCATACAACACTTACCTTCGCATGTTTTCTGGTCGGCCTGAACCTTGTATCCAGGTTTACATACACACTCATAAGACCCATCAGTATTTACACACCTATCACTACAACCACCATTATTGTCTTGACATTCATTTATATCTATAAAAAAAAAATATATATATATATGAACCGGGCCACAGCTTTTCCTACAATATTGCATGTGCGCCCAGCGAAGATTGATCGGTCGTCAAAGGGCACTTTGTAGGTAGAAAAAGATCCCAACCATCTTTAGGCAGCAATGAGTCCACTGGGCATTAACAGGTTAAATAATAATAGGGGTTTGAGCAAGAACATTGTATCCATACTAAGAATTAGAAACACAACTGAACTTGTCTTAATAAAAACAACAATAACAACAACAACAATAAAAACAACAACAACAACAACAAAACACTTATGTTAAGACCATGGGGAAACGTTCCAATTAAAGAAGTAACGCATGTTCAGGTGTATATAAAGGAACACCCTATTCCACAAGATCATAATTCTGGACTTCTTGTTTCTTTACAACATCTGAACTTAGAGTGAAGATTTGGTACCAGTAGAATCAATTTAAAGCCAAGGTAGTTTTACTACTGGCAGGTCTGTGGCGGTGGTTCTAGTGTTGTATATTCGTTGTATGGCATTGTGGCTGTGCGTTGCGGGACATTTAATTTTTGTCCTGTTCTTTGTCGTATTATTGTGTTTATTGGATCCTGTATAATAGTATTATGATTACTTCTTGGGGATGGGAGCTGGTTGCTTTTGTTTTCCTTGGTTTGTGGCGTTTGTAGAGACTGCCATGGTTTGTTTGCTCTTCTTCTTTGTGTCAGTGGCAAGCTATGTTCTGTGGTTGCGGCTTATCCTGGGCATCTTCTGCACTCATTTCGTTGGTCAATCATAGAAGACTAGCACAAATAAGCATAAACATAAAAAGACGTATCAAAACGAACATGTACCTAAACAGCTCTTTTGATCCTGATGGAGTTGGTACCCTTCCGGACAGGAACACACGGGACCAGTCCGCGTATCTTTGCATTTCTTCTGACACCCACCATTATTTACCATACAAGTAGCTGCAATTACAGTTAAACTAAAATTTTCGACAATTAACTCAAGATTAACTTGCTGTTGACATACGAGGACAATTCACCATAAAACATCAACAGTTCACCATAAAACATCGACATTGTTTGATGCGATATATCCTTAAAGCGGGAGCAAACTCTTTCCTTTTAGAGTAGATTTATAAATCAGATAAAACGGAGAGTATATGTGCAAAACATGTATTATTCCAATGAAAAGTGGTCCTTATGATAAACGCGGTGCACGAAGTCCCACGCAGGCATCCATTTACAAAATCAGTGCCTGTTCAAAAGCTCCTAATCAGAATATACGGATGCGTAGAAGTTGGTACTCATCACGTCTATATAAATCTGACCCCCCCCTTAAACCCCGCTTTTATATAGTAAAACTGGGGTTTATAGGCGTATACATTATTTTTCTTATTTTGCTCAAAACATAGATTGTGGGTACTCGTTAGAACCGCCTCGCCGAGGCGGTTCTAACGAGTACCCACAATCTATGTTTTGAGCAGAAATATGAAAATTATCAGAATTTTTATCTGAAAACTTTCAGTTTTTGGTGGTGAAATCTTCAATATATTTGAACAGGCGTGTTTTCGCAATGTCGATGCTCTCATATGACACAATAAGAGGACTTTTTCATGTTACCAATTAAATTTGATTTGATTTGTTTGAGTGACCCTAACAGTAAACACCATTAATCCCTTAGTATTCTCAAGAGGAAATCAGGAGGAGGTGATGAATAAGATACTTGTTTATTATTTTTCCAGAATCCACATCATCTACCCTCTGCCTAGGTTAAAAGATATTATGTCTTTTGCAAATACTTTTTTATTTCAGCAAACTACTAAAGAACGCGTGTAACTACTTGAAAAAACAAAACAAAAAAAAAACAAAAAAAAAAAACAAACAAAAAACAAAAAAAACAAAAAACAAAAAAAAAACAACAACAACAACACTACATAATATTGGTAGAGTTACATTTAGCGGTTATGTCCAGTCGATCTTTAACTTTTTGTGACAGGCTTAATCCTCTAAGCAGTTAGCTATACTTATTTACATAGTTTTGCGAATAATTGACAACTTCCCTTTTCAAATCAGTCAAAGGTAGGGAATGACTATATAAGAGCATTCATGATCATTGTGGCCGAGCTGGGACCGGATCTGCAGTCAGACATGTTATCAATTGCGCTTTAGAACCGTTTTACAACCAAGTACCCAATACAAATATTCAGTATTATAATACAAATAATCAGTATTACATTCCCCTCCTTCCCCACTCCCCTCCCCACAAAAAAAGAACAACAACATATTCATGAATTATAAATTGAACTACCACACTCAACAAAGAGACAGTACCAACACAAGTTTTGTCGTCAGGTGTCAGAAGATAATCTGAAGCACAGGAGCATTCTGGTCCTTTAGGCGAGTCCGTGCAGTTGTGCTGACAGCCACCATTCCATGCTGAACAAGTTTCTAAAATATATAAATAAAAAAACATTTATTAACTCATAAAGCGCTAATCACAACTGCAGCTGTTGACACTTCTATTTATGTTTTTGGGGGGTAATTTTTCAGAGATGAAGACTTGACATTGCATGTGAATCGTATTGAAATTCCAAGTCTTATTTTCTCTGAAAACATAATAATAACTAGTACAATTTTCATATCACTTTGATGGTTAAGTTTTCCAAGATAATATAAAAAGGTATTAACAGTACAGAGAATATTACAATACATAAACAACACTATAGTGACTACTATATAAATACAACAATGTAAGGCAAATGAGAAAAGGAAAAAACTTAATTACCGAATATGAAAGTTGCATGTGTTGTTAAAGTACAAGAAATTTTAATCTGACAGAAAACTACCTTCGGACATATGCGCAGAGCGCAGATTCAGATCAGCCTGCGCATTCGCGCAGTCTTATCAGAATCTTCACTGGGCGCATTTTGGATAGCCAAGGATGCAAAGTTTCTTGTTGCGGACAACGAAGACTCTGATCGGACTGCGAGGACGCGCAGGCTGATTTGTGTCTTCGCTGGGCGCACGTGTCAGAAGTTACGTTTCCTCACGTTACGTCTTTCATGTTTTCTCACCTCTGAGTAGAGCCGATAATGTGGTACTAGTACACGCAGAAGACCAATAACCACTGGCCCAGACGATCAATGTCAGAATTGCGTGTAGCAGACACTTTGTTAGAACTAATTGATCCGAAAGGTGCGAAATTAGTCTACGCGTGTACATTAAGAAATAATTGTTTTCCGAATGCTGACAATGTAATATTCAAAGATCAAGGTGCATTTTGAAAATCTTCGCCTTCTCTCTTGAAAGTAGCGTAGTAATCACAATAGAAAATAAAGGAACTCCGTCGCGAGCAAAAAGCTTTTCAGACTTCCCGTCGAATCAATCTTACAGTGCGCATGCCCGGTTCTTTAGCGAAGCCACACGTCTATTTCTTTGGCTGATGTTTCCCCTTGGCCCACCGCTTACGTGAGCGAACAGCATAGGTTCAGGCGAAACTAGTTTCGCCTGAACCTTTGCTGTTCGCATATACTATTATAACGGTTATTTTCCCATGACACGACTCAAATGAGTGCAGATACAACATTAAACGGCGTACAATGCTTTTTGCAGACCCAGGGTGTCTGGAAAGGGGATTAGACAAAATGTTTATTAGCGCAGTGAAATGCTACACTGTGTTACAAGAAGGTCATTCAAAAAACGTTTCCTATATGCGAACACTGATGAGTGAAGTCCAAACTAACTTATATCGTATTTGCTATTCACCATATACACTTTGCAAGGCATCTTGCACGCGAAAAGCACATCTTCAGACAAGGTGATAACTGAGTGATGATTCAGGATGTTTTTTTTTATTACTTTTTGCACTCTAAAGTGTCGCACATGGGATTCTTTTTAAGCAGACAGGCAAATTTCAAATCCCAAATATTTACAAATAAATAGGTTCTGTTTCAGTTCTTCTTTGTTTGTGCGTCTGTGGTTTCAACATTGGTTTTCATTTACTCTATCACACAGTAGAATTAGCCATGAGTACTCGTCTTTGTTTACCATAGTGATGAATCTGATCTTTATGTTTTCGCTTCGATGCATTGACTGAGCCTTTATGCGAGCCGAATGTTTATGTTTTTTCTGTATTAAGAGTTACATCGGGACCCAGGGTGAAGTTGGCTGGCCGTAAAAGTGCTTTAACCCCCTCCCCTCCTCCCACCCCCCAGTGGTTTATTCTACTGACTTTTCTAAGGCGGTGGTCCCGGTGTCATTCTTACTCCTTGTTGCTTTGTGGTTTATTCTACGAAGCGATTTGTTTTATGCCTTGCCTTGTGTTATCTTGTTCTTGTGTTTTTCAGTCCTTTTAACATTGCGATTACCTCGCTTGGGGAAGAGAGAGAGCTGGTCTTGGTGTTTTTTGTACGTTTGTTCGATTTGCGCTTGTTTGGTTTTGTCTGTTTTCTCTTCCTCTTGGTGTCTGGGAACGGCTGCGGTTTGTGATTGTGGCACTCACTGGAGTTTTCTCTTACCTTTTTTTCATATATGGCGTTTGTGGTCTCCTTATTTGTTCCTTATCTCTCCTCCCTTTGGTGCCTCGAAAGGATTGTACTTTGTGATTGCGACATTTCCTTTATGTCTACACTTATATTTTTAAGAGTGAGGTTTTCTTGCTAGTAAAACTGGTTTAAGCACCCCACCCCATACTGAGTAGTTTTCTACTGACCGTTCCAAGGCGTTTTTCTCTTTTGCAGTTTGCAGTTCTTGTGTCGGTAGTTTTGGTGGTGTTAAGTGCCGTGTGGCGGCTGTAAAACGTCTCCCCATACTTCACCAAAGTGCAGATTATATTTTGATTTTCTTTGGAATCATTGAACCCATTCTGGTTACTTTGAAAACTGAATACCACTTAAGCCAGTGCTAGGGGGCGTATGCAGCCTAGCAAGCTACATAACTGCATATCGAGACTTAACCCTTGTCCTGCTGAATAGATAAAGATGCCACACTCATTTCTAATATTCAGCCAATCAGATTACATGATCCAGGTTGTTTCTATAAATTCATATACTTAATGGCAAACAGTGCAGATCCAGATCAGTTAGCTTCTTCAGAAGCCAACTGATCTGTATCTACACTGCTTGCAAAGGCAGGGCATATCCGGGTTCAGCAGGACTAGGGTTACTAAAACTGAGTCTCCGATTTTTCGTTCTCTTTTGTGTTGTTTGTTTCCAAAGGCAACCTTTTAGATTTTTACTCATACGAGGCGTTTGTTTTGTCATTATTTGTTCCTCGTCTTTTCCTTTGGTGTCTCGGGAAGTCCGTGCTTCGTGATTATTATTTCCTGGGTATCTTCACTTATATTCCGAGATGTTAAGAATATTTTTGTTTGTATTAAACAGGGAGCATAACTAGTGCAAATTCAGCAGACGAAAATAATATGTTTTCGTTTTACTCTAAAGCGTTCGACAATTCCTGCAAAGATTCCCCTTGGGAGACAATTGCACGGAATGTCGACCCATAAAAAGTGGAAATAATAAAACTATATTAGAACGCCGTCTGCTGCGTTATATCTAGCGCCATTACGAAAACATACCTATATAATTTTGATCCCCTTAAACCCCACTTTCATATAGTAAAACTGGGGTTTACAGGGGTATACATTATTTTTCTTATTTCTGCTCAAAATCATAGATCGTGGGTACTCGATAGAACCGCCTCGGCGAGGCGGTTCTAATGAGTACCCACCATCTATGTTTTGAACAGAAATAAGAAAAATATCAGAATTTTTATCTGAAAACTTTCAGGTTTTTGGAGGTGAAATTTTCAATATATTTGAATAGGCGTGTTTTTGTAATGGAATAGGCGTTGGAAAAGAAGTGAACAGCATTATGGAAGAAAAGCCGTTATAGTATATGCGGAAAGCAAAGGCTTTGCAAGCCGGAAAGTCCTAAAAGCCCTTTACTCGCCGCGCGGCACATGTAAATATTACCAAAACACGCCTATTCAAATATACTGAAAATTCTACCACCAAAAAATGAAAAAAATCAGATAAAACATCCCGATAGTTTTCATATTTCTACTCAAAACATAGCTTGTGGATACTCATTAGAACCGCCTCGACGAGGCGGTTCTAACGAATACCCACAAGCTATGTTTTTGAGCAAAAATAAGAAAAATAATGTATACCCCTGTAAACCCCAGTTTTACTATATAAAAGTGGGGTTTAAGGGGGTCAAAATTATATAGGCGTGTTTTCGTGATGTAGGCCACTATATCGGGCTACGTACGTACGAATGCAATCCTTTCCGTTGGAATGTAGTCTATAACCCTGTTTACAGGCGCAAACGACAGCACCCTCTGAAGTCGTGCGACAGTAGTGGGCGCAGCCTTTCCGAGTCTGACACCAGGTTCCCACTGAAAAAGAGGTCATAACGACCTTTAGAGGATGAGACTTAAGGCATTACCGACTTCATTTGACGCTGCTGTTTATGTATTAAATACAGTCGACTCTCGTTATATCAAAGTTCAAGGACTCTCTGAAATACTTCGAGATATCCGTACCGCGACATATCAGTTTTGCATAATTGAGGAAAAAAATAAATCGAACAACCACATTTCACATATGAATATGTAATTTTACTCCTGAAGCTAGAGATATATTGAAAATATTGTGGAAAGGAGGAGAAATTTGGAGCAATTTCTCCTTTCAACAATATTTTGCTACCTCTTATTAGATTTCCATGTTAGAACAGGGACCATATTAGCACTTCGAGATAAGGGTTATTCGAGATAAGCGAAGTCGAGATAACGCAAGTCGACTGTATTGTATACAAAACGGACAACTTTTTTTTAACTAGAATGTATGTATTTAGGGATTTTGGTTTAAACAATATTTATTCAATTCAAACAGACGTGCAGACAATGCGATCGATTTACAACCAATGCATATTTGCAGGATTAGGACGGGAACAACTAAAGCTCATTGAGACCATCTCTTTTACGTGGAAGCTACATGTACAGCTGGTATAAATACGTATAGAGGCAACAATTAATGGTTGTTGAAAAATATTATCATAAATACGTGTAGAGGCAACAACTAATGGTTGTTGAAAAATATTATCTAAACAGCTGATACAAAAAGTGTTCGCCATATTCTGGGGCTTGTTTTAATTAGTACTATGAGAAATGACTGACGGATAATGAAGAAGTGTTAAGAAAATTAGTGATATTCGGATATATACTTCTTTATAAAAGCATATTCAAATGAGTACCAACATATATGCTTTTATAAAGACAATCAAAAACAAAGATCACATAAGCATCATTGAATACGTCTCTCATGAGGTCTGCTTATCTTTCTTTAAAAAGTGCCCTTATTGGTGAATATTTACTACAAATTTTCCAGTTATTTTGAAAGACCAAAATGCACAGCGCGATACGAGTAATAAGTTCTAATAAAGTATATTAAGCTCAATCTCGCTGAGGTTAATATTGGAATGTTTCTTTCTTTAAACAAAACCAGCATGCTCCAAACATAGAGCATACATCAACATAGATTATTGCATAAAAAGCACGTTATTAACAGCCGTGCATTAACCAGCCAAAAGCCGTGTATTAACAAGTCAATTCACGCGCTGTTAATGCACGGCTACGCAACTTTCAATATGCTCGTACCGGGGCCACAGAATTGCTGCCGTCACGAGATGTGTACTGCCCTGCCCTAGAACGGGCATAGTCCGTGCAAATAGCGTTCGCGCGACATCGGGGAAAAGCAAAACAAAATAGTGCAAGAAATAACTCGAAATGTAGCAAATGTTTTCAGTTTTTATGCAATTATAGCGATCGAACATGGTTTTTCAATGCATTAACATTCGCCAGGTCCCTTGGGAGGTGTTGGAAACCGCGGCTGCGGTTTTCAACACCTCCCACGGGACCTGGCGAATGTTAATGCATGAAAAACCATGTTTGAGCTCTATAATGTTTTTTGAGAACGGGAAAAAGCGTTTAGACCATCCTGTCCTATAAAATGTTGTACTCACATTTACATGATTTTTCATCGTAGTCCAAAGAGTAACCTTGGCTACATCGACACTCGAATCCTCCCAGTGTATTGACACAGCTTTGTTGACATCCACCCTTGTCCGCAAAGCATTCGTTTTTATCTGTGAACCAAAGGAAAACAATTATGCATAGATCTTTATATGGTAACCTGCCTCAACACTGATCCGAGAGGTGCAGGGTCCTACTACAAATGAGCTAGCCCAGTGAAGAAGCTTCAGACAAATTATGGGACTGCGCATGCGCGATTAAAGTATCATAAATCGGATAAATCTATCACGAAAACATATATAATTTGACCCCCTCAAACCCCACATATAGTTAAACTGGGGAATACAGGGGTATATAGTATTTTCTTATATCTGCTCAAAAAGATAGATTGTGGGTACTAACGAGTACCTACAATCTATGTTTTGAGTAAAAATGTGAAAAATGTCAGGGCCCAGTTGTTCAAAACTGACGATGTCGTTAGTTAACGTTTTGTTAAAACTTTGATCATTAAATATGGCATATACTGTAATATTTTTGCTGAAAATAAATATGAGTAGCTTTTGCATTAAAAACTACTCATATTTTTTCAGCAAAAATACCTGTGGATTAGAAATTGTCCTTACTAGAACAGTTAACATTTTGACCATTAACGAGCTCGTTAAGCTAACGATGCTTGAACAAATGATCCCAGAATTTTTATTTGAAAACTTTCAGTTTTTGGAGGTGACTTTTTCAATACGAGTTGAATAGGCGTGTTTTTTCGTAATGAAAGTGTCCTTTTTTTCATTTGTCGGCTCATATAACAGAAGCATTGTGTGTAAGAAACTTGAAGGCACTAGCCAATCAAACATAGATGCACTGCCTGTGATTATCATACCTTGTCTGTAGTAGACAGGCATTAACGTAGTTACCTTGGATATCAAACATATTCTCCTTATTGTGCATGTTCTAAACTTTAAACAAGTCAATTGAACTACCCGTTGATGTTACTAAACATTGCTAGATGAGTTACAAACAGTAAACACCCTCATCAGACGCCGTATTCTGGGTATGCACTGTTTGCTCAAGCCTGTTCGTCTGAATATTAAGGAATAAATATGGTAGTTCTTTTTCATACCGACTCAGTGTTTTATCTAACATTTTTTGATTGCACAGAAGCTGTTCCTCAATCTTATTTCATTCATATTAAACCATTCAAACGAATCACAAGCGTTTTGCTTATCCAAAGAAAGGAAATAATGGCCGTGAGTGAACGATGCTATTTTTATAATGCTCATTGTTCTCAGTCTACTGAAATATAGGCTCCCTGTACGACAAAACAGAGAAAGACAAAAGAGAGAAGCGACACTTAATAGATAAGTCAAAACATAGACGCGACATTTAATAGGCTGCCAATGGATGTCATTAGTTTTACAATGCGTATCTTAACTAGCAAATTGTGATACAATCCGTCCATATATGTTAATAGTTTTACAATGCATACGTTTTCTTAGCTGACTGTAATACAATCTGTCAATGCGTACGTATGTTATCAGTTTTAAAATGCGTACGTTTTCTTGGCCGAAGATATAATCAGTCGATGTCAATGTATGTTATAAGCCTTACAATGCATACGTTTTTAATCCGACTGTAATATAACCTGTCAATGTATATGTATATTATCAGTTTTTTTCAATGCATATATTTTCTTTGCCGATTGTAGTATAATCCGTTACTGCCGACGGCATGTTATTTTTTTTCTTTACAATGCACATGTACTAAACGTTTATCAAGTTTGAATCAGTAGATCTACTCTACTCGAGCAAAATGTACATTATAAAGACTGATAACATAATGTACAGTATTTACCGATGTATTCGGACACTCATTACCAAAATTCGAACGCGTCCATTTTACTACCTGTTGACGTTGTCTATACTTTGCTGCACGTGTTCCTACCAGTAGAGCCTGGTTAGACACCGCGTTCTGCGACGTCTGACTAGCTGTACATTCTTTGCCAAGGCAGTCTGTAGCAATACTTAGGGTAAATAGAGTTGGCTACAGTGCAATTGCAATGTACGTCTTTCATCTAAGTTCACAGAGTCAGTCAGACTAAGACAGTGTAATCATTCTTAACAATGCATCTATTTTCAGCCACCTATAAAAAGATCTGTCATCAGCAATGAATGTTAACGTTATCAGAAGACAGTAGCAGCGGTTGTCAGTATACATACTTATGTTCCAAACAGACGGCAGTAAATCTTATAGAGTATATTCATATTTATTCTACTAGCCCATTGTAGTCTGGAGACCCTTAAACGGGTAATTGGCAACAGTGCAGACCCAGATCAGACACCGCAGAATGCGGCGTCTGATCAGGGTCTCCACTGTTTGCAAACAGTTCAACCAATTTTCTCTAGGAATATCTAATCATATAGCCTTACATACCTGAAATCAAAATTATAATCTTCCAATATATAGTGTGAGGGAGTTCATTCAGTCTACAATGGGTTAGAGTATATATTGTTTATGTATGTCATCTTGGTTTTACATCATGGTTTGGCTGCATCAGGTGATGAAACTGAGACTTTCGCGCGAGTAAATCTGGTTTAAGCCCCACCCCGGTAGTTTTACTACCTACCCAGTAAGCATTCTTTATAAATCTATAGCGGGCCATTATCGGCCCGTCAGGGTAGCTGACGGGCCGATAACGGCCCGCTATAGATTAATAAAGAATGCTAGCTGGGTACTGACCATTCCAAGGCAGTTTCTCTTTGCAGTTCTTCTTTGTGGGTCGGTGGTTTCATGTGTGGCGATTGTTTTGTCATTGCTTGTTCCTCATTTCTTCTTCTTTTGATGCGCCAGGAAGGCTGCTCTCCTGACAATGGCATTCCCTAGGTATCTTCACTTACATTTCTGACATTTCACGCATAATGTCACTTAATAAGAAACATTCACAATCTGTATAAGCCTCGATGATACTTCTTTTTGAAACTATGTTGGACCTATGGTATTTTACTGACTGAAATTATGTAAGTTTGACGTATCGTAGTTGTTGTATACTTACCAATACAGTTTTTGCCGTCCAGTGCCAATTCAAACCCTTCCTTACAGGCACAAGCATAACTGCCTTTGGTATTAATACAGTGGTGAACACAGCCGCCGTTTTTGTAGAAACATTCATTCTTATCTGAAACAAATTATTCTTTTGAAATCGAAATCACGTATAGGAAACATGATCCGAGACTTTCGTCTAGTGTTACCCTGATCATATTGACGGAGAAAAAGTTTGTCAGTTGTAGGTTAAGTTTGCTTTTCGTACACAAAGGAAGAATAATTCAGCCCTGTAACATCTAATTCGTTTTCAATGTTTAGACCAATTGTCAAATATGAAAGGCCATGGCTGGAACATTTAACTATTCTCTGAAATCATTTAGGAAGATCATCTATATTGACAATTAATCTTAACATCAAAAGTTAGTCTGAAGTCAAGGCGGTTGAACTACATTCTCTTTTTTTTCGACCACAATACGTAATAAAAGTAAAAAATAAGCGACAACTGAAAACACACACACACACACACACACACACACACACACACACACACACACACACACACACACACACACACACACAACAACAACAACAACAAAAAGACAACATGTAGCTTTTCTCCACGTTTCCTTAACATAGTAAATGCCTTCTGTTATATACTTTTGTACTGTTGTCCATCCCAAGGCAAATATTCGAGTACGGGTCCTCTTTGCTGTAATTTTAGCAATAGTGTATGCGCACTCTGCTTTCATGTGTTGTGTTTTGTTTTCTTAATCTGTGGCCAGCTTCAAAGAAATCCACTTTGTTTCCAACCCTCTTTCTGTTTGTGCTTTCATACGTTTTGTATTCTTTTGTTAAGTTTGTGAGCTGCTTCAGAAGATAAGAGTAAGGTTTGGCGCGAGTAAAACTCTCTGGGCTAATTCAGCAGACGACAAATTGGTTATATTTTTTTCTTTTTCTTTTATTCACAGAAAAATATTTCAAAATGCATTTTTTCTTAGCATGTAGTGTTTCCGCTGATCGTTCCAGTGCGGCTCCTCTGTAGCAGTTTATCTTTGCTCACTTCTTTAATTGCACGACGGTAAGTTGGGTCTCACATTGACTGGCGGCTCCTTCCTCAATCTGTTTCAGACGGCTGGCACCAACAGCTGTTTGTGGTCCGGTCCATCGTAGTCGGTGTGGTTTTCCTGTGCTCCGAGTTCAGACTGCCATTGAGCCCGCTACTTTGCTTAACTGCAGTTTTTATGATTATCATAAATTATATCGTAGAGTGTATACTCACTTTTTCTACAATCTGTCACTTGTTTCTTGTTCCGTTTTATTGGCCAATTTATTTCAAGGTGCTCAACGTCACCAATATTTATGTTCTTACTGAGCATTTGCTAGCGGGTCATTAACCCTTGTCCTTGACCCTTGAATAAATTAAGATGCCACGCCCACTTCTAATTTTCCGCCAATCAGATTATTTGATCTGGATTGTTGCTATAAATTCTCATACTTAATGGCAAACAGTGCAGATCCAGATCAGTTGGCTTCTTCAGAAGCCAACTGATCTGGATCTACACTGTTTGCAAAGGCAGCGTATATCCGGGTTCAGCAGAACAAGGGTTAAAACTCGTAGACAATGTGCACCTTGATGCCTGTTAGCGCAACATAATATTTACCAGTTAAAAGGTATTTTAGACAGATCCGTATCGTAAACGACATAAATATGCTTTGAAGGAAGGGGTTCCGGACGTGTGGGGCTAGGATGGATGGGCGGGGTGAGCGAATGAGGAAAATGGTTAGGAAAGAAGCATTTATATCCGCATAAATGTGATAAATGTATTTGTATTCTGGAGAAAACTATGTTGTTAATTCACAGAGATTTTTCTGCGTATACATTGTACATATCAGTCCATCAAAAGGGTCCTTCATGTCAGCAAAGAGAAAGAAATAAAATTTGTACTCTTTTATACATCCAAAGTACAAAAGAATACAGAAGTGAGTATTCTCAAATCCAACATCATCAATCATCACTGCAAGTTATGTGCCAGTTGAAAGCCTGGACCCATTTGTTCAAAACTAACGATGTCGTTAGTTAACGTATCGTTAAAATATTGATCATTAAATATGGTATATACGCTAATATTTCTGCTGAAAAAAAGTGAGTAGCTTTTGCATTTGCAAAAGTTACTCACATTTTCTTTCAGCAAAAAATACCTGTGAACTAGATATTGTACTTTCTAGAAAGTTAACAATTTGACCGCTAACGGGCTCGTTAAGCCAACGACGCTGTAGGGTTCTAACCAATCAAGGGACAGTATGCACCGGTATGTCTTCTGGCATTTGTTATATGTGAGTTAATTTTTGTGACTTACTATTTACTATTTGCTTTACTACACCTAGAGTCCCTTCTGGGAGCAAAATACTGCCTTTTGCAATAAATTCCTTTGCTTTTGTAGATATTATACCTCATGATCCAAAACAGAAGAAAGAGGCTCTGGTTGCCGGCACACGCAATAAGGACTCTTTTTCCTAATTTTGCATCCCAAATATTTATTTATCTCGTATTTAATTTAATCAAGACCAAAACCTACACAGACTTTCCGCCCGGCAGTTTGGGTCATTGCGCTGTCTTGGCAAATCGTGTTGGCGGAAGTACGGCTATTTTTTTTCTTTAAACAATCATACTTTTCGTATCTGTAATGCAATTCAATCAACACGGCTAAAAGGACCCTTATGCAATGTATAGGCACCAAAGACAACGACCAGACTATGTGCATGCGCAGGCTATTGCATACGCTGCGCATGCGCGTTGTCTGATTATTGTGTTAGTTACCAGCTTCTAGACTCACTGGATGTTGCATAATTAGACTAAGTAAAATCCTGCTCAGACAATGCCTTTGTCTGAACCACAGTATAGGACAAAACCATCTCTGTCCCACAGGCGAATTATGACGTTCCACGTGTGTCTATGCATCAGTACATTCATTGTTTTGTCTTTTCGTCATATGGGTCTACAATATCCAAACTCTGTGTGGACGATTAGCGAAGACACTGACGAGGCGTTGTGGACAGTCCTACGATCTTAGCATAATGCGAAAGGGAGGTTCTCTCACACACAAACTGATTCGGTAATGATAAAAAGTCCAGCATCTGCGATATATCATTGAAATTTCGTAATGATGTTTTGTTTTTTGAACACTAAAAGCCTTCTAGTTATCAAATCTGCACTGCGTCTTTGATATGTTTTTCTGCCTAAATGCCTCTTGATAGATCTGAGTGCGTCTGGCAGATGCATTTTGTTAATTGTTTTCCGAATATCAGCTTTATCAAAAGTTTTTTTTTCTTGTTTTAGAATTGCATGATACAGCATCGTTCACGGAATTATGTTAATATAGCTATCTGATACGTACACCACTTAGTAAATCAGTAGATAATATGGCGTTTTTTCAACCTAAGTTATTACCCCTTGTCGTGCTGAATAAATTAAGATGCCATTCCTAATTTTCAGCCAGTAAGATTACTTTATCCAGGTTGTTGATGCCAATTCACATACTCAATGGCAAACAGAGTAGGTCCAGTTCAGTTGACCAACTGATGAAGACGCCAACTGATCTGGATCTACACTATTTGCAAAGGTAGGGTTTATCCGGGTTCAGCAGGGCAAGGTTAAGACTACAATTGTTGTTAGTTTCGTTTGGCGGTCATTAAATGTCTTGTCGTACTTCAATATAGTATAGTCGATATTTTATGGGCCCAGTTGTTCAAAGCATCGTTAGCTCAACGAGCTCGTTAAGGGTCATTTCGTTAACTATTTTAGCAGATTCAATATACAATATTTTGATATTTTTTGCTGAAAAAATGTGAGTAGCTTTTGCACTGCAAAAGCTACTCACATTTTTTTTCAGCAAAAAATTTCAGCATATTTGCGTATCACTCGATGTAAATTTTAACGAATCGTTAACTAACGATATCGTTAGCTTTGAACAACTGGGCCCTGGTCTTTTGTGACCAATGAGGCAATTCCGGGAATTTGAAGTATTTCTATGAGCCTCGCTAATGAGACCTGATTGGCCGAAACTTGCTAGTATAGCACAGATCGAGGGTTGAGCGCAAGACTATGGTAACTCAAACATATTTTTGAATCCTTGTTTAGGGGCAACTTGGACCCCTTTGTAAACAATGCAAATTTAGGTGCCATTGCTCATACGAGCAATGGCACATAATTTTCATTGTTTACAGAAAGAAATGTTGTAATCTTCATAACGCCTTCATGGTGAGGAGATTAGGTTTGGGGAAAAACAACCATCTGACTTACGCTAGTCTTGCGCTCAACCCTCGAGATATCTTCGAAACTCCAACTATTTTTGTTTTTGTGTGAGCATTCATTGTTCTCAAAGGTCATGCCTGTTAGAATTTTCTTATTTTGCCATTAAAACGTGGATATTCATCAGAAGCACCTCGCTGAGTCGCTTTTAATATGTACCGACAATGCGTGTTTTCGTGGAGAAATAAAAACTATCATCTCCGATATTCCTGTTATCTCGAGCTATGTAAGTTATTGTATTTTCACCATATGAAGGAAGATGATTCGGCCCTAAAGCACATTATTCAGTGCAAAATTGTAATAGCAGTAAAAAAAAACTTAAAAGAGGGACCAATAAAGTTACTTTTAATAAACTTCATTGTTCCGAAAATTTCCCGAAAGAATCTCCTCATAATGGAGACCCCTGCATGCCTCTCTTTTTACTTTATATTATAGGGGAATATGAGGGTATGTATTACATAGATATGTTAACGTAATCACGACTTACACATGATGAAGTCTCGTATCTTCGCAGTCACAAGGTTTAAGGAAATTTCCTGAAATAACTAGGATTTTGTAATATTCAGAATATTCATTGAGTGTATCAAATTCACTGTCATATGGGCTGTATAGCCTTCGAAAATTCGGGCTTCCTAAACATAGCAGATATTAAGATAGTTCTACCATTCATGTTCATACGCGGTGATTCTAAGAATTAAAGCATAATTGGTAGAAGTAGAATACGTATGGAGTCACATTTTTGGTGTAAGACAATACTAAATGTAACATGTTGACGACGCAAGTTGTTGCCCTTGGTAATGGAATATTCATAAAATGGAAATGAAAAGGGAGCAAAAAAAAACAAAAAAAAAAACAACAACAAAAAACCGCCCCCCCCCCCTCCCCCCCCCCCCCCCCAAAAAAAAAAAAAAAAAAAAAAAACAGTGTTGCCGCCTCTGAAAGAATATCCCTTACTTAACCTATTTATGCCTAGCGTCCCAGGACATTGACAAACAGTGTAGACCCACATCAGACTCCGCAGAACGCGGCGTCTGATCAGGGTTTAACCAGGGTTTAACTGTTTGCAATAACATTTGAAAGTTTAAAAGCAATATGACGATTCCTATATAACACTCATTCGACTATACAATTCCAATTCCAAAGTTCATGATGGGAGTGTTTGTTGAAAATATTCAGGCATAAATGAGTTAATAGAATACAGTGTACCACTCACCTACACACTTAAGACCATCTCCGGCAAAACCGATTCTGCAGCGGCACCTAGATGAGCGACGCGTGTCGATGCATTCAGCGTCGGGATGACATTTTAACGTTCCCTTCTCGCATTCGTTACCTGAAATAGACATTGGAAACATGGTTTGACCAAATCTTACACAAATACAAACACTGATGATGCGGACCAATGTTTTGAATAGGGCACAGTATAATGTCACACCATTTTAGACACGTCATCAGGTTAACTACTAATTTTCTGGGCCCAGTTGTTCAAAGCGTCGTTAGCTTAACAAGCTCGTTTAGGGTCATTTCGTTAACTGTTTTAGCAGATTCAATATACAATATTCTGATATTTTTTGCTGAAAAAATGTGAGTACTCACATTTTTTCAGCAAAAAATTTCAGCATATCTGTGTACCACTCAATGTAAATTTTAACGAATCGTTAACTAACGACATCGTTAGTTTTGAACAACTGGGCCCTGATCCTTTGTGATCATTGAGCCCATTGCGGGATTTTTTAAGAATTATATGAGGGTCACTGATGAGGCCTAATTGGTCGAAACTAGCTAGTTTGGCTCAGATAACGTGATACTTCAACTGTTTTCAGTTTTGTGCGAGTGTTCGTTGCTCTCAAGCAGATGACTTGTTACGGAGGAGTATTTGATAATTCTGGGATAATTTTCTCCAGATCTCTATAAAAACAGATATTGTGGGTACTCATTAGAAGCGCCTCGCTGAGGCGCTTCTAATGAATACCCACAACATAAGTTTTTTTGGAGAAATAAGAAAAATAGCCAGAGTTATCATCGAATACTACCCTTCAACAAATCATCTGCTCTCAAGGGCCATTCCTTTTAGATACTATCTTTCAAAGTTTAGGGTAAGGACTGTAAACCAATAAATAGTATGCTGCTAAAAATTTGGAAGGCTTGTTTCTAATCCTAATCCTGGCACATTCATAAATTCATATGTATGCCACATTATATACATTTACTGAAAATTGAATATTGGCGGGGCTTCATTTTTGGCGGTTTGCGCCTGTAAACAGAGTTACAGACTACATTTCAACGGCAGGCTGATCTGAGTCTTCATTGATCGCACACGTCTTATCATAGGTTTTGTTATGCGCTGGCTCAAATCAGACAATAAAATTAAATCGATGACTCCTAAACTTGGTATGCCGGTATTTTTTAATTTGAAGTGCTTTTGAACCCCGAAAGAAAGGTCTAAATGCATATTACTGAAATATTTCATCTTTATTGATACTGGACAAATATTTTCACGTATCTTAGACATTTTACTGTTAATATCCTCAATATGTCTTGTAAATATGTAACGCTATTCAGTTTTTTTTTTACCGTGTAACCCTGATTAAGAGTTTTAATCTCCGTAAAGATCATTCCCCACCTTATATGTTGTAAATAAGCTACAACAGGCGAAATGGTATCTTAAAGGCATTCGTGGACAGTGAAGATCCAGATCAGCCTGTGCAGTTGCGATATTTCAAGAGAACACGCTGTCCGCTGGTAGAAATACATTTGATGTTGTTGAATGTAACGAAATTTAAACACAGGTCCAGACATGAAAGCGCCGATGCACAAACTGTTCTACGTTATTGCTGTTCATATTGGCCCAGTAGATCCCTTTTCTCATGGTGAATGTCATTAATATATTCATAGTTTCATTATTCTCTGGTCATGACTGTATTCACAGCCTGTTTTCTATACCGTGTACCATGTTTACATCAAATGTAAGGACACCCTATATCCTTACCATACGTGTCCCCAAAACCCATTTTACTACCAGTTAATGAGTCCAAAAACTTCTGGATGACTGGCAAACAGTGTAGACCCTGATCAGACGCCGCGTTCTGCGGCGTCTGATCAAGGTCTACACTGTTTGCTCAGTCCAATACTTCGGGCAAATACGGTAATTTCAAAGTTGCATTTTCAAATCCAGATGAAAAAGATTAAAAACACACTATTATGTATGTTACAACATTGCACGCATTACTTTAAAGCCGCTGCGTAAAATATTCATAGTCTGTACTTACTTGTAGCCCATTCATGACATACTTCTGTATCATTAACTCTTTGTGCACTATATTTAAAGATTAGCTTACGTTTTTATACGTTTTCCCGTAGTTTCCCAATAAAATAAGCATTAGAATTTCATCTAACCGTCACTAAAGAAGAGTTGTTAAAAACGCTAAAGAAGGAAAAGGACTTTAGATATTCTAAATTCGCTCTATTTAACTAGAAAAGTAGGTTTCTAAAACACTATGCCACATATGTTTTTTTCTACAAAATGCCGGGGTTGAAAAGTGACAGAACTAAAAAAAAAAACTCAATCCGATTTCTTTTTGAGATTTACTCCTCAGCCTCAATAAGCCCACCACGTTTCAAGACCCTAGCTCAAATAAGTATCAAGATACCTTGCTGACAAGAAAAACATGACGAACGGACGAATGAACAAACTGACGGACGAACGAACCAAAGCAATATGCCTACAACTTCTTCGAACTTGGGCCATTGGGGCATGAAAGGCTCTGTCAGGACCAAAATAATGACAGCGGAGAAAGCATTAGTCCGGTGAGAGACAAAACCTTAGTTTTGTTTTCCTAACACATGATCCATAAACACACACGAGATAAACATTGAAACGCAAGACAATTCTACAAACACGTTCTTTGACTGCTATTTCTAAACGTTATGTGAAAAGTTTTGCGCCCTTATTGTACGTTGTGTTTAACTGAATGAAAATATGGGGCCCCACATCGGGGGAAAAATCTGTCTCTAGCATGTGATTGCAAATTAAACGAATTAATGTTGAAAACGCTGAACATTTTTTTCTTATCTCTTTATCTTGTAGCTTATATCGAGAACAACGAATCGATTTTTTTTCGGCTGGTGTCAACATTGCATTGTGTCTCTACATGTATTTGTACACGGTGATGAGTCACTCCCTTCTGAAACAAATCATTTTAAGCTGTTTACAAGATAAGACACGATTCTAAGCATTTGCCTGGTGTTGATACTAGCATCTTCTAATCCGAATTAAATCCGAGCTAGCGCTATATAAAATCAGTATACTTCTAATTACGAAATGTCTAACACATTACGAAAACACGCCTATTCAAATATATAGAAAATTTCACTTCCAAAAAACTGAAAGTTTTCAGATAAAAATCTCTGATATTTTTCATATTTCTGCTCAAAACATAAATAGCGGGTACTCGTTAGAACCGCCACGGCGAGGCGGTTCTAACGAGTACCCATAATCTATGTTTTTGAGCAGAAATAAGAAAAATAATGTATACCCCTGTAAACCCCAGTTTTACTGTATAAAAGTGGGGTTTAAGGGGGTCAAAATTATATAGGCATGTTTTCGTGATGAATTATCATACGACAGCCTTCCATCCTTGCCGCTTCCTCTGGCTCCGGAATACATTTTTGCTGTCTGTCTTTCTTTTTTTCCCTTTTTTACTATTGCTGAAATCATCATTATGGTATAATGTTATCCTTCGTTATTGCGCTTTTGTCTTACTTTCATTCTACTATACTGATTGGTTGTGTCTACGATCATATGTTGTCATAGTCCTTGAGACATTAAGTACTCTTTATAACAATGATAAACTGCCATGATGTAATACAAATGATATACAGTCGAACCTCGTTATCTCGAACTCGCTTATTTCGAATTACCGCTTATCTCGAAGTGAAAATCTGGTCCCTGTTTTAACATGAAACTATGACAACAGGTAACAAAATAATGTGGAAAAGAGGAGAAATTGCTCCTCAGGAGCAATTTCTCCTCTTTTCCACATTATTTTATATATATATTTCTAACTTCAGGAGTCAAATTACATATTCATTTGCTAAATGTGGTTGTTCAATTTATTGTTTTCCTCACTCTCTCAACTCTGATATGTCGAAGTACGGATATCTCGAAGTGTTTCAGTAAGTCCCTTGGAATTCGAGATAACGGGAGTCGACTGTATGTATATTAGGAGAAGAGCTATATAAGCTTCCGTTTTAATTCTATCTTTTGTTTACATGCCATGTACATGTATAATCATTATATTTTGGAAATAAAATAGGTTTAAACCAAATTAAACATCTTGCTAGTCCACATGGTTGCCCGTTGAATTGAAGTCCGATAGTTATCAGCTACGTTGCCTTCCTGTTCTAACATTTAAAGATTTGCATTTGGCTCTTACCAAGTTATGCATAGATAGTTTAAGATCTGATGCGACTTGGCTAGGAGCGTTGAGGAACCCTATGCTAACACACAACAGGGGGTGGCAACAATAGTCTAGCTCATCTATGATTTCGTAGTGTTGTATGGTACATGTACGAGTATGTAGCCACAAACGGCATTCTCGTGGACTTTTCAGTTTTCTACTTGTAAGGTAGCAGACCTTGCCTATACGGTCTACGTTACGGCCGATCGGTCGAAAAAGCATTTTTGTATGTGATATGAATTGTTTTTGATACATACATGTTGTAATATCCGTCAGCTTTAATATGTTTCTCTTAAAAATATTTTCTTCCAGTATTTCGAAGATCTTAGTGATATAATAATTTGAGCCATCGCACAACAAGACCTAGAATAAGACTTGTGCGACCAGCGAAGACTTGGATCAGTCTGCGCATGTGCGCAGTCTGACCAGTCTTTGTCGAAGGCATGTTTCAAGCTATCCAAAAAGAGAAAGGCGAAAGCTTAAGTCATCCTCGGTAGATGAGCAGGCAGGCTTGAGTCTTTACTGGTCACACAGATTTTATTAAATACTAGGTTTTGTCGTGCGCTGGCTCAATAATGATATGCTTTCAAAAGACTAAAAGGACTGGCCATGATTTCTATCGATTTTCCAAGAAACGGGTTCAAAAGGTCCCAAGGAAAGTAATAGCCGGTTTGGATTTATCCTTTGTATTTTCCGTTTATTTTCTTTGTTTTTTTTTTTCTGCCTACCTATATATAGCTCAGTGAAGTTTATCCTAACCGTACAGCAAGCTTACTGCAATCACTCTCCCGCTTGCCAATGATAAGACTAGTGACTGAGATACATCTTACTTTTATGTCTTTAAGAAAATATTGGTGTATGTGTACTTTGGCTCGATTGTAAACAATCAATCCAAAAACGTCTTTTGCGTTGAGCCAACTCGAATTCCTTTATACTATTATTACCGATAATGATTTGAGTCAAAGGCGATCACCAGCTGTCGATGGTTTTAGTATTTAGAACTTACAAAGCTAAATTAGTTGATACGACGTCATTTTGATGTTATGTGCCTGCTGGGATGTTATTTTCTTAATTTTCTCAGATAGTTTGGATATAGCATTTACATATTTCACTCAAAAGAGAGGAGTTGACTTTGGAATAAATGACAAGCGCCTTTTTTTACAGAGAAAAGATAAATACATAAATAAAAAATACAACAAAATATCTGCCGACTGTATGTTCCGCAGATGATGTATGCTTCCTTCAAAAGGTTCAAAGGAATATGCAACATTAGAAAAGGAAGATTGGAGGACTTGTTAAGGAAGATTATTTGTATTGATGCTAATTCTGGTGTAATTTTCTCTAGTTCTCCATAAAACATATGTTGTGGGTACTCATTAGAAGCGCCTCGTCGAGGCGTTTCTAATGAGTACCCACAACATATGCTTTTATGGAGAAATAAAAAGTCTTCTCACAGAATTATCACTAACCACTCATTAACATGTCCTCTGTGCAACCCTTACGCAATAAAATAAACAGAAAAGGCCCTGATCAACCATTTCATTCGCACCGTCATCAGAGCCTTCGTTGCCCGATAACAGACTCGAAGGACCCTGTAGAATATATCGACAAACTGTGAAGGCCCTGCAAAAGTGTCTGTGCCTTCGCTTTTCGCATACAATATAAGGGCCCTTTTCAAGCGCTGAATATCAAATTTTGTTCCAATATCTATTTAACCTTCCTTTTGCTGCATGCCTGGTTTATGTAACAGCATATCGGTGCATTTTTGTTTCTTTGTTGTACAAGCAAACAACTAATATTATTTCCGTATTGCTTTCCCCTACATTAGACTTGCATCAGACAAAGTGTTATAAACAGATACGGATGTAGGAAACATGATGTAGCGTTGGAAAAAGCCCATTATTGCACAGTCGGCTCATATGCCTACGCATGTTTCCTCATTTCTCCATAAAACACATGTTGTGGGTACCCATTAGAAGTGCCTCTGCGAGTACCCACAACATATGTTCTTGTGGAGAAATAAGAAAAATATTTATTTTGGTAGGATATGTAAGCAATGAATGACGCTTTCATCATATAATATGGGAAATAAGGAAGAGTTTTGTTAGTAAGCACACTGAGGCAGATTTATGCAGGAAAAGTTGCTAGAAGTCAAAATCACATTGAAAAGCACCCCCTCCCCCACCCCCCCCACCCCCCGAGGTTATACAACTACATGTATTTCCCGTGCTCAACTCAGCTGAGTATGATATTTTCTCTGCTAATAAATATGAAAATGCAAAACAATAATTGGCATTTTCATATTTATTAGCAGAGACATTTTCATGCTCAACTACGTTTAGCAAAAATTAATTTGCAATTGTTAATATTTGAGATGCATTAGCAGGTCAAATTTCATGCTCAGCTGAGCTGAGCATTACAAAGTTTTACAACGTCGAGGCCAGGTTTAAAAACTGCAAAATTCTGGAAATCTGCCCGACAACGTAGACCCATACATATCCCTGTTTTTACTATGTAATATCGGGGAACTTGGGTGTAAGTATTTCAGAAACTGGTTAATGCTATGACCCAGATCAGACAATGTAGATGCACAGGTTGATCAGGGCATTTGCTAAAACCGCTAATGACATAACATAAGGACCCTTTTTGGCATTGAGCCTCAATTTAAAGTTATCATGAAATTTGAGTGCAGTTTGCGGTCATTTGCATTGCACTTTTATTTTATCAGTAGCTGACATCATTTCTGTACTTTATTTTCTTCTACATTCGACATGCACAAGAATCATTTATATGTGTACATATACAGAGAGACGATGTTACCATAAACATGGTTATTTGTGCGACAGATTTTTTTTTTTGTCGATCTTGTATTTGCTACTTACGAGTATGCGAAGTCAAGTATTAGAACAATTTTATAAAACGCCTGTAGCAAAACACACCAATCATGAACAAATGGATGAATTTGTGATTAAGGGGAAAACATACATTTTCGGGGAAGGCTTCTCTGTCAAAATCATTTTGCCTCTCTTCTGAAAAGCAGACTACTCTTAAAGGAAAGAATGTTTTCCCCTTAGTTTAAATTAAAGTGCCAATATTATATTAGCCATTATTTCATAAAAAGCAGTGTCGCACGTTATTAACAGCCGTGCATTAACCGGCGAAAAGCCGTGTATTAACAAGGCAATTCACGCGCTGTTAATGCACGGCTACGCAACTTTCAATATGCTCGTACCGGGGCCACAGAATTGCTGCCCTGTACTGCCCTGCTGATGCTGATGTGTACTGCCCTGCCCCAGAACGAGCGGCCTCGGTTTTCAGCACCTCCCATGGAACCTGGCGAATGTTAATGCATGGAAAACCATGTTTGATCCCTATATTCCAAGACATTGCTTCTGTTGCAGTTTTACTGAAGAAACCCGTGTCTTTTTATCTACATTTTATCATTTTACCTTGTGGCTGTTGAATTTACGATTAACTGATTTTGCCCTGATATGTTGACCTCGGCTATTTCTTAGCACAATATCTAGAACTATTGCAAAATCAAAGCACTGGCAGCACTGGTGGGTCGATTGTCTTTGAGTACAGGCTAGGAAAATGGTTCAGAGTTGGAACTTAAAACAGTTTCGTTTAACCCTTAACTTCCTGTTATCTAAGCAAACAGAGCAGACCTTATTCAGACCACGCAAAACGCGGCGTCTGACTAGGGTCTGCGCTGTTTGCCAGTGTCCCAGTCCAGGTTTTACAGATAGCCCTCTTTACATGCCACTCAACGTGACAGTGGCGCAGCTGTAAGTAATCGTTACCTGGGTTTCGTACAAACGCGCGTTTTGATTTCATTGGTAACTGACAATCACGTGGACAACTACCTTAAGGTAATTTCGGCGTTTGTATACTATGACTAGATTGTAAACAATCGACCCAATAACTTCGTGATTAACCTTATAAAATACGGAATGGGTTTAGTGCAAGTGTTTACATGTTATATCTAAGTAAATAGTGTGAAACCAAATATGTCCGCTTCTTAACCATTTCAGCACTACAGGCAACTATGTGGTTCCCAGTTTGTAAATTTAGCTGCGGTGGTTCACTATACAGATATCCATTGATCATTGCGTTGATTTTGAGTCGTTTCATATGTTTCCGTGCTAGTATAACGGCAACATTATGAAGCATATTTCCGTGCACCTACCCATTTGGGTACGGTTTAGATCGGATCCGTCACTATGCACGAAATGCAATCCACCGTCGTGCAAGAATATATACATCTATCATGGGTGTGAGGGGTAGATAGATAAAACCGTCCCGAGGATTACTGTCTTGCCGAGTGATGTCAGAGTGTGATCCCGAGGGACGGATTTTTCTATCTGTCCCTCATACCCGCGATAGATTCTTTTTCTTGCATATCTTTCATTCTGCAAGTGGGCTTTTGATAATGCAGTCTCTTCGATTGCAGACGTCCGCCATATTGTGATGACAATACCGTGATGTTTAAAGATGTCATTAAGTTCAGTGACGTGAACCTTAACGATGACGTACCGTGACGTCCTATACAATCAGTGTATATCTAGCACGTGAAAATTCTCGATTTTTATCTTTCCCACGGAACGGATAAGGGTGTGTGAGATAAGATTTGTTAGCACCGTGTAATTTGTGGAAATCTTTATCCGGTATGCACGAAAAGCAGAGTTACCAGCTCCCTCTTCCCGACAAGCATCACGAAAAAATGCCTATATAATTTTGACCCCCTTAAACCCTACTTTTATATAGTAAAACTGGGATTTACAGGGGTATACATTATTTTTCTTATTTCTACTCAAAAACATAGATTGTGGGTACTCGTTAGAGTACCCACAATCTATGTTTTGAGCAGAAATTTGAAAAATTTCAGAGTTTTTTATCTGAAAAATTTTCAGTTTTTGCAGGTGAATGTTTTTATATATACTGAAAGGAAAAAGAAACGCAGGGTAGAGTTTTTCCTTCTTATTTTAACCATTTTTTACGGTGTTTACTATAGCCATACACTTTTACAGATTGTCCTGTGAATGTGAACCGCGGGTGTACGAGTCTTTGGTCGATGTGCTATCTACCCAGTGTGTGGAATCATTCAACTACACAGTGCATTGCACGGACAATACGGAAAGCCAAAATTTCGTGCAAAACAAGCATGTTTAAACCTTCAGCACAAGATTTCCTCAACCATTTGGTACACTTCAACGATACACAACGCTCTTCGATTCTTTTACCGATTTTTCTTTACATTTTTACGCTACTTTGAACTTTTTTTCAATCACGGTACGATTGACTGATGTTCAGAGGGGTAGGGCAATTGCGTTGCTGATGCAGGGTCAGAGGCAACAGCAAGTTGCCAATCATTTTGGGGTTAACGTCTCAACAATTGAACGTCTTGTTAGACGTTTAAGGGAGACAGGGCATTTAGCAGACCAACCGCGGTCTGGGCGTCCACGCGTGACCTCGCGACGTCAAGACAGGACAATCCGTCTGGCACATTTGCGGAATCGTCATCTCACTGCTACCGAAACTGCCATTAATACAGTAAGTACGCATAATCGACAAATTTCTCCGAAGACTGTTGGAAGTCGATTGCGTGAGATTGGTCTTCGAGCTCGTCGTCCATACGATGGTCTGCCTCTGACCAAGGCACGTAGGTTGCGTCATATGGCGTGGTTGACGGCGCATGCGCCCAGGCTATTTCCGATGAGGCAGTGGCGACGAGTTCTTTTTACGGACGAGTCTAGGTTCACTCTCTATCGCACAGATGGTCGACGTCGTGTGTACCGACGTCGCGGAGAACGCTTTGCCGACGCCTGTGTTGTCGAACGGGATCGGTTTGGGGGTGGTTCCGTTATGGTCTGGGGAGGCATTGCTCACGGGATAAAATCACAGTTGATTATTGTTGCGGGCAATATGACCGCAGTAAGGTATAGGGATGAGATCTTGCGTCCTGTTGCAGTCCCGCTTGTGCAACAACGTAATCTGATTCTGCAGCAGGACAATGCCCGACCACATGTTGCCCGAGTTTGTCAGGATTTCCTGGCAAACAATAACATCGCACCACTAGCATGGCCACCGTACAGTCATGATTTGACCCCAATAGAGCACATGTGGGATGAGCTGGACAGAAGGGTTAGGAAGCGCCGAAATCCCCCCGCAACTCTCGCACAACTAAGGAATGCGTTGATCGATGAATGGAATAACATCCCGATGCTTTGGTTAACTCTATCCAAAGGAGAATTAGGGCAGCAACGGCAGTAAGAGGGGGGCACACCCGATATTGATTTTCAGTTTGATTTTGATTCCAAGATTTGGTAGCTACCAATAAACTTCAATAACTCGAGACTTGTTGATCACAAACCAATGAAATTTGGAACTTTTGTTCCATACATGTACAGTTTTGTAATCATAGTAAAATATTTAACAAAACTTTTTCAAACTTGAATGACATTTAGGAATAAAATTTACTCTGCGTTTCTTTTTCCTTTCAGTATACAGTCGACTCCCGTTATCTCGAACTCGCTTATCTCGAATAACCGCTTATCTCGAAGTGAAAATCTAGTCCCTGTTTTAACACAGAGATCTACCAACAGGCAATAAAATATTGTGGAAAAGAGGAGAAATTGCTCCATAGGAGCAATTTCTCCTCTTTTCCACAATATTTTCAAAATGTCTCTAACTTAGGAGTCAGATTACATATTCATTCTGTTAAAGGTAGTTGTTCGATTAATTGTTTTCCTGAGTCCGCAAATCTGATATGTCGAAGTACGGATATCTCGAACTGTTTCATAGAGTCCCTTGGAGTTCGAGATAACGAGAGTCGACTGTATTTGAATAAGCGTGTTTTCGTAATGGTTACCAAAATGTTAGATATGAGCCACTTCACAAAAAAAAAAAAAAAAAAAAAAAAAGAAAAAAGACAACGAACAAGACTAAAATACGAAAAAAAGCACTGCAGCGAGCATCCACAAGGCCACACAAAGAACAAACAACATCAGAATCACCGCCACATAAATATCAGTAGTAAAAGCTACCAAGTGTTGGAGGGTGTCGGGGGTTACTTCGATTTTACTAGTACCAAAAAAGGGTAAGAGAAATGTCCAGGGACTGCCACAATCACAAACCGCAGCCCTTCCCAGACACCAAGAGGAAGAGGAAACCGACAAATCCAAATACTCTTAATACAGAAATACATAAAAATTCGGTTCACATAAAGGCTCCCAAGCACACCCAGTATTCTTTATAAATATACAGCGGGCTGTTATCGGCCCGTCAGCTACCTGACGGGCCGATAACGGTCCGCTTTAGATCTCTGTAGAATGCTTACTCGGAAACCTTCAACCAAGGTTCAAATTTTGTACAAAATAAAAAAAAAAAAATGATTGTTCGGCGCGCGCACAGAGGTTCTCTTACTCAATCAGTGAAACATTACAGAAAAAACGTGTGGATCACTGTGCTGAAAGAAATGAGGGCTTGCAGCAATCACCTCAGACAATGGCAGCCAGGGCACAGTTGTTCAAAGCATCGTTAGCTTTTAACGAGCTCGTTAGTGGTCAAAATGTTCACCTTCTGCTAAGTGCAATATCTAATTCACATGTAATTTTGCTGAAAAAAAAAAGTGTGTATCTTTTGCAAATGCAAACGCTACTTTTCCTGAAAAAAAAAATGTGATTGGCTACTCACATTTTTTCAGCAAAAATATTAGTGTATATGCCATATTTAATGATCAAAGTTTTAACGATAACAACTGGGACCAGAGCTAAAGAAAACCATCAGTTGAACCACGAAGCATTGGCCGCTATTTTAGTTGCACCTGAAGACAGTGCCAGATATATGTCGCGGACACTCGCTACCATCCACCGCTCGGATGTTACTGTGAGGATCGATACGTAACCTGAAGCAATGGAAAAGAAACCCGTTTATGTTTAGTGGAAACCCAGCTAACCCGATAACGGCCCGCTATAGACTTATAAAGAATGCTTACTGGAATATGTAGGTCAGTTTGGAACAACAGTGAAACTCCTGTGAATTTGTCACATCTATAAGATAGCTCGGGTATCAACCTTAAACAGAATTATGCTGTTTTTTTTTTTTTTTTTTTTTTTTTTTTTCGTGTACTCGAATAGCAAAGAGTGCAAACTGACGCCACCTTCTGCACTGTTTACAGGCCAATGTCCAGTTTGTAGGACATGAAGCATTAATTGTCTAAATTGTTATTACGAAAACACGCCTATTGAAATATATAGAAAATTTCACCTAAAAAAACCCTGAAAATTTTCAGATAAAAAAACCCTGATATTTTTCATATATCTGCTAAAAACATAGATTGTGGGTACTCGTTAGAACAGCCTCGCTTTGTTTTTGAGCAGAAATATAAAAAAATAATGCATACCACTGTAAACCTCAGTTCTACCATATAAAAATGGGGTTTAAGGGGGTCAAAATAATATAGGTATGTTTTCGTGTTTTTTTACTAAATGGCAGGAACAACACAGAGAAAGAGAGAAAATGGTCAGATGTGCTGGTAACGTGAGGAATAGAGGAGGCGAGGAAAAAAGTGAATGACAGTCCAGAAACAGCACACATACTAAAACACCCGCTTTTCCCACCTGCTGCTAGCATGACAGACCCTTACGAACACCCTACCACGACAGAGAGAGAAAGAGACGGGGAGATTTAAAAAAAAAAGGCTTTAACAAATACCTATAAACTTGTTGGCAACGCAATTTAAACGATTAATTTAATTTGCAAGTCGTAGCATTAAAATACAGTGTCAAATATGTAAGTCATAATACTTAAATACAGTGTCGAATATGCAAGTTATAACACTTAAATTGAGTATCGAATATGTAGGTCATAACACTTAAATACAGTGTTGAATATGTAAGTCATAGTACTTAAATACAGTGTCAAATATGCAAGTCACAGCACCTAAATACAGTGTCGAATAATTACAGCTTACCTTTGTTCTTTCGCCCTATTCCCCTCGGACAAATCACAGTACCAGCCAACATGAGGACACCTAATAGAATCACGTGACCAGATTTTTTCATGTTTCACCCGGTCCCAGCGGCTAGCCCGATATCATGAACTAATCCTGGCCCACGTTCACCGGGCATTATCATTGTCTGAACGGATATCCGTCCTCGACAGTTGTCATGAGCCCATGTTGTAATATGTTTCAAGAAAAACACGCAGCCAACATCTTGTTTCAAATTATCCCACTGGAGAGACAAATTAATGTTAAAACAGGCGGTAACACATGAAAATAGTGTAATTTGTCTTTTGTGATTAAATATTTACATACTTTCTACATTACTGTTAATTGATTTTCCATCTTTAACATCTTAGAAGCCACACTTCAAACAAGTACCCAGTCAGCATTCTACGTAAATCTATATCGGGCCGTCATCGGCCCGTCAGGGTAGCTGACGGGCCGATGACGGCCCGATGTAGATTTACGTAGAATGCTAGCTGGGTATAATTTCTCTGTGCATTTTTTTTTTATAAAATTTTACACTTTTTTTCTTTTCTTATTCTAATTAACCGCACATATTTTGTGTAAAAATTCTTCGCGTGTTACCCGCATCTCATTATTAACTCACAACCCAGATTTTTTTTTTTTTTTTTTTTTTTTTTTTTAATAAAGAGGTAAATTGCTCCAGTGAATTAACACATACTCTCATGAATGCAGATCAATGCACATCCTTCGTAGCGTTTAATTTCCTAATCCTGGATTTAAATTGACTATTTATTGAGACATTCAGATATAGATGTACGGAGTTGTATTAGCCTTTCCTAACACCGCAGTTAACAACTTGTATCACACTGAAGCGTAACCTCATCATCTTAACACCACATCTACCCGGAGGTTCGTTGCTGACCTTAAACCGAGCCATAAAATGAATTCACTTGTATTGTCTTAACCTTTAACGCATAGCACTCTGGGTAAAACTTTCAACAGACGACATTTTAAAATATTTTTCCATGAAAACAGGTTTCACATTTCATGCAAATTGCCTTGGAGGCAATTTGCATGAAATGTCCAAACCTGTTTTCTGAGTAAATTAAGAAAAAAAATCGTCAATTTGTCGTCTGCCGAATTAAGCAGAGAGTGGTAACGGTTAAAGCGCTTTGCAAAATTGTAGTAGGTGACATTTATTTATTATTATCATTTTTCAGAGAAAATAAGACGGCAATTCATGTGAATCCTCTGCATTGCATAACAGGCGATTCACATGAAACGTGAAGACTTATTTTCTCGAAAATCATAAAAAGAGTAAGAATGTCGTCTGCTACAATTTTACTGATCGCTGTAAGGGTTAAAAAGTGAAATCTCATGCTATAAATGCAGACCAGACAACACGTGGTTTACCTGTACAAGAAATATCTATATCGAATAAAATATCAAGAAAACGTGCTACAGAGAAGAAAAAAAAATCATATCACAAAATATGTGAACAGAGTAGGCCAGGACCAGCCTGTGCAACTACGAATATCCCTATTCAAAGATTAGATGGCACTACGCAATATCTTTCTTCCGGTATCCCGTCACACATGAAATTAAATAACTTCATGTCTGTTGTGTGGTTTTGCAATTTAAGTTGAATGAAAATTTGCATATTTTTATTGTATTGTTATTAGTTTAAGATATTTAACATTCTGCTATTATTTCCGACATGTTTTAAAACTACAGTTGACTCTCGCTATCTCGACCCCGCTTATCTCGAATAACCGCTTATCTCGAAGTGAAAATCTGTTCCCTGCCTAAACATTAAAATCTAACAACATGTAAAAAATATTGTGGAAAAGAGGAGAAATTGCTCCTAAGGAGCAATTTCTCCTCTTTTCCACAATATTTTCAATATATCTCTAACTTCAAGAGTCCAATTACACATATATTTGTTAAATGTGGTTAATCGAATTAGTTTTTTCCTCAACTCTGCCAATCTGATATGTCGAAGTACGGATATCTGGAAGTATTTCAGAGAGTCCCTTGGAATTCGAGATAACGAGAGTCGACTGTAGTTTCAAGTTTTACTCTTTCTACATGTTAAACTCTGGATAAGTAGCAAACAGAACAGACTCTGAATAGATGCCTAATCTGGGTCTGCACTATTTGCTCAGACCCGTCTGCCCCAATGCTAAGGAAAAAATACAGTGGACTCCCGTTATCTCGAACTCGCTTATCTCGAATAACCGTTTATCTCGAAGTAAAAATCTGGTCCTTATTTTGATATGGAAACTTAACAACAGGCAATAAAATATTGTGGAAAAGAGGAGAAATTGCTTCTAAGGAGCAACTTCTCCTCTTTTCCACAATATTTTCAATATATCTCTAATTTTAAGAGTCAAATTACATATTCATTTCTTTCTACGGTCATTCTCTCCCTTCCGCTGATTCAAGAAAGGCAGTTGTCAGATTCTGGCGAAAGAATGTGCACAATACTGGTTAACCGCTTAGAAGACTAAGCCTGCCCAGTAAACGTGTGGTTAAGTAAACTGACCGCGCTCGACATGACCCATTGGGTTGACTGGGCCATAAAGCCTAAACACAAACAAACATATTCATTTTTTAAATGTGGTTGTTCGATTTATTTATTTTTTTTTTCAACTTTGTAAATCTGATATGTCGAGGTACAGATATCTCGAAGTATTTAAGAGAGTTCCTTGGACTACGAGATAACGAGAGTCGACTGTATGGTAATCGGGTACGGGCAGTCTAGACTAAAGTATTGACCTGCAGTTTTTAAAATGATTTTCATGAGAACTTTAATAATCAGTCTAGCCAAATATTTATCTTTGAAAAACAAACGCATATGAGCGAAGCAATTTAAACTGTTTGCTTTTTGTCTGTTAAAATTCGCTGAAAACAGAACGTTGTTTGCAGAAGCAAGTGGGTGTGTTGAGAAAATTGCAGCGGAATTTCATTTAAATTTGGCATTCGTCAGAGAAAAACAAACAGCTTTTCAGAAAGAGTAAACACCGAATACCATCACGAAAACATACCTATATAATTCTGACCCCCTCAAACCCCACTTTTTACAGTAAAACTGGAGTTTACAGGGGTATACATTATTTTTCATGTTTCTACTCAAAATCATAGACTGTGGGTACTCGTTAGAACCGCCTCGGCGAGGTGGTTCTAACGAGTACCCGCAATCTATGTTTTGAGCAGAAATATGAAAAATATTAATTTTTTATCTGAAAATTTTCAGTTTTTGGTGGCGAAATTTTCTATATTTGGCTTATTTTCGTAATGCACAGACCAGTATTCCTCATTTGTTACATGTGTAATTCCTTAATTGATACTTTAGAAAGTTTGAATGAATTATCAAGCCTTTTTATCAGTGAAAATCCGTATAATTATTTTGTTGTCTCCAGGCCCCGAGGTTATAAAACTTTTTTTCATACTAAACTCAGCTGAGCATGAAATTAGCCCTGCTAATAAATCTCAAATTACTAGCAATTGCAAATTCTTTCTTGCTTAATATAGCTGAGCATGAAAATTTCTCTTCTAATATGAAAGTACCAACTACTATTGTTGGCATTTTCATATTTATTAGCAGAGAAAATTTCATGCTCAGCTGAGTTAAGCAAGCAAAGTTTTATAAACCTCGGTGCCTGATGTAAATGGGACGGAACACAAAATGAACGTTATGGTTAACCTTGCATCAATTTAAACCATCCCGAAAACATGCCTATATAATTTTGACCCCCATAAACCCCACTTTTGTATAGTAAAACTGGGGTTTACAGGGGTAAACATTGTTTTTCTTATTTTGCTTTAAAACATAGATTGTGGGCAATCGTTAGAACCGCCTCTATGTTTTGAGCAGGAATATGAAAAATTTCAGATTTTTTTAATCTGAAAATTTTCCTTTTTTGGTTGTAAAATTTTCAATATATTTGAATAGGCGTATTTTCGTAATGCGAAGACCTGTATAAACGACGGCACTGTACCTTCGGAGGATCACAAGAGACAAACATCCCAGTATCCACCATCAACTGACTTGAAATCAATCATGATTCGTCCAGCCGAGTCATACCAAAATATAAATCGAGATACCAACGACAGCACGAAGACATACCTATATAATTTTGACCCCACTGAACCCCATTTTTATAAAGTAAAACTGGGGTTTACAGGGGTGTACGTTATGTTTTTTTTTAATTTCTGCTCACACTCTATGTTTTGTGCAGAAATATGAAAAATATCAGAATTTTTATCTGAAAATTTTCATTTTTTGGTGGCGAAATTTTCAAAGTATTTGAACAGGCGTGTTTTCGTAATGAATTGCGAGGCGGTTCTAACGAGTACCCACAATCTATGCTTTTGAGCAGAAATATGAAAATTATCAGACTTTTTATCGGAAAACTCAGTTTTGGGTGGTGAAATTTTCAATATATTTGAATAGGCGTGTTTTTAGTATGATTGGTCCCGACCAAAGCCTATTTTCGACTGGTTTGAAATCAGTCATAACTCGTTCTAGATTAAGAATACCTCTGTGACCAATCCCCTCTCACCGCGTTTCACTTTGCCTTTCTTATAGTACTGAGCATATTCAATGACTTAACTCATGTACAAGGTATAAGTAACGGAAGACAATCCCTTAAAACCATGCAGACCTCCCGCAGATCAAAGCATGTAAAAGTAAACACAATATCATAAATAAAAATGTCTAATTCGTTGATGATTTAAGGATACGGCAAACTTATAATAAGCGCTTGGTCATGGTGGATGAAACTGCAAAAACAATGTGAAAATAAACATTAGGTTCATTGATTTAAAAGATACCCTTAGGTCAGTCTGGGGTACGTTGTGGAAAAATCCACCTTATCCCAGCAGGGTAGACATAAGTTAGCTGCTATTGCGCGCAGACTGCTCACTATGATATTTCGTAATAAATGACGAAAATCATCACGAAAACATACCTATATAATTTTGACCCCCTTAACCCCCACTTTTATATAGTAAAACTGGGGTTTACAGGGGTATACATTTTTTTTCTTATTTCTGCTCAAAAACATAGATTGTGGGTACTCGTTAGAACCGCCTCGCCGAGGCGGTTCTAACGAGTACCTACAATCTATGAAATCATAGATTGTGGTACTCGTTAGAACCGCCTCGCCTACAATCTATGTTTTGAGCAGAAATATGAAAAATATCAGGTTTTTATCTGAAAAATTTCAGTTTTTGGAGATGAAATTTTCTACATATTTGCATAGGCGTGTTTTCGTAATGTAAGGGTATTTATCAGGATATCAGAGCGGCAAATAGCACTAGAAATCTTTTTATTTTGTCTCATTGGTAAGCTAAAATCACCTGTCAGTCATTGCTGCAATATACTCCATTAATGACACATTTTAAATGTTTTGGTCAATCGCTGCAACAAAACAAAATGGAGCTTTACTCTTTAAATTGAATATTCTGATACACACACAGAGACACACGCGCGCGCGGTCATTTCTTAATCTATATTTGCTATGAAATGAATGTCAAACATGGCTCTTGAATGAATACTGGGGCAGCAATCAGTAAGATCTATATTTCGAAATAGTTTCAGGTTCAAAATAGATAAATAAATAGAAACGTAGAGAAGGCCATGCGGGAAGTAACTGATTTTGGCACCTCGACATATGTCACAATATTTAGGGTAAATACGGTTATATATTATCTTGTTTTAATTCTCAGAAAATGATGACATTTAAAGGCAAATCCTGCTCATAATAAAATGACGTTTATTACGAAAGCACGCCTATTCAAATATGTAGAAAATGTCACCTGCAAAAACTGAAAATTTTCAGATATTTTTTTTTTGTTGATATTTTTCATATTTCTGCTCAAAACATAGATTGTGGGTACTCGTTAGAACCGCCTCGGTGAGGCGGTTCTAACGAGCACCCACAATCTCTGTTTCTGAGCAGAAATAAGCAAAATAACGTATACCCCTGTAAACCCCAGTTTTACTATATAAAAGTGGGGTTTAAGGGGATCAGAATTATATAGGCATGTTTTCGTTACAGACATATCCTGTACATCACCATCTGGCCACATAAGACGAGACGTAATTTAACAAACGGAAGAAGCGAGGACAGTTGCACTATAGTTTGTCGGAACCCGATTTGTATATCGACTTAATCTAAAAATTCAGAAGCTTCGTTGTCAGTACTGATTTTCCGAAAGAATTAAAAAAAAGTAGATGGTTGCAAAAAGATATGTTATACTAGAATGTTATGCGGCAATCTGCATGCATGGTTGTTAAACCAATTATGACTGATAATTTTGCTTCGCTCTTTAGTCGGTGAGTCATCACGAAAACATACCTATATAATTTTGACCCCCTTAAACCCCACTTTTATATAGTAAAACTGGGGTTTACAGGGGTATACATTATTTGTATTATTTCCGCTCAAAACAAAGATTGTGGGTACTCGTTAGAACCGCCTCCACGAGGCGGTTCTAACGAGTACCCACAATCTAAGTTTTGAGCAGATGGAGGCGGTTCTAATAAGTACCCACAATCTATGTTATGAGCGGAAACATGAAAAAATATCAGAATTTTTTATCTGAAAATGTTCATTTTTTTGGTGGTAAAATTTTCAGTATGTTTGAATAGGTATGTTTTCGTAATGCGTGCGTCAGACTGGATGGCGACTCTTTCCTCAATCTTTTTCTACTGGCGCCTGGGTATTGCTGTTTGTGGTCGGACTTCGTACCTCCATAGAGCCGTCTATTTTGTTTCAACGCAGTTTTGTGGTTATTTGTGTTTTATTGTGATGTTTCACTGATAAGGTAGAAAAACCTATGCGAACCGAATACATATTTGTATTTTGGAGCTGCATCAGAATTCCATTACGAAAACACGCCTACTCAAATATATTGAAACTTTTACAACCGAAAAAGGAAAATTTTCAGATAAACGATTCTGATATTTTTCATAGTCCTGTTTAAAACATAGATTGTAGTACTCGTTAGAACCGTCTCGCCGAGGCGGTTCTAACGAGTACCCACAATCTATGTTTTTTTTTTTTTAGCAAAATAAGAAAAATAATGTATATCCATGTAAATCCCAGTTTTAGCATATAAAAGTGGGGCTTAAGGGGGTCAAAATTATAAAGGCGTGTTTTCCTGATGCAGGACGAGGTTTCGATTTCGTAAAACGATTTAAGTCTTTCTGCTGGCCGTTCCAAGGCGATGCATTTTGGTTAACCTTTTCAATCCTGTAGACCGGTACAAATACTGCGTCGCCTCATCAGGATCTACACTATTTGCTAGTCAGTTAATGATTTTGATTAAAAAACAAACAAACTATTGACAACAATGGACCTGACCAACTACAAAGATGGACCAGTCCATTTCAGAAACTCAAGGGTGAAATTGTTAAAGGCTCCATATTCTTCAAAATTCTTCAAAAATAGACATTTTTATCCAAGAAAGATTAAATAAATTGATATATAGTGTTATCGTTTGTGTTGAGGTTTTACGGCCCAGTCAACCCAATGGGGTCATGTCGAGCGCGGTCAGTTTACCTAACCACACGTTTACTGTGCAGGCTTAGTCCTCTAAGCGGTTAACATGTATTGTGCACATTCTTTCGCCAGAAACTGACAACCGCCCTTCTTGAATCAGCGGAAGGGAGAGAATAAAATGTGACATCTGATTGGTCGTTTAGTTAGTCTCTCATTTTTGAACAGGATAAAAAATGAAATGATTTTTTTATCGTATCTCTGAATTAATGTTGGCAATATTAATTCAGAGATACGATAAAAATCATTTCATTTCAAGAACGAGAGACTAATTGCAATTTTTAAGGTAAGGTGTCACATTTTATGATTGTATTAATACCATATCAATTTATTAAACCTTTATTGGATAATAAAATGTCTGTTTTTGCGGAATATTGAGCCTAAATGCAACTGCTTCTGTTCTGTGTTGACATTGTTCATCATCTCTTCTTCTTTCGATGCCATTACGAAAACAAGCCTATTCAAATATACTGAAAGTTTTACCACCCAAAAGTGAAAATTTTCAGATAAAAAAATCTGATATTTTCCATATTTCTGCTCAAAACATAGATTGTGGGTACTCGTTAGAACCGCCTCGCCGAGGCGGTTCTAACGAGTACCCACAATCTAAGTTTTTAAGCAGAAATAAGAAAAATACTGTATACCCCTGTAAACCCCAGTTTTACTATACAGATGTGGGTGTTATATTGGTATGTTTTCGTGATGCTCAAAAAGAATGTGCTCCGTGACTAACAATTCCTGGAAGCTTCATTTAAACGAACTTTATTGCGCAAATGAGCTTAGGAAAAAAAGAAATAAACAAAACAAAAAAACAACAACAACAACAAAAAAAAAAAAAACAAAAAAAAAAAAAAAAAAAAAAAAAAAACGGAAATGGGTATATTTTACCATCACGAAAATATGCCTATTTATGTTGACCCCTTTAAACCCATTTTGAGGCGGTTCTAACGAATACCCACAATCTATGTTTTAGGCAGAAAAATGAAAAGTATCCGAATTATCTGAAAATTTTCATTTTTGGTTGTAGAATTTTGGGTACCTTTGATATGCTTGTTTTCGTAATGAAAGATTTTTTTCCAATCTGTTGATTTCATAAGACATGACCACTAAACACAACGTCATTTCGTTGTATAATGACGTTGAGTGTTAGCTGAGCACGTCTCCAAATTGCTAAAAAAAAAAAAAAAAAAATGGTTTCAAAAAAATAGGTCTAAAAACCGCTCCAAAGTAAAACATGATTTTAAACAACAGGTCTAAAAACTGCTTCAAAGAAAAACATGATTTCAAACATCAGATCTAAAAACTGCTCTGAAGTAAAACATGGTTTCAAACAACAGGTCTGAAAACTGCTCCGAAGTAAAACATGGAGGCGGTAAATATTTTGATGAATGAAACGTTATCGAATACTCAACCTTATGTTATAAACGTTAATTTTTCACTGATATGATTATCATATTAATTGAAATATTTTTCCCAGTGGTTGGGACTCATTTCTCACGGGCAGTAATAATGAAGTAAACAGGTGATGTGCAAATGAGCCGTCGCCAAAAAAATAGTACGTGTAGTCCTGAATACCTGCGCAGATATCCGTCAATTTTAGAATTGCGCAGTCTAATCTTGTTTTCTGTGCTTTCATTCAGCAAAGAACAAATAGCCTGTAAGTGACCTAAATAGACCAGTCATAAACTGCTAAGCTCAACCAATTGATCTGTATCTACTCAAATAGCAACCCAGTGTGCGGAACATTTTTGCTTGATACGACAAAAATTGAAAAGTAAATTTGGACCACACATTAAGATCCTTAAGTTTAGAAGAGTCTGATTTTCATCTTTTAATTTACAACCACGACCAAGAGTTAAGTCTTAAAAGCTTGTGCGAACTAAACACGTAAGCAAGTTATTAGCCTATTGTAAAATTGATTAAAACCATTAGCACCATTTAGTATGCAGCAGACGGAAATTTGAAATACCTTTTTTAATATTATATTTCAGAGAAAATTAAGCTCGACAGTTCCGGTGAATCATCTATATAGCAGATGATTCACAGGAAATGTCAAGCCTTATTTTCTCCGAAAAATATTGAAAATAGACTGTCGTCTGTTACAATTTTGTTTGAGACTTTAAAGATTAAAACCGGCATTCCAAGAGATTTGATCTGCTACATAAGAAAATGCACCTTATGACACGTGAGCCCAAGCGAAGACTCAGATCAGCGCAGTCTGATTAAAGTTTTCGCTATCCACTTGAAGAACACGTGAATCAATAGTCATCATCATGAAAACATGCCTATATAATATTGACCCCCTTAAACCCTACTTTTATATAGTAAAACTTGGGTTTATAGGGGTATACATTATTTTTCTTATTTCTGCTCAAAAACATCGATTGTGGTACTCGTGTTCTAACGAGTACCACAATCTATGTTTTGAGCAGAAATATGAAAAATGTCAGAGTTTTTTATCTGAATTTTATCAGTTTTTGGAGGTGAAATTTTCTATATATTTGAATAGGCATGTTTTCGTAATGATCCACAGTGCCAGCGAAGACTAATCAGATTTCGCGGATCGACTGTAATAGAATAGTACTGAATGGAATAAAAAAGAATGTTCTTATTATTTCAAATCAAAAATCTTACGGCAGATAAAAACTATACATATGACCACAGATATACGAATAAAAATAGCTTATAATCATCTAGAGCACTTATATTGTTTTTCCAGTGTTTAGTAGTAATATAAACAATGAAATTTAAACAATCATTTCGTTGCTTCCGTTTTGAGTGTTTCGTGTCTTAGTGATGATATTCCGGTTTCGGGTTTCACAATTACATGCATCCCATACCAGACATTACGAAAACATGCCTATTCAAATATACAGCAAATTTCACCTCCAAAAAACTGAAAATTTTCAGATAAAAAGCTCTGATATTTTTCACATTTCTGCTTTAAACATAGATTGTGGGTACTCGTTAGAACCGCCTCAGCGAGGCGGTTCTAACGAGTACCTACAAACTATGTTTTTGAGCGCAATAAGAAAAATAATGTATACCCCTGTAAACCCCAGTTTTACTGTATAAAAGTGGGGTTTAAGGGGGTCAGTATTATATAGGCATGTTTTCGTGATGGGGGTTGTCAAGGAGTCATATTTAGTAATACTTCTTGAATAGATTTTCTTGTTTCTCCACAAAAAAGGAAAACTATACAAACAACAAAACAACGTGTGTTTTAGGGTCTCATTAGAGTGCCCACAACATATGTTATTGCGCTTGTGCCGACAATATATGTTTTTTTTTTGTTTCTGCATATATTATGCTTTTTATGAACAGCTGCGTCATTACGAAAACACGCATATACAAATATATAGAAAATTTCATCTCCAAAAACTGAAAATTTTCAGATGAAAAACTCTGATATTTTTCCTATTTCTGCTCAAAACATAGATTGTGGGTACTCGTTAGAACCGCCTCGACGAGGCGGTTCTAACGAGTATCCACAATTTATGTTTCTGGGCAGAAATAAGAAAAATAATATATACCCCTGTAAACCCCAGTTTTACTATATAAAAGTGGGGTTTGAGGGGGTCAAAAATATAAAGGCGTGTTTTCGTGATGCCTAGGATAATCATCAAATATTCCACCTTAAAAGTGCTTCTGCATATGTTTTGTCAAACACTACTTATATAATACGGCTATTTTATTATGTACCATATTATCCTACGTATTCGGACACCTTAACGCCTTATCATAGTTGTCTGAATCTTTGAACAAGTCTATTTGAGTTCCTGCTGAGGTGTCGGAAAACTGCTGGATGACTGGCAAACAGTGTAGACCCTGGGGTAATACCGTACCTTTGTTTAAGTTCCTATGTCATCCAGAACAACCGTCTTTAAGTTTCTAAAAGTCCCCAAACCTACCTTCTAAAAGTCATCCAAACCAAACCTCTATAGGTTTCTAAAATAACCAAAATCAACCCTCTATAAGTTTCTAAAAGTCACCCAAACCAACCCTCTATAAGTTTCTAAAAATCATCCAAACCAACCTTCTATACGTTTCTATAAGTCATCAAGACCAACCTTCTATAAGTTTCTAAAAGTCACCCAAACCAACCCTTTATAAGTTTCTAAAAGTATACAAAATAACCCTCTATAAGTTTCTAAAATTCACCCAAACCAACCTTTATAAGTTTCTAAAAGTCATACAAAACAACCCTCTATAAGTTTCTAAAAGTCACCAAAACCAACCCTCTATAAGTTTCTAAAAGTCAGCAACACCAACCCAATATAAGTTTCCAAAGTCACCCAAACCAACCCTCTGTAAGTTTCTGAAAATCACCCAAACCAACCTTTTATAAGTTTCTAAAAGTATACAATATAATCCTCTGTAAGTTTCTAAAATTCACCCAAACCAACCTTTTATAAGTTTCTAAAAGTCATACAAAACAACCCTCTATAAGTTTCTAAAAGTCAGCAACACCAACCCAATATAAGTTTCTAAAGTCACCCAAACCAACCCTCAGTAAGTTTCTAAAAATCACCCAAACCAACCTGCTACAGGTTTCTAATAGTCACCCAAACCATCCCCTTATAAGTTTCTAAAACATCCAAATCAACTCTCCATAAGTTTCTAAAAGTCACCGAAACCAACAATAATGCAACTGTTTCTTTCAACAGATTTCGCTTTCCCTTTAAAATACTGCACTGCCTTATTGTAAATCTTACTGTATGAATGAAAAGAAAAATTAAACAATCACCAGACTAAAATACCTGTTACACAGAATGCAAGGTTGCATGCACTTAAGTGATAATTAATTTTACAATACGCCCCTCCTACGATACATAACAACTAATTGTTACGCCAGACTCGCGACGTGCCATGTTTTGACATGTTTTCGAGGCGGATGCGGGCAGCGAATGGCCAGATAAGCCTGCAATTTCGCGCACTCTGGCCCGGAGGTTATAAACTTTTTTCATGCTCATCTCAACTGCGCACGAAATTTTTCATGCTAAAAAATCTCAAATTACTAACAATGCCAAATTCTTTCTTGCTAAACATAGCAGAGCATGAAAATTTCTCTGCTAATAAATATGAAAATGCCAATTGGCATTTTCATATTTATTAGCAGAGAAAATTTCATGCTCAGCCCAGTTGAGCATGAAAAAAGTTTTATAACCTCGGGGCCTGATCAGGGCGTTCGCGTTCGCTACCCGTTTGCAGAATCACAGTAAACTGAAGAATATATAGACGAACAGAGAATGCTCTGATCAGACTGCTCGGATTCGCAGACTGATCTGAGTTTTCGCTGTTCGCATATGGCATTAGAACCCTTTTCGCACAGTGAGCATCAGACTGAAGTGGTGTTCGGTAAACCAACATTTTCATTGTAATAAAGTGAGCGACGAAAAGCATTTCCGCGCAAACCAGGTGGAGTCTTTGCTGCTCCCTTTATTAATTCCAAGACAAAGTACTATGTTAAAAACAAACAACAACAAAAACAATAACAAAAAAAACCAAAAAAAAAAAACAAAAACAAAACGAGACTCTGCTCTGACTGCATTTTGCGTGTGAACCAGGTCGGTATTTTCATAGCAAGCTTCAAATGAGGCATCAGAACGTTGAGGTACAGTAACGCACATGCAAACAGAGTGGAAACAAATTGCTGCTGCCGCTTCAAAAGCATACCACAGTCAAAGTTCATGGACTGCATGAAATACAAAGCACCGCGTTATTTGCTAAAATCCAGAGCACAGGCTTTAGCCCATTGTAGTCTGGAGACCCCTAAAAGGGTAATTGGCAAATAGTGCAGACCTAGATCAGACGCCGCAGAATGCGGCATCTGATCTAGGTCCGCGCTGTTTGCAAATAGTTTAGCCATTTTTCTATAGGAATATCTAAATCTCAGAGCCTGACATACCTAAAATTGAAATTGGACGCTTTCAATATATAGTACGGAAGAGTCTACTAAATATACAATGGGTTAGTCTATACAAATACAGTGCCATATTAAATAGGTCCAAAATTTTTGCCGGTTTCTGATTTGTTTCCATGCTTTGAAGCCAGATTGGTCAAAATGTATAATTCACATCACGAAAACACGCTTATATATAATTTTGACCCCCTTAAACCCCACTTTTATATAGAAAAACTGGGGTTTACATGGTTATACATTATTTTTCTTATTCTGCTAAAAAAAAAAACAAAAAAAAAAAAAAACAAAAAAAAACAACACACATTAAATGTGGGTACTCGTTAGAGTACCACAATCTATATTTTTGAGCAGACATATGAAAAATATCAGGATTTTTATCTGAAAATTTTCCTTTTTTGGTTGCAAAATTTTCAATATATTTGAACAGGCGTGTTTTCCTAATGGGCAGTTCTTTAGGGAATATTAGCAAAATTGTATATTTTGGGTGGTTGCTTTGAATACAAAAGTAGAAATTTATCTTGGGTAAAAATAACCCGTACATCTACCGTGACCTCGTCCGCCGCAATATAAGAAATTGTAAATTTAAAGGCCGTTAGATTTCTGTTCAAGATGATCGGAACGTATCGTCTCATCAAGCTTAGCATGTGTGTGAAGTTTCATGAAAACGTTCCATATGGTGAAAGAGTTATAGCCCGAACAGTGTAACGGAAACACGGACGGATGGAATGCCACTTTTACCAATGCCCTTGCTTCTTTAGTGCCTGGGACAATAAAAGGAGAGCCAAAAAGAAAAAGAAAAGTCAAATTTCTTTTGTGTACTCGCTCCCGAGATGCTGAATACCTTGCATATCGAGGGTTGAGCGCAAGACTATAGTAACTCAAACATATTTTTGAAACCCTTGTTTAGGGGCAACTTGGACCCCTTTGTAAACAATGCAAATTTAGGTGCCATTGCTCATACGAGCAATGGCACCTAAATTTTCATTGTTTACAGAAAGAAATGTTGTAATCTTCATAACGCCTTCATGGTGAGGAGATTAGGTTTGGGGAAAAACAACCATCTGACTTACACTAGTCTTGCGCTCAACCCTCGATATAATCTTTGGCCATACGAATCCACACAATGTCCGATATATATCTATATTTATTTATTTTCCTATTGTGCTTCAATGATTTTAATGCGATCATTAAATGTTTCAAATAGAATGAGTTAAATATTTTTATGTTCGGGCATGCTGTTTACGATAAAGAGATGTTGTTTAGGTTCAAGTTTATAACTTGTACTTATATTACAACATTAAAATTACGACTTGAAAGATTTCTTGAGGATTGGTATATATTTTTAACTGACGTTAATTGAATCGCAAACAGACTCGTTATAAAGTAACGCTTGTCTTTTCTTGTTAATTACGCTTTTACTGCAGTTTTAATTACGATGGGAAAGACCAACCTGAAAAAAATATGATAAGAGAATCTTTGTTATGATGATGATATTCATAGTATGTGAATAATTTTAACTATTGTAGTAATGTAGGGGAAATTTTACACGGGAGAGGGGTGGCGCGGGATAGGCAACCCTGTCAAAATTGATTTTACCTCCCTACTGAAAAATGGTCTACTCTAGAAGGAAAGAATTACTCCCCTTCGGAGCAAATGTTTACTTTTAAAGTAAGTCACTTTTCAGAAGGGACTCTGGTGTGCGGGAAACCAAACAGGAAGTCACAAATGTTGGCTCTTCTTACAAAATGGCGGAAGTGTATTCAGTCCCTTAATATATACAGAATGGGAGCAGACGAAATGTACAAATGAATATGAGCCAGCGCACGACAAGGCATCACGAAAACATACCTATATAATCTTGACCCCCTTAAACCCCACTTTATATAGTAAAACTGGGGTTTACAGGGGTATACATTATTTTTCTTATTTCTGCTTTAAACATAGATTGTGGGTATTCGTTAGAACCGCCTCTAACGAGTACCCACAATCTATGTTTTGAGCAGAAATATGAAAAATATCAGAGTTTTTTATCTGAAAATTTTCAGTTTTTGGAGGTGAAATTTTCTTTATATTTGAATAGGCGTGTTTTCGTAATGCCTACAGTAAGACCTGTGTGACCAGTGAAGACTCGGATCAACCTTTACATACACCCAGTTTGGTAAGGGTCTCAGTTATTCCTCTTTGGATTATCTGGAGGCTGTAGAAGGCACATTCGATCAGCGAAGACTGGTCAGATTGCGCGGATGCGCACGGTGATATGAGCCTTTGCTTATCGCACAAGCCACATTGTATGTTTTGTCGTGCGCTGGCTCAATTAATACAGAAAAAAAAAGTACAGAAAAAGCGGTAATTTCAAGGCACGGATCAGTTTAAGACACGTACTTTGCAATTATATCATTTTTCTTCACGGGCCATTGCGCGATGTCATATTTCGATTTGGGACAGCTGTTCTATAAAAAGTAGTTCCTTGTGAAATTTTTTTTTTTAACAACTGCATTAGGTTTCGGTCGACAAACGCATGAATCCATCTGCGCAAGTGGATACCCAGACTAAAACTTAAGCATGTAGGGTGAAAAAAAAAAAATAAATAAATAAAAAATAAATAGATAGAATCCGCAGGCGGCATTTTGGCAACATTTTCCAGTTTGACTTAAGAGCTTGATTTAGTAAATACATTTATAGTTGGTTTGTAGGACACTATATTCCTCAACACAGATTCGTTTTCTGGTTCGTTTTTTTTATTATTAAATGTTCCGCTTCTCTTCTTCAGTCGGTACCTTGGAAACGTTGTGCTTCGTAATTGTGTCTTTTAATGGATCACTTCACTTATATTTCTGACTCGCAGCTCTACTGCACTTGCAGCGATAAAGTCGCGAATAATTAAAACGAATACAAAAGCAATAAAATAAAATCATAATCATTCGGTATGCTGGAATCTGAATTGGTTTAAACCGATTTTCATGTTCCCGTATGACAAATACTCAAGAACAAAGCACAAAAGCAAAAAAAAAAAAAAAAAAAAAAAAAAAGAAGTCTTAACCATTCGGTATTCTGGACTGGTTCGATTTTCAATTTGGTACGGTGTGTTTTTGAAAAGACACGAAACCCATACAGAGCTACAAATATCAGCGTATCTTTATGGTTGAACTGACCTTATTTTTATCATTTTATTATGAAGTCGGTATGGATCAAGCATATTCAGTCCACGGATCCAGCAGCTCTCGCATCTCTTCGTATGTACATGTATTTGCCTTTCACTCCAGTGAGGTTATGATCGATAACGGCAAGTGTGATATCATTTGATGAGTTGATGAAGTGAAAAACGGGCACAGGAGAGCGAGTGAGCTTTCTGGGATCAGGTAATGGAGATTTTGCCTTTTATTTACTTCGTTTACAGTTTCACCAACGTATTAAGTGACAGTTATTATCAGACAGACAGTAGTCTGTGTTGCATGTGGAATTCTGTTTAAGTTGTATGTCACTGTGGATCGGGTTGCATAATGTTACTTCTTTCCCACATGGCCCTGAGTGATATACATCCGCAGTCTTGTATTCTGGAGGCCACTAAAAGTTTGAGTTTTTAGGATGAAAGTTTACTGCCCATAAACAGCGTTCTTTGGCGGTATTGGTTTCATGATTTTTTCGCGACACTTACCGACTATTTTTTAATAGCCGACTCATTGTATCCGCGATTGCAGATGATAAATGCAACAACAGTTCTGGCCTCGTAATTATTCAGTTATTGGGACTCTTTCTGGTCTTGGTGATGCTTTATGAAGTCGGTTTTGCTTATCCCGTCTTGGTGATGTCTCTATAGTTACTGGTCCTTAATGTTGCAGTCATAAACACACCGTACCGAATTGAAAAAAAAAAAAAAAAAAAAAAAAAAAAAAGGCTAATCAATTTAGGCATTTATTTATATTATTTATTATGTGCAGCATACCTATAATTTTCTTATATACTTCGTTGTTTTCCCCTTGTTTTTGTATTTGCCATTTGCTTCCTTGTGAATGTCCCTGAAGATTAACACCGTGAACTGGAGAGATCTTGGATAATAAACTATCCAACATTGCTGTTTAACCGATAATTTATAACATGGACACTTTTCACTTGTGCGGACAACGAAGGTTCAGATCAGCCTGCACTTTCATATTTTCTCACTGTAGAATGCTATTCGATATACAAGCCGTTTTGCCAATTCTAAATATTGCTATGCGGTAGCGGCAAATACTCTGTCTGCATAAAACTGCATGTACGTCGAATTAACATGACACAAACATTACGAAAACACGCCTATTCAAATATACTGAAAATTTTACCACCAAAAAATGAAAATTTTCAGATAAGAAATTCCTATATTTTACATATTTCTTCTCAAAACATAGATTGTGGGTACTCGTTAGAACCGCCTCGCCGAGGCGGTTCTAACGAGTACCCAAAATCTATGTTTTTGGACAGAAATAAGAAAAATAATGTTTACCCCTGTAAACCCCAGTTTTACTAAATAAAAGTGGGGTTTAAGGGGGTCAAAATTATATAGGCATATTTTCGTGATGACAAGATGTACTCTTGATAGGGCTAACATAGACTTCAACGAAAAAACAACTGGCATGAGTCGAAGCTCTTAAGTGATTTTTTTCTGCCAAGGAGGAAGTTCTAAAACTAACGCACTTGTCGTGTCCCATAGAATTTAAATAGATATTCAGACAGAAAGAAGCGGATGAGTATTATGTGAATATAATAAACAGTGTCTGTTCACCAATAACAGGTCAAAAGCATTTGAACAAAGATACCTCGGCAAACCCCGCTCAGACTCTACAGTGGTATCTGCTCTGGGCCTACACTGTTTGCCACTCATTCATCAATGTATAGACGCTTCAGCAGATAGTGAAACGGTCTTGTTCAAATTTTAAAAATAGTATGTAATGGAGTTTCACCCATTTACGCCGAGTGGACTCTTCTATCTTAACACTTTGGATTGGTCCATTTTCAAAAGAAGGGGTATGTGGTTAGTTTTTGTTATTACCATGTTTTATAGAAATTCCTGTACTAAATGCAAACAGTGTAGACCCTGATCAGACGCCGCGTTCTGTGGCGTCTGATCTGGATCTACTCAGTTTGCCAATGTCCCTTTTACGGGACGCTATATAAGCATAAATTGTTTAAGGGTCCGAATACATGTATTCAGGATATATACGGTAAACGCTACTTGCTGGTAAGGATCAGACATATTTTCTCTTGATGAGGTTGATTCGCACTTTTTGACTTTGCCCCTGTTTCACATTAGACATCACGTGATCAGTTTCTTTACAGACACCACAATGATATAGTAATTACAGCATCATAAATGCTACGTCTCATAAGAAAAGGACATTTATTCAGTATACGAACAACGAAGGCCCAGACAGGCTCACACCTCCGCGTGAATTTGAGCATGACCTCCCCAGTACGTCTATACATTATAGTCACCAATGACTCTTTAAGCGGACAAGGAAAGCACAAATCAGATAGCGCAAATGCGCAGTATCATCTGTACCTTCGCTGTCCGGATTTGTGATAAGTACATGCATCCTTTTCCCATGTTATGACGGAAACGACACACCTTCTGACGTGCGCCTAAGAAAGACTTAAATCAGCATGTGCATCCGCGCAGTCAGATCAATCTTAGTTGTCCGCATGAAGAAACATGAAAAATGCCCACAGATGCGCGAATCCGCAGGCTGATCTGAATCTTCGTTGGGCGCACATATCGAAGGTACGTTTTCTGCCATTATGGCTCAACTGTATCTTGTTATGTTTAATTATCATAAAGTTATTATCTTGCGGTAGGTCGTTCTGTATCCGTCTTTTCTTGTATCAATATACAGGTTTCAGACATGAAAACCGAGCCAAATCATAGGAAAAGACGCGTTCTGTCAGATGCGAATAGCACTGAAACAGGTACTCAGCGCATATGCACAGTTTTCAGATCATTGCTGGTCGCACAAAAATACAGAACTTTACAGAGCACTAATTACAGAATACAGTCGAACCTCAATAGCTCGAACACCAATGTCTCGTTCACCATAGCTGATTCGAACTCGTTTTTGAGTCCCTACAAAATTCTTCCGATAGCTCAAGAAGACAAATATTTAGGGAGAATTTCCTATTTTATTATGAAATTGTATGTTGTATGTACTCATTAGAATCGCCTCATCGAGGCGATTCTAATAAGTACATACAACATACAATTATTATATTGAAAACTGAAAAGAGTTCACTAAATCATCGCCATTCGCTTCCAGACCAGGCGCCATGGTTAACCCTCAGTGGCTCGAACTACATGTACCTATGTCTCGAACAAATTTCAGTGGTCCCAAAGATGTTCGAACCATTGAATTTCGACTGTAGCAAATACTGCAAATACTACGAGTAAAATTTTGTTGATGTGCATGCTGATCTGAGGATTTGCTGTTTTCAAATCGCATAACGAGGACTCCCAAGAATGTAATTTCAATCAAATATCTAAATATCAGAGGCAATGAACTTTTACATACACGAAAAGAGCTTTCCAAAATTAGATCAAATATATAGAATTTATCAGTTGAATAGTTAACAATGTAATATTCTGCTCTATTCTAAAAATGCTTTTCCTAATTCGTCACAGCATGCGCACACATATGAAACAACATCGTATCAACGTTATAACGTTGACGTAGTGTGTGCGCGGGTACAATCACGTAGGTTCTATTTTCAAGTCAAGGTGAATGGATGCACGTTCAGGAGTGGGGTGGGGTAATTCTGTCAAAATTGTTTTGCATCCTTACTGATTAGGGGTCTGACTTCTAAATATGCCACTACTTTCCTTTTAGAGTAGAACTTTTTTTTAATAAAGGGGTTTGGCGAACATGAACGTAAATAGGATGTCACAAAAAGTTAAATTGTCTCATTTATAAAAAAATGGCAGAAAATCTAACACGTGTACAAGTGTATCCTTTTTCAGAAGTCACAAACCCAGGAACGTATGTCAATTCATTATTACACCTGGACAGTTTATTTCGACCACAAATACGAATAACATAAATTTCAATAATTCGTCGCTTACACAGTGTTGTGTAAGATACCGTGCAAGCACCACCATCACGAAAACATGCCTATATAACATTGACCCCTCAAACCACTTTTATATAGTAAAACTGGGGTTTACAGGGGTATGCATTATTTCTCTTATTTCTACTCAAAAAATAGATTGTGGATACTCGTTAGAACCGCCTCGCCGAGGCGGCTCTAACGGGTACCCACAATCTATGTTTTGAGCTGAAATATGAAAAATATCAGGGGTTTTTTTATCTGAAAATTTTATGTTTTTGGAGGTAAAATTTTCTATATATTTGAATAGGCGTGTTTTCGTAATGCAATAAATGAAAATTAAGTGGTGTTTGCGATGGACTGCTTTGTCTGCGAAATTATGTACGAAGGTAAATATGAGTGTAATGGACTGGCTTAAAATGATCTAATTGCATTTGCTTGAGATTGCGCGACAACATAAATATGCACATCCGTGTTGAAAACTACACGCATCAAATGAAGAAATCTGGTTTAAAACCTGCAAAATTATCCAAATCTGCGTAATAATTATAAGCCTATTTTCACTACGTATCTTGGGCGTACACCTTATATACACTCTGATCAAGGTGCACAATGTCCACTTGATGCCATATATATCTTATATTAAGTCCTGTAACCTGTACCCCATGTTTCACTGTAGTATGTGAAAACAGGGGTTTGTAAAGTTCTACATTATTCAGAAAATTTGCAGGTTTTTTAATCAGCTTTTACTTCTAGCAACATTTTTACTACATAAGTCTGTTCTAATGTGCTTAGTGACCAAAATCTTCCTCAGTCATTACGAAAACATGCCTATTCAAATATACTAAAGATTTTACTGCCAAAAAAATGAAATTTTTCAGATAAAAAAATTCTGATATTTTTCTTATTTCTGCTCAAAACATAGATTGTGAGTACTCGTTAGAACCGCCTCGACGAGGCGGTTCTAACGAGTACTCACAATCTATGTTTTGAGCAGAAATAAGAAAAATAATGTTTACCCCTATAAACCCCAGTTTTACTATATAAAAATGGGGTTTAAGGGGGTCAAAATTATATAGGCATGTTTTCCTGATGTTCTCATATTACTTTATGCCACACTCTATACAACGACAATATTCTTTGTAATGGCAATTTGACTGTCACGAAATCTTCGCTTAAAAGGTAACATCACAAATTATGCAAAAATATTGTATTTAATACTTTAGAGAAACATGTGTTTTGGATATTTGTTAGAATCGCCTCCGTGAGGCGATTCTTCCAAAACATATGTTTTATGAGGAAATAAGAACAAAACAAGACCTTTCTTTCATATCAATCTGCTCATTAAGTATTCTGTACAACAGCACAATCATTTTAATGGCAAAGTCTTTGGGAACAAATGCTGTTCTTGTAACGAGGGTTCACTGTATATGGCAAAAAAGTCTTGGCTAACAACTCTAGATAGGAAGGGTATCAAGATTAAATAGTTTTATTACTTCTCCATTAAAGCTTATTTTGTGGGTACTTATTGGAGGCAGAAATGAGGAAACCTGTCAATTTCTTGCACGCCAGATAAGGAAATCCTGGATTTAACCCTGGGATAGAAAATCCTATTTTTACCCAGGTTATCCTACCCAGGGTAAGATAAAATCGAGAATTCTCACGTGTTCGAAAAGAATTGGTTGTAACGTACGCCATCGTAATGGTTTTACGTCACTGAACGTAATAACGTCATTAAACGCTAGAGTAATGTCATCACAATATTGCAGACGTCAGCAATCGAAGTGACTGCATTATTAAAAAATCTACGTTCAGAAATGCAAGGTGTGCTAGAAAAAGGGTCTATCATGGGAGTGAGGGATAGATAGAAAAATCCGTCCCTCTCGATTAGTCTAGCAGCGGAAAGCCTCGTGATGCTAGACAGTGATCCTCGGGACGGGTTTTTCTATCTACACCTCACACTCTAGTCCGAGTCTTCTCTGACGTTTAAATGGCTTTCCTTTATTTTGATATTTACCACTTACCGTCAGAGCAACTTAGCTATCGAAAATGCAGAATTTCCTCAGCCAGTCCTGGCTGGGCACTGTCAAAGAAAATTCAGCATATCGCAATATAAAATTTTAGAATAAACAAAAGAAACTATTAACTAATAAATTAAATAATTTGTTTCAGTGGAAACTTGCATAACCAGCATTTTCACAAAACCTGTCAAAGTCTACCCTCTTTGCCTAGACTGTACACGATAAAAGCCAATTTGTTGCACCAAAACGTCAATTATTTGTTATGAAATTCAAGTATTATCACTTTTTTTTTTCAGTTATAAAATATTAGTTTGATAATCCTTATTGGCTATCTACATTACAAATTAATTTTCATGCCTCTGTTTTAGTGAAAACCCTAATTTTAGACAGGACAGGAATATTCCTGATTTTCATTATAGAAGATACTCTAATCTTAGTGGCAAATATCAATACAGAGAAACGCCACTAAAGCATCAGAGAAGACTCGGATTACTCACACCGATGATAGATCATTATAATGTTTCGTTAAAAATTAGCTTATCTAGGGCTGCGGCTAATAAGAACATAGTTTACATCAAGGGCGGATTCAGAGGGGCCCCGTGGGGCTTAATCGAACCCCCTTTTTTAACTCAAAATTTCATTTTCTTGGGAAATTTTGGATAACTCTGATAAATTTTGGATACCCTGTTTACCCTAAATATTCACAACCCTTACTTTTTATCTTATACTTCTCTTCAACAGTTCCATTTTATTACCTATGAATGTGTACAAAATTGCTAGAGGAGTGGCAAACAGTGTAGACCCTGATAAGACGCCGCCTTCTGTGGCGTCTGATCTGGGTCTACCCTGTTTACTTAGCTTGTCTTAACGAATACGTAGAGCAAGTACACTAATTAAATCAAATCATCCTAGATACGATCCTGTTTTACATAGATGCGTTAACGTAAAGTAAAGATGTTTACAAGTTTTGTAATGTTTGTTTTTCACACGTTACATTGTTAGCCTGTATACTGCTGGTTTATTATAGCACTATTCGTTAGAACGCTTTAAATATAATGATATATAAAGTTATGCTTTGCAAGTAGATTCTTCTAAATGGTATGACCATTGAGAGCAATAAACACAACCACAAAACTGAAAAGCAGCTAATTCAAGACTTCTGGACCAGGCTAGCTAGTTATGACCAATTAGGCATCATCAATGACGACCTAATTTTCAAAACTCCCGGAAAGGGCTCAATAATCACTGAGAACCAGATAATCAAAACTACACTATAGCATAATACGATCAGACGTTTTACAGTTTGGCACTAACACCTGCTGCAGGGAAGATAAATAGATTCTGAAAGGAATGACCCCTGAGAGCAATGAACACACAACTGAGAAAAAAGTTAAGTGTCAAGATTCCTGGGCCAGACTTGCTTTCTGTGTTTTCTGTATGTGTTGTGATGTTAGCATCGTGGTCATTTTGGTCACCTTCAACAGCTGCCCATTTTGCTTTCTGTTTTACTAGTTGTGATTAAGAGTGGCATCGGGACCCAGGGTGAAGTTAGTCGGCTGTAAAAGTGTTTTAACCACCCCCCTCCCCCAACTCCCAGGTGGTTTATTCTGCTGAGTTTTTTTTTTTTATTCTACTGACAGTTCTGGCGGTGGTCTTGGTGCTAATCTTACTCGTTGCTTTGTGGTTCATTCTACGAGGCAATTTGTTTTAAATCTTGCCTTGTATTATTTTGTTCTTGTGTTTTTCAGTCCTTACCTCGCTTGGGGAAAGGAGAACTAATCTTAGTGCTTTTCGTACGTTTGTTCGATTTGCGCTTCTTTGGCTTTGTCTGTTTCTTTCAAAAATCTCGGAACTGACTCAATAATCACAATGGAACCAGACAATATAAACCAAAGTATGGTGAAAGACTCATCCCTGTGAGTTATAATTTTCATAACTCCGGATTAGGTGAGCATTTAGGACATTTGTTTGCAAAACATATCTTGTAGGTAGTCATCTGATTCTATATTCTGTTGCCAAAATCCAAGCTAGCATTCTATTTAAATCTAGATGGGACCGTTATTTTGCGATGAACTGTACTTTTCGTGTGATAAGTGTAAGCTTACACTGCACACCAAGGCACAATGAATAACCCAAATGTAAGATAGCTGTAAAACTCTTCGTTAAGCAAATAAAGGTAAATAATTGCATTCTGAAATACTTCTTCACTATACAGACACACAAAGTACACTTATCTACCTTTGTTTGCTTTTGATCAACTCTTGTGTGCTGGTTTATCTAAACACAGTCGATTCTAAATGGCTGGAACATCTTTAGGAACATGGAAATTTGATCGACGCCAGGTCAGGAGGCAAAAAGATATAATTTAGGAGTGTCTTTTCGATCTTCTATATGATAATGGTATAATGTGAGTACACACAACATACAAATTCATAATAAAATAAGAAAACTTTCCTAATTATTTGTTTTCTTGAGCTATCGGAAGAATTTCGTAGGGACTCAAAAACGATTTCGAATTAGCCATGGTAAATGAGCCATCGAGCTATTGAGGTTCGACCATAGTAATTTTACCCCTCCGTATCTGAAGCTCGGGGTGGGGGGTGGGGTAACCTGTGGCTAATTTTGGTACGGGTGTGCGAGCCAGTATTTCGAAACCTACCCTATTCATATACCTGGCCTTTGAAAAAACGGACCCATTCATATACTAGATCATCTGAAACGTTGACTAAAAAACGAGTTCGAATTAGTCATGGTAAATGAGCCATCGGTGTTCGAGCTACTGAGGTTCGACCATAGTAATTTACCCCTGCGTATCTGATGCTCGGGGTGGTGGGGGGGGGGGGGGGGGGCGGGGACCTGGGGCTAATTTTGGTACGGGTGTGCGAGCCAGTATTTTGAAACCTACCCCATTCATATACCTGGCCTTTGAAAAACGAACCCATTCATATACTAGATCATCTGAAATGTTGACCTATTCATATTTAGCCCGTTGATTTTTGTACTCATTTATTGCTGGTAATTATACAAAACAGAAGGGCAGGCAATGATCAGGAACCGATACAATTATCCCACACCGCCCATCAGAGACATCAAAGGGAAAGAAACACAAACACGAAATAAATAGACCCTAATAGAAACATCCCTAGCGGAAGGCCAAACGGACCGTTGCTTTCCCACAAAGTGGCCAAATGGCTATCCAAAACAAAAATAAGTAAGCGACACACACACATTCAAAGACGAACTATAACAAAAATAAACAATGACAGAAGAACCGCCTTGGAACGGTCAGTGAAAAGTATTTCACTTGGGAGGGGTGGGGGGGGGGGGGGGTGGCTTAAATCGATTTTACATGGCCACAATCCTAGCCCTTACTTCTGCCGCAAATTTTGCAGTCAATTCATTGAGTACCAAGAGACCTAGCAGCCTCAAAAATCTATGAGCGAAAAATATGTGCATATACCGGGATGTCAGAAAAAGTGGGGCCTTTTATATACCAATCTAGAAAATTCGGGTCATATCAGGTCAGTCATATACTTTTTGTTGAAGAAAGGGGACCAATCGTATACCTGGCAGCGCTGAAAAAGGGGGCCATTCGACACGCACATCCGTACTATACCATATATAGGAAGTTACCCCCCCTCCCCCCCCCCCCGCCCCACCCTCCCAGAGATCTGAAGAGGACTCTTCAATCACTGAACTCGATACAACGACAATTCGTTAAAATGACAATTTGACTGTCACGAAACCTTCGCTTCAGAGGTAACAATTAGTCACAAATAATACAATAATATTGTATTTAATACTTTAAAGAAACATATGTTCTGGATATTTGTTAGAATCGCCTCAGTGAGGGATTCTAACAAACATCCAAAACATATGTTCTGTGAGGAAATAAGAACAAAACAAGACCTTTCTTACATATCAATCCGCTCATTAAGTTTTCTGTACAACAGCAAATTCATTTTAATGGCAACATCTTTGGGAACAAATGCTGTCGTTGTAACGAGGGTTCACTGTATTTATTGCTACAAAAGGGCAAAAGGGACTTTACTCAACAATGACAAACATTGTTAATCCTGATGATAAGCTGTCACATCGGGCTAAACACTATTTGCAGAGGGTTATATTTTAGTATAGTAAAATTCCAATAGTAAGACCACAAGAAAATAAGACCACTCCGCTATTAAGAGCAGACAGTCCAAAATGGCTTCTTTCGTATTATTCTATGTTCAAAATTAAGACCGTCCCACTAATGACTACTTAAAGGCAGTTCCAAAGGTGATCTTAAAGCGGAATCATACTGTATTTCGAAAGGGTTAATGCATATGGGGTCATTTTCGTTTCTGCTTTCTACTTGTCCAATGTTTCTAGAAAGGAAGGCAATGATTAGGAATCAATACAGTTACCTAACATCATCCGTCCAAATCACAAAAGGGAACTAAGGGCGCACTTAAAGCAACGGGACCACAATCAAAACACTACAAGCAGGAAGCAAAAAAGACAATCAAAATGGCCAAACGGCTATCCAAAATAAAGATTTTAGCAGGACATACATGTAAAGACTTACAATGACAGAAATAGTAAATCACACCAGAAGCACCGCTTGCCCTTAATTCTGCCGTGATACACACAAAACGTAAGTTCTTTCTGCCTGAAGGATTTCTAACTCATCAGTGCAACATCTCCGAGGACATAAAAATCAAATGAGAATGAATACAGAGATGAAACAACGATGAGGACTCGACAGAAAGAAATAACTGAAATGCTGAAGCAGAAGGAAACCAACAGTTGGACTCAGATGGGCCCGACCAGAGCTAGAGCATCAGGCACCAACCGATTTACTTAAAAATCTTTAGCCCGGAGCCGTCATTGAGGCACGACCCGGCCGGCGTGCAACCAAAGAGGGAAGCAAAGTTATCAACCGTGATTGGATTAACTACCATTCATACAGTCCCTCGTATTACATTTATGTTGTACCCAATCTTTATATATCTTTATATATCGAAGACTGATTTTACGAAATTGAGTGCTAAACTCATTGCAAATATATATTTTTTTCTGAATTTATTTACTAAGTCACCATAAAATTCAAGTTCCGATAGGCCTTGTTGCTGAAGAGATTTAAGTCCAACATTGAATTTTGAAACTAAATCAAAATGGCGTCCATAAAAATTTAGAAAAGGTTTTGCGAAGTTTTGATGCCGATAACCCTGATTTGAAAGTTTAGCAGTTATTAATTTATTTCGAGTGTTGAAGTAAACAACATGTCTCAACACTCTGGCGAACCGAATAAGTTGCGATATATAAACACTGCAGTTGCTCTACGAGAACATCCCCTTCCAAGTAAAGAAAATTTACAATCTCAAAATCTATTACAATCTAAAAATCAAAATCATCGCGTTTGTCATAAATTTTGAATGAAACGAACCCATCTAAATTAGATAAATGCAAATTAAAAAACGGGGCTTCGGTTTCAGAAGAATTTGCTTTATTTAATTGAAGCTCTGAACATGTAAATACCTCTGTATTTTAGTATACAACATGTAGAGGACGACATTTACCGGCCTCATAGCGAAACCCTTTAAACATATAAAAGCCTTTATTTTCATACAAAAATCTGTATGTTTAGCAGAAAATGCATGCTGATTTTTTTATGGCCAATGTTGTTTTCTGGTGTTTATAAAGGTTTTGAAAATGCATTTTTCGAACAGCTCCTAGTGCACTGTGTTTTCCCTTGAATTTTCCAGATGCTCTTCTGCATCAGACCATCAACTGAGGCATGGCCTCTTGTGTAGATGAGTCTTTCTATTGGTGGTTAGTATCAAATTTTCACTGTGATATTGCCAAGTGAAGCAATCTGAGGGCTCTTCGTACTCCTCCTGGGTCAACTGATCTCGGTTGATGCATTCAATTTTTACAGAAATTACTTACTTGCCTATTTTTTCTATTTTGCACAATTTTGATGTTTTTTTTTATTAAAAACAGGCAAAGCTGAAGGGTTTGAGGCTACTGAATAATTTCTCAACATTTCTGAGGTCACTTTTTGCCTGGATTTGGTTCTTCGTACAACTTAAGAGACAAATCAAATGTAAAGGAGTATCTGACCTATAAAACTGTGTAACCTATCTTATTCCTTTCAGAAATATGTAGACGATGTCCCCATTCAAAAACAACAGTCCAGAGTAAGTGGTTGAACGTGCAGCCTGTGGTGTAGGCCATGTTCAGAGTGTTTATATAGGGATCAAACATAGTTTTTCATGCATTAACATTCGCCAGGTCCCGTGGGAGGTGTTGAAAACCGAGGCCGTAGGCCGCGGTTTTCAACACCTCCCTAGGGACCTGGCGAATGTTAATGCATTGAAAAACATGTTCGATCGCTATTATTGCCTAAAAACTGAAAACATTTGCTACATTTCGTGTTATTTCTTGCACTATTTTGTTTCGCCTCTTCACTGATGTCTCGCGAACGCAATTTCCACGGACTATGCTCGTTCTAGGGCCGGACACTACACATCTCATCACGGCAGCAATTCTGTGGCCCCGGTATACGCATATTGAAAGTTGCGTAGCCGTGCATTAACAGCGCGTGAATTGCCTTGTTAATACTCCCTGTTTGTACAGGGAGTATATAGTTGTTTTCTTTTCCGTAACAATTTTTGTCTTTGTGTCTATCTGTTTGTAAACATTTTGTTTCGTCAAAGATTTATCTGAAACTATTCTACCTAGGATTTTGAAATTTGGTACAAACATTGAGTATGGCTTATTGTACTGTGAAAGAGAAAATCAGTATCGCCATGCTTATCATTCCCTTCATTTGAACATTTTTCTTTCTCTCCAATAAATTTTTCGCAACATATACCTCAGTTTCTGTGAGAGTAAGAATCATCAAACTTTGTATAAACCTACAAAGGGTTGACGTATACTGTGTACAAGACAACCATCATTACGAAAACACGCGTATTCAAATATACTGACAATTTTACCACGAAAATATGAAAATATTCAGATAAAAATTCTGATATTTTTTTACATTTCTGCTCAAAACATAGATTGTGGTACTCGTTAGAACCGCCTCGGCGAGGCGGTTCTAACGAGTACCCACAATCTATGGTTTTGAGCAGAAATAAGAAAAATAATGTATACCCCATGTAAACCAGTTTTACTATATAGAAGTGGGGTTTAAGGGGGTGAAAATTATATAGGTATGTTTTCGTGATGTCATGCTTCAATTTGTTTTTGCCTTTTTCCCAATTTTCCTTATTCGATCTCTCACTCCAGTGTAATGCATTTGTGTCAAAGATTTCACAGGAACTACTGCACGTGCACCCAGGATTCTGAAATTTGGTACAAACATTGGATACTACAAGTTGTATTGTGTAAGAAAGAATCAGCATCCTCATGCTTATCATTCCCTAGATTTGCACATTTCCTTTCTCTGCAATTATTTTTTTTTTCGCCAGATTTCTCAGCTCCTATGAGAGCCAGAGTCTTCAAAAAAGTATTTTGTGTACAAGAATACCATGATGCTGGAATTTATTTGGCCCTTTTTTTCCATCGCTCACTCCAGTGTAATGCATAGGGAAAATTGTGTCAAAGATTTATCAGGAATTTGAAATTTAGTACAAAAATTGGACACCATTAGTTGTAATATGTATTCTACAAGGCGATTTGTTTTAAGTCTTGCCTTGTGTTATTTTGTTCTTGTGTTTTTCAGTTCTTTTAACATTGTGATTAGCTCGCTTGGGGAGGAGAGAGCTAATTTTGGTGCTTTTCGTACGTTTGTTAGATTTGCGCTTGTTTAGTTTTGTCTGTTTCTTCTTCCTCTTGGTGTCTGGGAAGGGCTGCGGTTTGTGATTGTGGCACTCCCTGGACTTTTCTCTTACCTTTTTAGACCATATTTCCAACGAGCTGCTGTTAACAATGTTTTAAAGTCTAGTGCTTACTTTGAAATTCACTTTGATGGAACTGTTTCAGGTCAGTGCAAAAAGCAGATAGACGTGTTAATCAGATCTTGGTCTGAAACATCAGCCCGTATTCAAATCCATGATTTGTATTCATTGTCCTACCTACAGACATGCTTTTGCTGAACACGTTGCAAAGGGTTTTGTAGACTGTATCAACAATCTAAAATTACCCTTGTCTAAACTACATGTATTATGCTTATCAGCTGATTGACCAAACGTTAATAACATTTTTTCAGCAAAAAAAATCAGCATATTTGCGTATCACTCGATTAAAATTTTAACGAATCGTTAACTAACGACATCGTTAGTTTTGAACAACTGGGCCCAGATGTATATATTCAAAGCGCTAGATTTTGCCATGAATGTATATTATTGGTTCCATATATATCCGGCTAGAGATGAGGACTTGAAACAAGTTCAGAATAAGGAAAATATGGAGGATCTGAAGTTTCTGAGACATTTAGATTCGAGATTGGTCTCACTAGTGCCTGCACTACAAAGGACACCAGCAGTGATTTATTAAAAATCTTGCGTCCTTTGAAAAAAAAAAAAGAAAAAAAAAAGCTATTTATTTTATTGTTAGAGGTGAAATCAGTGTATATTTGGTGAAAATGAAAGTAGAATCAATCACTTGTGAATTGATATCGTATGATTTCACTTGAGACAGATACGATTTATATTTTCACTGCTCGCTTGGACGACTTCGGTTTTCTTCCTTGTTTCAGAAGTGGATGTTACCTCCACTTCAGATTTTTGAACACCTCTAACTTATTTGTTTCTGAACAAAACTATTAAGTGTTGGTATGCATTTTCTTAGTTAGAATGTGAGGAACATTTTGGTATCAATATTATTCTTCGGCCTCGGTTTTCAACATCTCCCACGGGACCTGGCGAATGTTAATGCATGAAAAACCATGTTTAATCCCTATATTATAAAGTGGTAACAGAATGTAATATGGATGTAACAGACTGCATGCTTAGTTTTTAACAAGAACATGGTTGATAGCTATGTTTTTCTGTTTCATTACACGATAGTGGTCAGGTCTCAGGCGCAACGACGATGCCGACCTAAACATTTCATTAGAGGGTTGATAAGGGCTGGTGCCTGGCACGTCTTTGTTCGGACCAGCCATGATTCAAACAGTGATTTTTATTTCTGGCTGCAAGTGTCTTATGCGCTTGCCATGAATCCTTATCCTTATTTTATCATAGTGATTAAATTTTCATGTTTTTTCTTTCTATGATGTACTGTCTCTGTGCGAGCAGAACAACTATTTTGTATTTGTTATAAAGTTTGAACCTAGGAAAATGATTGGGTTCTAGTAAAATCGATGAGAACCCTCTATGGTTTTTACTAAGGCTGGTTAATCGGAGCTGAAAAGATAATCGATTATCAGTCCTGCCATTGTGATCGGTCTGAGCATGATTCTTGCCATATGTTATACTTTATCGTATGTGGCCTGAGCAAACAATGTAGACCCCAGGTCTACACTGTTTGCCTCTCAGTCAGCTATTTTAGACACAACATGGGTAGTAAATTGTACTTGTTCAAAGTATGGTAATGAGGTGAGATATCTGAACACTAAGGGTAAATACGGTGAAGTAACAGACACAGAAATCAAATGATCGATTATTAGCAAATCTGTAATGATAATCATTTTTGTGGAATTTATCAATCGATTAATCGATTATCTGATTAATTGTGCCAGCCTTACTTTTTACTCCTTACGAAAACACGCCTATTCAAATATACTGAAAACTTCCAAAAACTAAAAGTTTTCAGATAAAAATTCTAACAGTTTTCCTATTTCTGCTCAAAACATAGATTGTGGGTACTCATTAGACCCGCCTTGCCGAGGCGGTTCTAACGAGTACCCGCAATCTATATTTTTGAGCAGAAATAAGAACAAGAGGCCCACGGGCCACAACTCACTAACCTGTGTGAAACCGCCACTGCAGATAGGCAGATGGCATGCAACATTTTTTCCAATACTGTCAAATATTGAAACTTATGACAAGGCAAGGCTTAAACAGTTTTTAGATATCTTGCTTACAAGGTTAAAATGCTGAAATTTTCAAAACGCAATAAGTAAAAAAAAAGTTCAGATATTTTTCAGGTGTCATTTGGTTCATCTACTTATCCTGTCCTTTAAAGTTTTTTTTTCTTCTATTTTTAGCTCTGGCAACCATTTTGTTCAGCAGAGCAGAACCATTTTAGCAATTTTGGCAAAGGGGCATAAGGGGAACATTGATGTGAAATTATTTTTAAATCTTGCCACTGGCCGCTGTCGTTTAAAGTTTTTTTTTTCTATTTTAGCTCTGGTGACCATTTTGTTCAGCAGAGCAGAACCATTTTGGCAATTTTGGTAAAGGGGGATAAGAGGAACATTTCTGTGAAATTATTTTGAAATCAGGTCACTGGCCAAGGATGAGATGTTTAAAGTTTTTTCTTCTATTTTTAGCTCTGGTGGCCATTTTGTTCTGCCGAGCAGAACTTTTTTAGCAATTTTGGTAACGGGCCATAAGAGGAACACTTCTGTGAAATTACTTTGAAATCAGGACACTGGCTGCGGAGGAGATGTCTTTTAAAGATTTTTTTTCTATTTTCAGCTCTGGCTACCATTTTGTTCAACCAAGCGAACCATTTTAGTAATTTTGGTTGAGGGTCATTAGTGGAATACTTCTGTGCAAATATTTTGAAATCAGGCCATTGGCCAAGGACGAGGTCGTTTGAAGATTTTCTATTTTTTAGCTCTGACAGCCATCTTATTCAATGGAGTAGAACCACTGCGGCCATCTTGGATTTTCGATCCACACAATTTTAGCTTGTTTCGATCCAGAAGTCATCCTGTTGGTAAAGAGCACGTTTCGGCTCAAAGCGATCTAAGGTTTGAGAAGAGATGTCGAAAATTGATTTTCAAGATGGGGGCTGTGGTGGCCATCTTGGATTTTCTATCGGCTCATTTAGCTATTGTGTGTCTCATAAGTGCCCTAAAGCTCAACATCAAGTTTCGAGTCAACTGGATTGTAGAAGAGATGTCCAAAATATGAATTCTCAACATTTTTCCCATATAAATGTATAGGACCCATACAAATAAATGGGAAGTGAATTTGACCTTGCCGTAAAAAGGTCATATGTCAGTGTAGGACCATCATTTTAGCAATTTTGGTAGATCTCCTGTCCCTGAGTATTTGTGCAAAGATAATGCCCCAGGGCTTATTTGGTTCTGGAGAAGAAGATTTTAAAGGTTTTTACCAGATATGGACATGGCGGCCGTCTTGGTGGTCAGTGGACCATGACCATTTTAGCAATCTTTCGTTCCCTCAACCTAAGATGGCTCCACATAAAATTTGAGCAACACTGGCCCAGAGGCTTCAGAGGAGAAGACGTTTGAAATTCTCAACATTTTTCCCATACAAATGTATTGTGCCCATACAAATGCATAGGGAAGCAAACTTGACCTCGCCGTAAAAAGGTCAAACGTCAATGTACAACAATTATTTTAGCAATTTTGGTAGACCTCTCGTCCCCGATGATTTGTACCAAGATTCAGCCCCAAGGCGTCCTCGGTTCTGGAGAAGAAGATTTTTAAAGGTTTTTACCATATATGGGCATGGCGACCATCTTGGTCAACGGACCGCGACCAGTTTAGCAATTTTTCCTTCCCCCAACCTTAGGAGGCTCCATATGAAATTTGAGCAAAAGTGGCTCAGCGGCTTTAGAGGAGAAGTCATTTGAAAATGTTAACGGACGGACGAACGCACGCAAGGACGGACGGACGACGGACGAAAAGTAATCACAATAGCTCACCCTGAGCATAGCTCAGGTGAGCTAAAAATAATGTATACCCTGTAAACCCCAGTTTTACTATATATAAAGTGGGGTTTAAGGGGGTTTCAGCATTTTAAATGTTTTTAAATCTTTGATGACATCACATAAGGCTACATTATGGGAAAGAAATAAGAGAAAAATAGGCATAGCTCATTTTCGTACTGTTGTAATTTTTGAACGAATTGGATTTTTCAACAAAATATCCATCTTGATGTCTTATTTTATCATGATATACATTGAACAATTTAAATTTTATCTGAAAATGACCTTCAAAGGTTGATAAATGAGCTACTTTAGATATAACAAAATCACAATTTTTATTCCAAACTGATTTTTAAGCGATTGTTGTTGTGATTATATGTTCTCCGAAGAATTTAATTACGAGTGCTCTAATACTCAAAGTTTCAAATACATTATATATTCTCTCAATGTGAGTCTGAAGACTGTGCAACCTCAGATACATGTATATACCTTTTTGCTTTGTACATTACAGTCAATAGTTAGGTGATAACGTATATACATGTACCTCCTCTACCTAACTTGGCTACCTAGCCTAGTTATACAACTGCCTTTTCAGACAACTTTTTCTCCAGTTATACTTTTATATCCAATTCTCAATAGCATTTTGTAACAAACGAGGAGGGGTTGCATTTCATTTGGAAATAGTATTTCTAATAACAAACTATAAGGTTATATCTAAAGTAGTTCGGGTATCAAACTTTAAAAATACATGTACAGTCGAACTTCGATGGCTCGAACATCTTTGGGACCATAGAAAATTGTTCGAGACACGGGTGGTTCGAGCCACTGAGGGTTAAGTATGGTGCCAAGTCAGGAAGCAAATGGCGATAATTTAGGGATTTTTTTTTCGATTTTCTACACAATAATTGTATGTTGAGTGTACTCATTAGAATCGCCTCGATGAGGCGATTCTAACGAGTACACGCAACATACAATTTCACGATAAAATAAGAAAATTTCCCTAAATATTTGTTTTCTTGAGCTATCGTAGGGACTCAAAAACGAGTTCGAATTAGCCATGGTATCGGTGTTCGAGCTATCGAGGTTCGACTGTATTTGTTACCTGGGAATGTATAAAGCTGAATAGTGGCTGTACATAATCCAGACCCATTACGAAAATTTCCGGCTACCACTCTATTAAATCCTATGTAAACATTGTGTTCCACATCACCATACAGTGTATCCTGCCCATTAAGAGTGAACAGAAATTTTGACTCAAGAAAATCGTTTATATTTCCACGTGTCCACTCCAGTCTTTCATCACTTATGTCGAGAATGGCTTTAGAATTCTTCGTGACAAAACCATCAATAGTTCTGATTAGAAGTCCGCCATTACTGGAAGCGTCCATGTAACCTGGAAGTGTATTTCCGTATATGCGCATTTGACGGTTATGTATTTGCACTTCTGCCATATTACTTGTCGTTCCGTCGTCGTTTCCATAACCATCTCCCGTAGGCGAGTCAGAAATATCAAGCGTCCAGAGTCTTGGACTACGACCGTAGTGTAAAAGAAGTTTCGCTCCTTGGTATTTCCTAGAGAAGTCTATTTTCACAACGGCCTGAGCACTGCACGGAGCCCTTGTGGCCCAGGTGGGGCTTTGGATGAAAGAGACATAAGGACTGTAGCCACGTACTATTGATCTCTGCAAGTCAATCTGTACCACATTGTCACTGAACCTTGACACCACTTCTAGGGGAAACACTGAAATTGAAATGAAAGCTTCCATTTAAACTGTTTTAACACAGTCAAGAAGATATCAGTTTATAACAAGAGGGCCTTAGGACCTAGGTGGTGCTCTATCTCTCACCTGAGCATTTAGGGTATCGGTAGGTAAGCCCAGAGGCGAAGGCAGACAGCACCATGGGCAAAACCGGCAAAATGCAATGGTATTTCCCATACAGAGTTTACAGAATCAATTAGAAGTTAAAAAAAATCCATGACATTCTGTATAACGGTCTCCGTCTTTCAGTTTCATGTTATATATAATTATACATAATGGCAATTGAAATTGAATTGTTTTTTTGTTTTGTTTTATAAACCGTATGCATATGCACAATGTTACCACTCAAATAAATAATTACTTCATGCATCCTTCTATGATAAAATAGTTCACTGACAACAGTGGTATGACCATAACAATTAAATGTATTATAAGAATGTCGTTTGATACCACATCTAAATGACACAGGGTTAAATTGAGGAAATAGTTTCTAAAAGCAATGACCCTTGTGAGCAGTAAACACACACAAAATATCGAAAATACGGAAGTGTCAAGTATTCTGGGCCAGACTAGCTAGTTTCAGACAATTGGGCCTCATTAGCGACCCTCGTAATTTTTCAGAAATCCCATAATGAGCTCGGTGATCACAAAGGATCAGAACATATAAACTACACCCCCGTAAGCATTCTACATAAATCTATAGCGGACCGTTATCGGCCCGTCAGGGTAGCTGACGGTCCGATAACGGTCCGCTGTAGATTTATGTAGAATGTTAGCTGGGGCTGTAGTGATGTACGGGGAAAGGTTTTACTGCGGTCATAAGGCACTAATACCGGCTCTCGAAAATAGAATTATAATCCATATGTATTTTTTTCAGACTAATTAATTATACTATATAACGTTCATGAATATTAACGATCTACATTAAACGTTTCTTTAAATGTTAGATAAAGGTAAAGTTTAAACATTAATTACTTTTTATCTGTTTGGATGTAGGTTTCAGTGGAGCCAGGGCAGTCATTTATGGTCATTATATAAGAAAAATAACTTACGTTTGTGTTTAAAAGATATGCTTAATGAATGAATACATCAGTGATATATACGTCAACTGGTTTTATGCCATCTTGTTGTTTATACAAGGAAATGACACATTATTCCAAGAGTACTTTTTTCTCAAGCTGTAATAACGTACAGTCGAGTGCCTTTCGAACCAGTGAACTTTGTTCTAGACTTCTTTGTTGCTTTGTGGTTTATTCTACGAGGCGATTTGTTTGAAAACTTTTGTGTTTTTCAGTCCATTTAAAATTGCAATTACCTCGCATGGGGAGGAGAGACGCCTAATGTTAGTGCTTTTTGTACATTTGTTCGATTTGCGCTTGTTTGGTTTTGTCTTACTCTTGGTGTCTGAGAAGGGCTGCGGAATGTGATTGTGGCACTCCCATGGACTTTTCTCTTACATTTTTAGCTCACCTGAGCACGAAGTGCTCATGGTGAGCTATTGTGGTCAGTCAATGTCCGTCGTCCGTCGTCGGTCGTGCGTCGTCCGTCGTGCGGCGTCAACAATTGCTTTAAAAGCCTACTCCTCCTACACCCCTGGATCAATTGACTTGATACTTGGTAGGAAGCATCGGGGTGACTTGTAGATCAAAAATAGCTAAAATTGTTCCGATCTGAAATCCTAGATGGCCGCCATGGCAGCCATCTTGAAAATCTATTTTTCGCTTCTTCTCCTGAACCGAAAGGCCAACTGACTCTAAACTTGCTAGGAAGCTTGTAGATCGAAAATAGCTAAAATCGTGCCAATCGGAAATCCATGGCGGCCATCTTGAAAATCTGTTTTTCGCTTCTTCTCCTAAACCCAAAAGCTAATTGACTCCAAACATGGTAGGAATCATTGGGATGACTTATTAATCAAATAAAGCTAAAATCGTTCCGATAGGAAATCCAAGATGGCCTCTATGGCAGCCATCTTGAAACTCTATTTTTTGCTTCTTCTCCTGAACTGAAAGGCCAATTGACTCCAAACTTGCTAGGAAGCATCGGGGTGACTTGTAGATCAAAAATAGCTAAAATCGTGCCGATCGGAAATCCAAGATGGCCGCCGTGGCGGCGAACTTGAAAATCTATTTTTCGCTTCTTCTCCTAACCCCAAATGCCATTTGATTCGAAACTTGGTAGGAAGCACCAGGGTGACTTATAGATCAAAAATAGCTAAAATCGTTCCAGTTGGAAATCCAAGATGGCCTCCATGGCCGCCATCTTGAAAATCTATTTTCTGCTTCTTCTCCTGAGCCGAAAGGTAGGAAGCATCAGGGTGATTTGTAGATCAAAATAGCTAAAATCATGCTGATTGGAAATCCAAGATGGCCGCCATATTGGCCATCTTGAAAAACCTTTTTTTCGCTTCTTCTCCTAAACCCAAAAGCCAACTGACTTGAAACTTGGTAGGAAGCATCGGGGTGACTTATAGATTAAAACTGGCTAGAATCGTTCCAATTGGAAATCCAGGATGGTGGCGGCCATCTTGAAAATCTCATCACGAAAACATACCTTTGTAATTTTGACCCCCTTAAACCCCACTTTTATTTAGTAAGACTGGGGTTTACAGGGGTATACATTATTTTTCTTATTTCTGCTCAAAAACATAGATTATGGGTACTCGTTAGAACCGCCTCAGCGAGGCGGTTCTAACGAGTACCCACAATCTGTTTTAAGCAGACCTATGAAAAAAGTCATAGTTTTTTATCTGAAAATTTTCAGTTTTAGGTGAAATTTTCTATGTATTTGAATAGGCGTGTTTTCGTGATGATATTTTCACTTCTCCTGAACCGAAAGGCTTATCGACTTTAAACTAGGTAGGAAGCATCAGGGTGACCTGTAGATCAAAAATAGATAAAATCATCAAAAATAGCTGAAATTATCCCTATCAGAAATTTAAGATGGCTGCCATGACATCCGTTTGACTCGAAACTTGGTAGGAAGCATTCGGGTGACTTGAAGATCTAAAATAGCTTAAATTGTTTGGATCGGAAATCCAAGATGGCCGTCATGGCGGCCATCTTGAAACTCTTTTTTTCGCTTATTTTCCTGAACCATATGGCCAGTTGATTTGAAAATTGGTAGGAAACATCGGGATGACTTGTTGACATAAAAATAGCCAAAATCATTCCGATCGGAAATCCAAGACGGCAGCCATTCTGAAAATCTATTTTTTCCTTTCTCTTCTGAACTGAAAGGCCAGTTGACTCCAAACTTGGTAGGAAGCATCGGGGTGACTTGTAGATCAAAAATAGCTCAAATCGTTGCGATAGGAAATCCCAAATTGCGGCTATAGAGGCCATCTTGAAAATCTGTTTTGACCTTTTTTTCTCCTGAACCGAAAGGGCAATTGACTCGAAGTTCATTGGAAGTATCGAGGTGACTTGTAGAACAACAGTAGCTAAAATCATTCTGATTGGAAATCCAAGATGGCTACCATCTTGTTTATGTTTATTATATTTCCCTGCCACTGTGCTGTTACGTGTATAAAACCATGATTCTTCAGAAACCACTTAAGCAATTGCAACCAAATTTCTTATTGATCCTACTGTTGAAATGTGATCGAGAGTTTGTTCAAATGATCACGCTCCATTGACTGTCATGCCATATATAATATTCTTCTTCAAAATTAAGAACTGCTTGAAAGATGATCTTTTCATTAATTGCGATGTCAGGATTGGAAAAATGTTGCACAACATCTGCATATCTGCAGTGGCTATGTCACTCAGGTGAGCGACCCGTGGCCCGTGTGCCTCTTGTTTTGCCTTGTGTTATTTGGGTTATTTTGTTCTTGTGTTTCTTAGTCCTTTTAGCATTACGATTACCTCGCTTGGGGAAGAGAGAGCTAATCTTAGTGCTTTGTATACGTTTGTTCGATTTGTGCTTGTTTGGTTTTGTCTGTTTCCTCTTCCTCTTGGTGTCTGGGAAGGGCTGCGGCTTGTGATTGTGGCACTCCCTGGACTATTCTCTTATCCTTTTGGGGTTAGCTGGAGTCACTGAGGGGTAATCATAACGCCTGACCTAGGCTGTTTAGGATAGTTTAGGATGTCAATTCGAACTTCTATGCAAGAATGGTATGTTGAGTTTATTCGATAAGGTGAATAATGTGCAAACACAACATACATTTTCTTGATAAAATATGAAAATTCCCCCAATATCTCTAAATATTTGCTTTCCCGAGCTATCGAAATAATTGCTTAGAGACTCAAAAACGAGTTCGAACCAGACATAGTAAACGAGCCATCGGTGTTCGAGTCCTTGAAATTTCACTGTATATCATCACGAAAACACACCTATATAATTTTTACCCCCTTAAACCCCACTTTTATACAGTAAAACTGGGGTTTACAGGGGTATACATTATTTTTCTTATTTCTGCTCAAAAACATAGATTGTGGGTACTCGTTAGAACCGCCTCGACGAGGCGGTTCTAGCGAGTACCACAATCTATGTTTTTGAGCAAAAATAAGGTATACATCATTTTCTTATTTCTGCTCAAAAACATAGATTATGGGTACTCGTTAGAACCGCCTCGTCAGGCGGTTCTAGCGAGTACCACAATGTATGTTTTTTAGCGAAAATAAGAAAAATAATGTATACGTCTGTAAACCCCAGTTTTACTATATAAAAATGGGGGTTAAGGGGGTCAAAATTATATAGGCATGATTTCGTGATGGGTATTCGATTTTCAATATCACCAGGATGGGCCCGGTGAACTCGTTTTTGAGTCCCTACGAAATTCTTCCGATAGGTCAAGAAAAATATTTAGGGATTTTTTTTGTGAAATTTTCTTATTTTATAATGAAATTGCATGTTGGAATCATTCGAATCGCCTCATCACGAGAATTCTACTGAGTACTTGACATACCATTTTTTTGTAGATAGAAAACAATCCCTGACATTACGAAAACATGCCTATTCAAATATACTGAAATTTTTGCCATTCAAAAATGAAAATTTTCAGATAAAAAATTCTGATATTTTTCATATTTCTGCTCAAAACATAGACTATGGATACTCGTTAGAACCGCCTCAACGAGGCAGTTCTAACGAGTACCCACAATCTATGGGTTTTTTTCTTTTTTTTTCAGAAATAAGTTAAATAGTGTATACCCCTGTAAACCCCAGTTTTGCTATATATGAGGGGGTCAAAATTTTATATAGACATATTTTCGTGATGATTATCGCAATTTCCTTCCTGACCTGGCGCAAAAGTTAACCCTCAGTGGTTCGAACTACCGATATCTCGAACAAATTCCCATGGTCACAAAGATGTTAGAGTTGTTTAATTTCGACTGTAGTTAATTTAGACATACTTTTACCGTATTAACCGTTTAGCCATCACGAAAACATACCTATATAATTTTGACCCCCTTAAACCCCACTTTTATATAGTAAAACTGGGATTTACAGGGGTATACATTATTTTTCTAATTTCTACTCTAAAGCATAGATTGTGGGTACTCGTTAGAACCACCTTGCCGAGGCGGTTCTAACGAGTACCCACAATCTATGTTTTGAGCAGAAATACGAAAAATATTAGAATTTTTATCTGAAAATTTTCATTATTTTGGTAGTGAAATTTTCAATATATTTGAATAGGCGTGTTTTCGTAATGGTTTTATCTTGTCTATATTATTTATCGTTTCAAAAGATTAGCCTTTGATTTCGGCAAACTTTATTATATTGATTTTATCAGATTGTTGTCATATGTGTCGCGCTATTGGAAAGCCAACTTTTTTGAGTGCTAATAGCAAAAACCCTGGTCAGCCTGCACGCAGGCTGATGTGTGCATTTGCTCTTCGCTCTATAAATTCCTGACGTTCCAAAAAGGGAGACAGCAGGCCATATCTTTGGGTATGCATAGTAGCCATAGGATGGCTTTGCTCCCTGCTATTAGCGAATGGCGCAATGATGGATTTCCCATGAAATTGCTTCACATTTTTAAGGACAAAGAAATAACAAAATTTAAACCTTAGATGACCCCTTGAGGAGCCAACTTATAATTCGCTTTGATGTTTTATGACTGAAACTTTTGATTGACAAATCTAGTGAAAATATCGAACCAATTCCTCACAATATGGATTAGAATTTTATTATGGAATGATAAATACATAATTAATTATTCCACTCAGCTGGATTAGTATAGAATGAAGGGGAATTGATATACGCTAAGGGGAGGCAACTCTGACAAATTATTTTGCATCCCTTCTAAAAGGAAAGAATTTCTTTCAATTTAGGGTAGACCCCTTTTCAGAAGGGTCTTCGTGAATATTTAGTCCCCTGAAGGAGTCGAACAAGTCAATCCAGTCGAAAATTTACACGTTGGAAATAGTCAGGGTCGATGCTCGCTGTCCAGAACGGCGATATTCGGTTCGTAGTAGGAGAAACAGTGTAATATGCGATGTTGAAGATCCAGCAGGCGACATTTTTTTTTTTTCTGATGCTTTCCCAGGAAAACAGGGTTTACCTCAGCTAGCATTCTTTATAAATCTATAGCGGGCCTTTATCGGCCCGTCAGGGTACTCTGACGGGCCTATAACGGTCCACTAGAGATTTATAAAGAATGCTTACTGGGACATTTCATGCAGTTGGAAAAAAAGTATCATCAATCTGTCGTCTGCTGAATTTGCTCAGAGAATGGTAAAAGCTTGGTCTGTCCATCTACAGCGACCTGGCAGGCCTTCATAGACTGTCCGGATGAACCGGCTAGACTGAGCCTACGTTGTTCGTATGGCTAAATGTCCCCATTCTCTCTAATGAGTCTCCATTTGTAAAGCTAGTCTATTACTACATATCTCCTTTAACTATCACATTTGATCAGTATCTCATTTGGGTGTGTGTCTAAATTTAGAATTTGGATCTTTTACAGAACAAAACATGAAAAATACCTATCCGTCTTACACTGTCACCTTTTCTGGCAAGACGGATAGGTTTTTAATTTAATATGAATCAACCTAAGCTGTTCAAGTGGAAAAACAAATTTGCCCAGGAGACCCGTGTCACAAACAGTAGGCTCGAATTTCAAGTTAATGGGTGCTGTAAATCCGATAAAACATTAAGAAAAACTAAACGTCTTACATAATTGAGACTAGTTAGGCTGTGAAGGGCATTTAATGCGTATACCAAAACAGTAAACGTCTAGATAAACCTGCGCATCGTTTCAAACTGATCAGAATCTTCGCTTATCCCAGTTAGTTCTACACAATCTAATGTTTTGATGTGAAGGCTATGATCAGATAGTGCGCATGCGCAGTTGAACCTACACTGTTCTAATATTTGTCAGACCACCTTTACTTTGACGTGGTTCAGTTGAACCGCGACTTGAGAAAAGGATCATTATGTCATATGCGAACAGCGAAAGTCCCGATCAGACTGTGCATCTGCACAGTCTGATCATGTCCTCCACTTTGGTGAATCTATTCCACTGAGTAATTCCGTAAGCGGACAGCAAAAACGCAGATAAGACTGCCCGCATGCACAGTCTGATCTGGGCAGTGGCTGTCCGCATATATAACAAAATCTCTTTTTCCTGGTATGAAAGACTTAAGCAAGAAAATGTGAAAATAAGATTTACAGTCAGATTGTTACATTTATCTCAATTTAAAATTTTACAGCTCTCTATGTGTTAAAGGATTTACCTCATAATAACCTTATTGTATTCAATATTAGCGCGCTAATAAGTAATATGCATTGACAATATTTAAGTTTTCTGCTTTCATCACGAAAACATGCCTATATAATTTGATCCCCTTAAACCCCTCTTTATATAAAAATCTATGTTTTGAGCAGAAAAATGAAAAATATCATTTTTTTTTTATCTGAAAATTTTAAGTTTTTGGAGGTGACATTTTCTATATATTTTAATAGGTGTGTTTTCGTAATGATTTCTGTATGAGCAATAATAGTAAAATCTCACTATAACCGAACCTTAATAGCTCGAACACCGATGGCTCCGAACTCGGTTTTGAGTCCTTACGAAATTCTTCAAGAAAACAAATATTTAGAGATTTTTTTTTTATTTTATCATGAAATTGTATGTTGTGCATTCTATTAGAATCGCCTCGATTTAGAATCGAGGCGATTCTGATGAGGCCACTCAACATACAATGATTGTGTAGAAAATCGAAAAGATTTTCCTAAATTATCGCAATTTTCTTCCTGATCTAGCGCTATGATTAACCCTTAGTGGCTCGAACTACCCGTATCTAGAATAAATTTCCACCATGATTCCGAAGATGTTCGAGCCATTGAAATTTGACTGTATATGGACATTTTACAACAAACAAAACAACAACAACAGCAAAAAAGAATAACAATAACATAATCACCATAATAATAGAATATGTTATCAAATATTAAGTACTTTTTTTTGTTTTGTTTTTTTCAGTGCTATGATACATGATGAACACTGGTGCCATTTTGGTTCAATAACGTTAGTTTCGTTGTGGCACTGGAACATCAGTTCCAATTAAGGAAATATTATTTTGCAATACCCTGATCCACTTTACATTTAAAAGCCACATTATATTCGCCAACCTCATTTTAGCATTTAAACGTGAATTCTGCCGCGCTTTCAGCATATATTATTTTAATTAAATGGACTAGAGACGCTTGGTAGTTTTTCCGCCCAAGGGGAGCAGAGCAAAGTCTTTCCTTTTAGAATAGACCGTCATATCTCCTGATAAGGTGCTTTTTTCACCCCCCTCCCCCCCCACCCCCCCTCCCCCCCCCCCCCAAAAAAAAAAAAAAAAAAAGATAATTTTCTTATTTCTGCACGAAAACATATGTTATGGGTACTCATTAGAAGCGCCTTGGCAACATATGTTGTGGGTACTCATTAGAAGCGCCTCGGCGAGGCGCTTCTAATGAGTACCCATAACATATGTTTTAGTGCAGAAATAAGAAAAAAATATTATCTGAAGATACCCTCTCTTATCTAGACATATGGACCCTTTTTCAGACGATAGGCATATCAAATTTTAAAGAGTTACCCCCCATGATAGTGTATCCATTTCCATTAAACTAGCTTCTGTTTATACTAAGGCAACACAACACAATCAAATACAGAAGGGACTATACCATACTACCAACGCAAGATGACCAGACTATGCGTTTGTCGTAAGAGCATCTTGACTTTACTGCAAAGACTATTTTCATGCCATAAGAATACAAGGACAGCAGAAGTTTCTTCAATTATCCTAGCAAAGAGCATGACTTCAGCAAAGAACATGGACTCCCTTGTAATAATTGCTCTGAATTCTGTGTATATGTGTAAGGACCACAGTAAGGGGAGATGAGGAACATATACTGACAAAACAAACGCCACATACGAAACCACCGACGCACAAAGATGAACTGCAACAGAGGAACCGCCTTTGAACCCCCATTTTCCACTAAGAGCAAGTGACAAAAAAAAAAAAAAAAAAAAAAAAAAAAAAAAAAATATATAAAAAAATAAAAAGTACAGTCCTACCCGAAAAGTTAGTGGTTCCATATACGCAAGACTGTAAAAAATGACTTGCACCTACTTTCATGCCTGAAAAGTGAGACATTCCCAATGCCAGTCTCTATTACCATGCCAAGGGTAGGAAGTTTCCGCCCCCATCTTCTCACTGGGTAGAAGGTCTCGGTGATTTTATCATTTACACAGGTACCACCAAAACTATTAACCCTTGTCCTGCTGAACCCGGATATATCCAGCTTTGCAAACGGTGTAGATCCAGTTCAGAAGCCAACTGATCTGGATCTGCACTGTTTGCCATTAAGTATCAGAATTTATATGAACAATCTAGATCAAGTAATCTGATTGGCTGAAAATTAGAAGTGGGCGTGGCATCTTAATATCTGATTGGCTGAAAATTAGAAGTGGGCGTGGCATCTTAATATATTCAGCAGGACAAGGGTTAAGAAAACCACATGAAGCAACACCTTGCAGACCTGATCACATTTGCCATTTTGATACATCTGGGCCCAGTTGTTCAAAACTAACGATGTCGTTAGTTAACGTATGGTTAAAACTGATTATTAAATATAGCATATACGCTATTTTTTTGCTGAAAATAAGCTACTCACATTTTTCAGCAAAAATACCTGTGAATTAGATATTGTACTTACTAGAACAGATAACATTTTGACCATTAACGAGTTCGTTAAGCTAACGACGCTTGAACAACTGGGCCCAGAGAAATAAGAAGTGTGAGAAATGTCTTCTCAATCTGTCAGAATAATGAGTATTCACGTGTATTGAGAAACATTGCACATTTAATGCATTGATTTTGATTCTTCTCTATTATATCTACGGCTGCAACTAAAGGGGAGACAATACTTATACGCAGCATTAAAAATAAGGTATGGCTAAATAAACATCGAAGATCTATTACTTCGTTTATTGGGGACAACTGCTTTGCTTTCAACATCTTTCAGAAAATTATATCTTTGTTTTCCTTTTTGTCTGGCGCATTACTCAGAAGTAAACTTGTAAATATTTGTCATGCTTAAATTCAAAACCTTTTGTTGTAACTGCCTACGCACAACAACAACAACAAAAAAAAACAAAAAAAAAAAAAAAAAAAAAAAAACAACAAAGTTTTGATCTATTCATTGGTTTTAGAAACATTGGATAGTTTCGATTTCCAAGAGTAAAAATTCCAGGCAATTTATGTAAAAATCTATAGGGTAGGTAGATTTGAGATGAAAATTCCAAAACATCACTTTACTGTAGAACTTGCATATATCAGACCAATGTTTGGCTGTAAAAACTTAGAATAAATATTTGAGATTAAAGCACAAAAACAGAAATGACAAATGGTTTCTGATAAGATATGGTCAATCGAAACAGAAACATTTTAATTTAAAATAAAAGCAAAGGACGTCTTTTCAAGTGATGCATGAAGGACAGTAGTTGCAAAGACGTGCAGGGTACAGTACATCAACAACAGATAATGCTAAAGGACTAATTTGACGTAGATATATGTAGGAAGCTAAGAAGGACATTTTATAGAAACACACACACACACACACACACACACACACACACACACACACACACACACACACACACACACACACACACAAAACAAACAGAAAACAACAACAACAAAAAAGCAAACAAACAAAAAACAAACATAAAACAGGTCATCAAAAGGTTTAGAGATGTTGGTCTTATATTTATTGCTTTAGTTGACAGCCGACTAAAGGAATAACCATCTTACTGCTAACAAAACGCAGGAGATACTAAGAAAACGAAATTAACCCATTAAGGCCAAGTGGAATAAGACGTAGCGCTCATTACACATGTTACGCATGTATATATTTATATATTTATAATGAAGTGTCTTTTACATTTCGTACTTTGCTTCTTTACCATAGAGGTTCCTCTTAAAGAGTAGCCCCTATTTTGGAATCGATTCTAGGCACGTTTTTCAAGATTTTTCCTGAGTTTGCGTAAACATAATTCCATTCTCGATACACCACTGTTATCCATACAATATTTAAAGGGATGGTTTACAATACTGTGGCTTTACAATGATGTGGCTTAATTAGCCGAGAATAGCTAGTCTGGCACAGAAATACAAAGGAAGATACCCAGGAAATGTCACAGTCAGGCACAGCCCGAGGCACCAAAAGAAGGAGAGAGTTAATTATGTCATTCAGAAAGAGAATACTTGATACTCATCACGAAAATATGGCTATATAACTCTGACCCCTTTAAACCCCACTTTTATATAGTAAAACTGGGGTTTACAGGGGTATGCATTTTTTTTCTTATTTCTGCTCAAAAACATAGATTGAGGGTACTCTTTAGAACCGCCTCGGCGAGGCGGTTCTAACGAGTACCCACAATCTATGTTCTGAGCAGAAATATGAAGAATATCAGAAATTTTACCTGAAAACTTTTGGTTTTTGGTGGTGAATTTTTCCAGTATACTTGAATAGGCGTGTTTTCGTAATGTTCTGGGCCCGGTCGTTCAAAGCGTCGTTAGCTTTACAAGCTCGTTAGTGGTCAAAATGTTAACTGTTCTAGTAAGTACAATATCTAATTCACAGGTATTTTTGCTGAAAAAATGTGAGTAGCTTTTGCATTTGCAAAAGCTACTCACATTGTTTTAGCAAAAATGTAAGTGTATATGCCATATTTAATGATCAAAGTTTTAACGATACGTTTCATTAACGACATAGTTAGTTTTGAACAACTGGGCATAGCTGTTTACAGTTTTGCGACATGTTCATTGCTCTCAAAGGTCATTCCTTTTAGAACAGATTTATGTAGTGTAATGACAAACGGTGCACATTCTGATCAGACACCACAAACTATATTTGGCAAACAGTCTAGTCATATATATATAATAAGCCGCAGCACGTACCGTCTGATATCAGTGCCTACACTTTTTTTTTTTTTTTGCCAAAATCCACTTTGTGCGACAGTAGGCATAAAATAAGTTTGGAAATCCTACATAAAGTATACCCCCACCCCAACAAACAAACAAACAAAAAAAAACAAAAAAAAAAAATAATAATAATAAAAAAAAAACTCGAGCAAACAATTAACCCATTGAAGACTGGAGACCCCCAAACGGATAACTGGCAAACAGTGCAGACCCAGGTCAGACGCCGCGGCGTCTGATCAGGGTCTTCACTGTTTGCAAATAGTCAAACTATTTTTCTTTAGGAATATCTATGTCATTAGCTGCTATACCCAAAATCGAAAATGGAAAATGGGCACCTCCAATATGTGGTGTGGGAAAATTTATTCAGTCTTAAAAGAAACTAATCAAGATGAATGGATATATTTTGTAGATTTTCTGCCATTTTTGACACGGGAGATAACTTTTGTGACTTTCTGTTTGTTTTCCCGTATACCAACCCATTTCTGAAAAAGGGTCTAACTCCGAAAAGGAACGAATTGTCTCCAAAAGGGGTCTTCTCTACAAGGAAAAACTGGCTCCAAAGGGGGCCAATTCTTTGCTATTAAAGTAGACCCCTTTTCAGAAGAGTTGCCGATTCTTTCTTTTGGAGAAGTTCTCTTTTCAGAAGGAGCAAAAACAATTTTGTCAAGAGTTGTCTCCTTTGAAAAAAAATGTATCAATGTCCATTAAAAAAAGAAAACAAATGCTTTGCAACAGGTGCCTATGCAAACAGTGAATGCCTGCTAACTCTGTGCATCAAGACAGTTTAATAGTATCTTTACTGTTTTCCTTGAGATAGCCTGAATATCACAGAACTTTTTGGCCTGGTCGGCATTGGCTAAATCCCTTTTTGTATGACGCGTCCGAATTGTAATATTACCGGGTAAAACCTGAATAAATTAGCACTGTACCCAATGACTCCAAGGATAATATTCATTTTATCCGCAACGTGAGAAAATGTAACTCATAGCATGTTCGTTCTCATATACATTTATGTTTTAGCATTCTGTAGATGAAAAAAGTTTTTTTTTTTGTTTTTGTTTTTGTATTGTGCCCCAAAAAATAAGACTTGAAATATCATTCGAAGACAATTTGAATGAAACGTCAAGGCTTATTTCTGTGAAAAAATAAGAAAAAAATATTTGATCTGCATTATTTCAGTCAGCAGATTAAAGTTCAACCCTTCAACTTTAGAACATCTTTAATGTGCTTGTACAAAGGTAGGCTTCGCCCCATTGACTAGGCGGGTTAACAAAGAGAATGGTTTCATTAATTGTTTCTGAGATTTTATGCACAAAATAGAAGAATTGCTTCGTTTATATTTAGGAACCCAGACAACCCTAATTTACCATTTTATATGTCGTAAAATGGGGAGGTGGGGAAGATGGGGGTGGGGGTCAGAAATGATGAGGAATTTCAAGTGATTTGTTAACATGTGAGCCATTACGAAAACATGCCTACATAAATATACTGAACATTTTATCATCAAAAAATGAAAATATTCATGAAAAAAAAAAACATCTGATATTTTTTCATATTTCGGCTCAAAACATAGATTGTGGGTACTCGTTAGAACTGTCTCGACGAGGCGGTTCTAACGAGTACCCACAATCTATGTTTTTGAGCAGAAATAAGACAAATATTGTATACCCCTGTAAACCCCCAGTTTTACGATATAAAAGTGGGGTTTAAGGGGGGCTCAAAATTATATAAGCATAATTTCCCGATGTATCAGGCACATTTTCTCAAGTTGAGACCAGTTTGCGTAGCCATGCTTATAATCTTAGGTAATATCCCGTCGTTTAAGATTTAGCTCATTAATGCCCATATATCTCTTTAGCGGATTCTGCCTTAATGAAGTTACCCCGGAAAGACCACAGTCACGAAGCAATGTCTAACCGAAGCACCAAAAGAAGGTTTAGATGAGGAACAAACAGTTGAAGATACAACAGCAATATTACAATAGCCGACATAACAAACGCAACATAGGAATCACAGCAACGGCCAATAAAACAAAACAAAACAAAAAACAACAACCAGAAACACTACTTTTGGGAGGAGGCCTCAAACGATCGAGACCTGCAGACCAAAGCTTTTTTTTTTTTTTTTTTTTTTTCAAACAGTGTAGATCTTGATGAGACGGCTCTTCAGTATTTACTCTGTTTGGCATTCTGTTTTGATTTTTGACTGAAATTCCTATTTGGAACAATCATCATGAAACATGCCTATATAATTTTGACCCCGCCCCCCCCCCCTTAAACCCCACTTTTATGTACTAAAACTGGGGTTTACAGGGGTATACATTATTTTTCTAAATCTGCTCTAAAACACAGATTGTAGGTATTCGTTAGAATCGCCTCGCCGAGGCGGTTCTAACGGGTACCCGCAATCTATGTTTTGAGCAGAAATATGAAAAATATCAGAGTTTTCTTATCTAATTTTTTTTCAGTTTTTTGGAGGTGACGTTTTCTATATATTTGTATAGGCGTGTTTTCGTAATGGATTCTGACCAGATTCAAAGACGGAAGAGTGCACTTCAGAAACTTAGGGATGAAAGGGTTAATTCTGATGATGCTCAGCTACAAATAACAAATATATGTTCGGGTAGTTTAGTGCCTCTAACTAATAGACTGGCTCCAGTCTCCAGTGACTAAATATTTTTCTCATAATCCTGATATATCTACTAAGATAAAACCAAACAAATATCATGACTATAAAGGCTGGTCAATGACCAGACTCTATAGTCATGATATTACTTTGGGTTTTATTTTAGTGGATTATTAAACAGATTATAAGAAAAAATATTATGTCACTAGAGACTGGAGCCAGTCTACTACCTTATCAATGAAACATCACAGTAAAACACAATAATACAGTGAACCCTCATTACAACAACATTTGTTCCCAAAGATGTTTAGGTTCCATTAAAATGAATTGGCTGTTGTACATGTAATCCTTAATCGACAGAATGATATATAAAAAAGACATTGTTTTATTCTTATTTCCTCATAGAACATATGTTTTGGATATTTGCTAGGATCACCTCAGATAGGCAATTTGAACAAATATCCAAAACATATGTTTCTTGAAGTTTTAATGCAATATTCTTGCATAATTCTCATTAACTGTCACTTCTTTAGCGAAGGTTTCGTGATATGCAAATTCTCATTATAACAAATTTTGTCGTTGTATCGAGTGTCGGTATAAAGAGGATTGACTGTAATAATAATAATATGATAATGCGATGAAAGAAAAGAAAGGGCTCAGTGACTGAAGACAGAGTAAAACATTACGAAAACATGCCTATTAAAAAATTCTAAAAAATTTACCACCAAAAAATGAATATTTTCAGATAAAAAAATCTGATATTTTTCATATTTCTGCTCAAAACATAGATTGTGGGTATTCGTCAGAACTGCCTTGCCGAGGCGGTTCTAACGAGTATCCACAATCTATGATTTTGAGCAGAAATAAGAAAAATAATGTATACCCCTGTCAACCCATATTTTACTATATAAAAATGGGGTTTCAGGGGAGAGACCAAAATTATATTGGTATGTTTTCGTGATGGAAAGCCACAAATTGGACCACGATAGGATTAATCAGACAGCAATAGTCAGATGCCAACTTTCTGAAGAGGTTTGATCCATTCAATCTTAGGCCCAACCCACTATCATGCAACTAAAGAGGCAGTTAAAGTTAAATGTATCACCAATAACTGGGTTAACAACCATACAGGCAGTTTACCGGAAGTGTCATTCTCTACTTAAAGGACGTCGGACGAGTCTACTTAAAATGTTATGTAAAGAAAATCCATCTGATATTAAAAGTAAAATAAAAAGTAGGTATTAACTTGCGCTGGGGCTGAATAAAACACTGCATTTCAAAAACTTCAATACTGAATCGTCTTTGTAATCCAACCTCATATGTTCGATCTAAAATGGAATACTGCGCCCCAGTCTGGCACCCATAGCAAAAACACAAGTTATAAGACCGAAATCGTTCAGAGCGCAACAATAAGATATGTCTTGTTCACAATGTAACTGAAATGCTCAAATCTCACTGAAGCTAGAAATGTAAACTTTCTTGTCCCCTATTTCAGGAATAAGCACCATACAAACCCAGAACCATCAGATATTGGAACAGTCTGCCTAACAGTATTAACAGTCTCCCTAACAGTATCGGCGAGTTCACAGCTGGCTGGCCATAAAGAGATCAATTAAAATACAGCTAGGCTTGTAGTTCTTTTCACTTTATCATTGAGATTTTATATTATTTTTCTTCTCTCGCTGTTTTCTGACAGCGCCTCCCAGTCGTAACCAGGAACTAATTCTCGAGAGATAATATGAAGTAGAACAATGAATATTTGGTGCGTTGTGTTTAAAAGGTCATCGCATTCCACTTTGATATTTAGTTTTGGTACGTTGTGTTAATCGTGTACAACAGAATTGAGTTATACAAATGGTACGTAGCACTGGACTCGAAAATTCTGCTAAAATCTGCCCCCACCCCCACACCCCCACGAAGGATGTGACCTCTATATTCTTAATTTGTTTAAAAGTTCTTAAGTTTTATTAAATATGGTATTTTTGTTAGTATTTTCTCACTTTAACTGGGTAATTTGTGGGAAGAGAATATGGACCACTTAAGTATTCACTGAATTATCCTGAGGGAAATTTTGAGTTAAGATTATTTTTATATTTTTCATAGGAAGGCAGATGTCTAAGAAGGATATTGCTACATTATACAACTGATACATTCTGTTGAGGTTAACATTAGGATTTGTCAATCCGAGAAAGTGATGTTCAGTCTTGGTAAACATCACTTTCTCGGGTTGACAAATCCTGATTTTAACCTCAAAAGAATGCATCCTAGTTCTAGCTGTCTGACAGCAGTGACAAAAGTGATGTCGACCGGTCCTTGACCATAGCTAGGCTATTTATTAGATGGGTATTTTTTAGCTGTCTGGCAGCAGTGACAAAAACTGATGTTGACCGATCTTTGACCTTAACCAGACTATTTTAAACAAGCAGCAGCTAATTTTAGCAAACATCAGGGCCAAGGTGTTCAAAGCGTCGTTAGCTTAACGAGTTTGTTAAGGGCCATTTCGTTAACTGTTTTAGCAGATTCAATATACAATATTCTGCTATTTTTTGCTGAAAAAGTAAGCTACTCACATTTTTTAGCAAAAAATTTCAGCATATTTGCGTATCACTCGATGTAAATTTTAACGAATCGTTAACTAACGACGTCGTTAGCTTTGAACAACTGGGCCCAAGATCTTACTCAGTGTTACAGCCAGTTTCAGCCAATGAGAGAAGGCATTTGCTGACAGTCATATAACAAAAACCTTTGTTTTCACTGATGAAGAATCGTGACGACAGCTTTCACAGTTTTGCTATAGGAAATTTTAAAAGAATTTTAAGAAGTAATATAGGAGTGACTTTCATTTTTGCGGACTTTATGGATGTGTAAACGCGAGGGAATCATTTAATGCAGTTAAAATCCAGATTTCAGTAGACTCATCACGAAAACATACCTATATAATTTTGACCCCCTTAAATCCCACTTTTATATAGTAAAACTGGGATTTACAGAGGTATATATTATTTTTCTTATTTCTGCTCAAAACATAGATTGTGGGTACTCGTTAGAACCGCCTCGCTGAGGCGGTTCTAACGAGTACCCACAATCTATGTTTTGAGCCGAAATATGAAAAATATTTGAATTTCTTATCTGAAAATTTGCCAGTTTTTTGTTGTAAAATTTTCAATATATTTGAATAGGCGTGTTTTCGTAATGTCTATGATTTATACGTTTGTAAAGAACCCGTATTTCTTCCATGTATCACTTGATTCGGTACTACCGTATATACCTTTAAATATTTGGTCACCTTGTCTCTGTACAATCCTTGTCGTAAAGCAGTGTAGGTGCTGATCAGACGCCACAGAGCAGACGTGTGGATCTACATTGTTTGCTCCATGAGGCTAGTCTGGCCGTATACTGACGTAACCTTTACCACTCACAGGGCAGATTTAGCAGACGACGAATTGATGATATTTTTCTTATTTTTCCCAGAAAATAGGATTTGACATTTCATGCGAATTGTCTCCAATGGATTTTCTGGAAAAAAATACAACTTGTCTCCACTGGAGCCAATTTGCGTGAAATGTCAAATCCTGTTTTCTGTGGAAAATAAGAAACATAATTTAGTATGTCGTCTGCTGACAATATCATATCAGAAACCATTTATCGTTTCTGTTTCTGTGCTTAGTTTCCGAATATTTACCGCAAAATTTAATTCATGGCCAAAAACGGGTCTGACCTATTCAATTTCTGTAGTAAACTGGATTTTTGGAATATTTTTTTTTATTAAAAAATCTATTTTGTGCTTTTTTACACTAGTTTTAAATTATTGATTTCGCATAACAATCTTGTGAAAATTTCAGAAAGTTTAAAAAAGTAGAACTATTGATTTTTGCATAGTTTGCAGCCATTTTTACTATGGAAAAAATGAAAATGTTCGATTTTTTTTAAACCACTAACTAGAACAAAACATTTGTGCATAGATAGTTAATGACAAATGGTTTTGCATTAAATCATGCTAAAAGTTTGCAAATTTACTTCTGTGTAAAGCGTCAGGCAAACAACGACTTTCCAAAAGATGTCGAAAGGAGAGTAATGGAAACATCACTGTGATTAAACTAATTCACGTCGTCAACGCAGTGCGTGCAAAAGCGCGCGTTTCATGACGTCGCAAGCAAACATTTACTCCTCGCGACGTCCGCTGCAAAACGGTTCGTTGGAAAACATTGCAACAATGTTGATTTTCCTTTCTGTATCGTGTTAGAATCGAAATAATGTTTCTCCACTGTGAATTATCGCGACTAAAACATGTTGTCGGGCAGATGCGAATACATATTCACTCGGGCTTCGCCGTCGCGAATTAATACTTAGTAATCTGCCATCCATGCATTATTCACGATAATTCAGAGTATAGAAAAATATATTTCTTACTTGATGAAACGTACGACGAAGTTCAAGAAGCGAACGCAGAAGGTGAATCCGATAGATATTATCGGCACTATATACATTTGCTAGATCTTCCTCGTCTTTTACAAGGTGTGTGTGTGTGTGTGTGTGTGTGTGTGTGTGTGTGTGTGTGTGTGTGTGTGGTTGGGGGGAGGGGGGGTGGGGGGCTACTTTCGTAATTTTCTGTTTGTCTTTCTGTACACCAAGTCCCTCTGAAAAGGCATGTACTCTAAAAAATATCGATAGAGTTGGCTGCTAAGGGGATCTACTCTAAAAGGGAACTTTGCTCCTAAGGGAATCTACTCGAAAAGGAAAGCAAATCCTTTTACTGTTATAGTAGAACCCTTTACAGAAGGGAGACAAAAAATATTTAGACACAGCTGCCTCTTATGAAAATATATAGTTTTCCCTTTTCAAATCATTACGGAAACACGCCTATTCATATATATAGAAAATTTCACCTCCAAAAACTGATTTTTTTTTTCCAAAAAACACCCTGATATTTTTCACATTTCTTCTAAAAAACATAGATTGTGGATACTTGTTAGAACCGCCTCGCTGAGGCGGTTCTAACGAGTACCCACAATCTATGTTTTTGAGCACCAATAAGAAAAATAATGTATACCCATGTAACCCCCAGTTTTACTATATAAAAGTGGGATGTACGGGGGTCAATAGTCTATAGACATGTTTTCGTGATGGTATCCTTTTCCCTTAAACTGTGAATTTTTTCCAACATCTGTATGGCGATGAGCACATATATGCGAAGCTCCTTGTTCTCAAACGTTAAGCACCATTTGTTGGAATTTCTCACGAACATATATGAGATCATTGCATGCTAAATGTATATACATGGTTTGACCAATGACATTTGTAGGATTTACTAGAAATGACTGAGCAAACAATGTAGACCCAGATCAGACGCCGTGTTCTGTGGCTTCTGATTACGGTCTACACTATTCACCACATAACCATCAGTTTTTTTGGCATATCAATAGGTAGTAGTAAATTAAGCAGTCCACAGACGTTACCCACCATTTATGGGAATGTCTCATGAACAAATAAATATTAATGGTCTGACCTATGTCTTTGGTAGCATTTACTAAAAATGATTAAGTGTTCTAAATTTTTGAGCAGAAAGGCCTAAGCAAACAGTGGAGACCCAAATCAGACGCCGTAGAACGCGGCGTCTGATCAAGGTCTACACTATTTGCCATTTATCCACCAGTTCTTTGAGAAGAGAAAATCACACAATTTTGTATGGCAGTTTAAGAGTTAAATTTATGTGGAAGGCGTATTATCTTCTACGATTTTCTTTGTTAATTATTTACATTTTAAAATGTTTATAAAAGTACTCGTCTGTTTAAATACAAAGTTCTTTCAGTTTGCAGCATAGTATTTAAATATTTACATTTGGGAAAATTCTATACCTATGTACATTTTGTATAATTGATTCCACACTTACCAGCGAAAATCAGCGAGCGCAGTAGAAAGTCCATTATGTAAATTTGTTTATTATCCACTTGATCTGACGGAAGGTTATATCACCAAGTCTATCAGTACCGTGACGAAACGATTCAATATTTTCTGTTACATTTCTGTCACATATTTTTAAACCTGTGTATTCCTTCAGCGTTATTACACCCGAATTTATCCGACTTTCTGTGCGTTTCCAATTCATTTTGACCTTAAATGAAAGGTTTTGCTCCTTTTTTCCATAGTTAAAAGAAAACCGCACCTAAAGAAATCAAAATATTATAGCGCGTAGTAAATAGTCTTGCAGTTAAAAAAACACTCAAAATGGTTTACGCATTTTTTCTTTTACTATTTAGTTTCTTCCTATAATAAGACAAAACATTTCCATTCAAGTTTTACAGTTAAAAGTAACAAATGTCGAATAGGAGCGTTGTATCATAGCGGCTTATTTGGCGAAGGCAACATAAAGGCAATTTTTATACACTATAAATGTCTAGAGCAAAAACTCAACAATGACAATTTTACGTGCTTCTGTCGACGTTTCATATCCCTAGCTTAGCGCCCGGGAGACGAACTGCTGAAACGCAATGTACATTTATAACTAAAATACTTCGTCATATTATTGGCATGTGTTTTGCAAATAAAGATTAAGCCTTTATGGTCATATAATCTAAATTTAGACAGATCCGACAGAAACTCTCAATGGATTCTCCGAGACGTTTCTCTGCATTAAGATACTTGTAATTGGTGCATTCAGATGTTAATTTATTCATAAATGCGGTTTTGTCTAGATTTGCAACCTTTTGTAGAATTGTTTGTGAAATATAAACATAACCTGCATCACTGTGAACTCTATATATCTAAATATTTAACAATACATTATTCTATATTTCTAGGGTCATATTTGTATAATTAAACCTTTAGCACTCTCTAGCGGCAGACTCCGTAAACAAAAAACTTTTTTTTTTTAGTTTTCCAGGAGAATAGGGTTTCACTTCCACACTTCAAACAAAGTGACTCCTTAAAATTTGCATGGGATGTTAAACCCTATTTTCTGTGAAAAATAAGAAAAATATTTCAAGATCCCCTCTGTATTTTTTACCCAGTATGCTGAGGGTTAACGACACCAATAGGTCAGTGACTACTTAACCGTAAGAGTTATTGGTTTTGTATTGCTTTCCCTATATATTTCACTATATATGTATAATATACTACTTTATTGTTTATAATTTCAAAAATATTTCTGGATAATGATATATGCGAACTAAATGACGCAACTGTCTTTTCTTTTTAGTCTTTGCTTTATTTTGACAAATGAATATACGCCTGTTTTATATATATATATATATATATATATATATATATATATATATATATATATATATATATATATATATATATATATATATATATATATATATATACGCAGAGGCTTGATTAAAAATGCCATTAATGACTGTGAAATTACATTACGAAAACACGCCTATTCAAATATATTTATAAATTCACGGCCACAAACTGAAAGTTTTCAGATAAAAAAACTCTGATATTTTTTCTTATTTCTGCTCAAAACATAGATTGTGGGTACTCGTTAGAACCGCCTCGTCGAGGCGGTTCTAACGAGTACCCACAATCTATGTTTTTGAGCAATATAAGAAAAATAATGTATACCCCTGTAAACCCCCAGTTTTACTATATTAACGTGGGGTTTAAGGGGGTCAAAATTATATAGGAATGTTTTCGTGATGATTTTCTATCTAATGAAATGTGGTGATCAAGTAGAAGTTCTAAGGAAACTGCAGCAATTATGGTCAGTTTTCGCTTAAGTCTTGTTATGTAATTGAAATCTATTTCCGCGAAATGGTGACGTAAACGGGAACATTTAGGTAACTGGACATCATCCTTGTCGCATTACGAAAACGACTATTCAAACTTATTGAAAATTTCACCACCCAAAACTGACAGTTTTCCGATAAAAAAAACTCTGATACTTTTCATATTCCTGCTCAAAACAGAGGCGGTTCTAACGAGTGCCCACAATCAATGTTTCTCAAAACATAGACTGTTGGTACTTGTTAGAACAGCCTCGGCGAGGCGGTTCTAACGAGTGCCCACAATCTATGGTTTTGAGCAGAAGTAAGAAAAATAATGTATACCCCTGTTAACCCCAGTTTTACTATGTAAAAGTGGGGTTTTAAGGGGGTCAAAATTATATAGGTATGTTTTCGTGATGGCTTCGCGTGTCTGTTGATATCTAGTTAAAATTCCCAAATAAGATCATAAATACTTAGATCATGGGAAAGAATGCGATATGGTCTGGTATTCTGCCAAGAGGCGATCTTCGGGAAGTTTAATCTTACTTCACCATAAAAATAAGATGTGTGTCTCAGTCATTATAAATGACAAGAAATGTGTCTCGGTCTTTTCACTGACGAGACCAGGCACAACAAAACCAAGTATATTGTCAATAAATGATAGACAGATTGAGCCAAAAAATGGGGGAATTTATCACTGGCTTATTTATCTGATTCATAGATAATATCATGAATTTAGTACTTATTTATTTATCTGATCTAAGGTTATAACCCTTTCAAACTATTTATTACCCCACAGAAGGCCTCTTTAAAATTCCTTGCTAGGATCTCGTTTTCACCAAATTACGGCATGCCTTTGATCTCTCTTGCTCATTACCTAGGTAGATGCAGTGAAATAATTAGCGAGTGGTACCACTTTTGGTCTCATTTTAGAAAATGGGATCAAAAGTGGTATCCCTCACTGATATTTTACCTAGGTGCCATACATTTGAGAGAGATCAAAGGCGTGTCATAAGGAGATGTTTTCAGATCCCAGCAGTGGGTGGTGCAGAGGCTTTTTGCGGGGTAATGACTAGTTTAGAGGGGTTATCACCTTGGAACAGATAAATAAATAAACTCTAAATTCTGTCTCTGGTTTACTGACAGTGTACTAGGTTTTTAGTTTTTTTGTTTTGCCCAGTCTTTTATCAGTGATAAAACTAATGACCAAAACACGTCTTATTCTTATGTCTTAAACGCTACGAGTCAAAAATGCTGTCTAATTAAATTTCCCCAAAATAGTCCTGATGATAAACTATGCGGTATCAGACGAGTAAAAATAATCCAACTGACTTATCGTGTCATTAACACTTCAAGTAAATTAATTAAAGGTAAAAGATATACAGTATTTTCCGCTTTGAGTCCTTATGAGCATATTACCACTCTATGAACTATAAAAAGAGCCCCGGATGTTCAAACAAATTGCCATTTTGTAAACTGGCATATAAGTGTTTTCCTTTTAATCTTAGGTATGATTTTAATGATACCACAGCATAATTATATTTTTTCACGAGGAAATTAGAGTAACATATATATATATATATATATATATATATATATATATAGTATATATATATATATATATATATATATATATATATATATATATAAATAAAATAAAAACAATAATAATAATAATAAAAACAAGAACCGGTGCGATTTAGAAGAAGATTGCCAGAAGATCGCAAGGTTTTTTATTTGGGCTTTGTGAACTCCGATGATCATGTGATATTTCTCTTCTGGCTGTTCGTTCTGTGGCGTCTGATATGCGTCTACAGTATTTGCTCAGGCCTATCTGCCCACATACTTAGGACAAATACGGTAAGAAAGGTTTTGGGAAAGTCCATAACTAATGTTGTGAAAACGTGTGACCCGACCCTAATACATTGATATATTGCAATAAGATACGATAAGATAGATGTGCCAGCGCACGACAAAACCTACAATAAGACCTATGTAACCAGTAAATGTAACCAGCAAAGACTCAGATCAGCCAGTACATCA